>QLTV01000981.1:1071760-1086024 GCA_003457575.1 Thermophis baileyi
CACGGGCAAACAATAGATACAAACTCAAGGTAAACCGCTCCAAACTCGATTGCAGAAAATAAGAATTCAGCAACAGAGAGGTCAATGCATGGAATACACTACCTGACTCTGTGGTTTCATCCCCAGACCCCCAAAACTTTAACCTTAGGCTATCTACTGTTGACCTCACCCCATTCCTAAGAGGTCTGTAAGGGGCGTGCATAAGCACACCAACATGCCTACCGTCCCTGTCCTAATGTCCTCTTTTATTCGTATCCATTTCATGTATTAATAACCATGTTTATACCTATATCTGTTATCTAATACATGCTTGACAAAATAAATAAATAAATAAATAAAAAAATAAATAAATAAATAAATAAATAAATAAATAAATAAATAAATAAATAAATAAAAATAAATTCTATTTCAAACCATAGTTGCATTAAGAATGAGACAGAGGTATCTCAAAATGCTAATGCATGCCATGAGAAAGAAATAGTGATTTCTTTTAATCTACTATTTAATCCGTATTTTTAAAAATCCACTTGAAAAGCCAAAATGTTACAAAACAGGAAACATTTGTCTTCACCAGAACTCCTAATCAGATGCTACAAAATGCAAAGAATGAGGAAGAATAACTAAATAAATGACAGGAACTGCTTTCATTCTCCAGGTTTGGTACATATAAGAGAACATGGAACATGGCTACACCTAACCCCTTTATTTCATCTGCCTAACATATTCAAACAGAGACAGCAAATGATTTGCCCTAGACCTCTGCAGAAAAAAGACAATTCTTGAGACGACAAACACCATCTTCAAAATATCAAAAGAACTGACATGTTTACATTATAATTAGCGTGATCCTTGAAATAAATTATGGTCAACACAGTCACCATATACATTATTTTCAAATTCAGCTTCTGTGACTGGATAAGGGAAGTAAGCTACATTTTCTGTATGCTAGGTTGGACTCAGCAAGAAGATTTAACAGCTTTCAGCTTTTGAAAGCTGGGAAGCATTTTTATTAACATTTTCCAATATTTTCTTCCTGCTAATCTCTTCTTTATAGTTGCCAGCCATATCTAAGGATGTGTTTGTGGCTTTCTACCTTAAGTTTCATATTTATTTTTTAATAACTTCCATACTGTAAAATAATTATTTCCCTCCCGACACTTTAACAAGATTTTCCAACATTAAATTTCAAAGAGAAAATTGAATATATTTAGAAGCACAGCTTGTGCTATTAAAATAATCAACTGCTAAATAGTACGACTGTTGTAATGCAACAGATTCAGTTCAGAGAAAAGTGCTTTAGAGCATGCAGGACCATGAACCTAGCATCTATTTGAATTCCTTAAAACCACTGTATATTCTTCAGGGATCACAGTCTCTTCATTATAAAGCATGTGTGTATGTGTGCATGTGTGCATGTATATACACAGACACACATAAACATACACAGAATAAACCCAGATTGATGTAAAGAGATATAATTGCTGATAAATATATTTAATCCTATGACCAGTATCACTGGATTTTTTTTAAAAAGAAAAACTTGATTTCACAGTGGAGTTTATAAGAATGACATCTGATAGTCTTTATTTGGATAATGACAGTGATAAATAATGGTGACAAACTGAGTTTGTTTCTAAGACCAAGAATCAGAAATTTTTGTGTATATATTATTATATGGTTCAGATAAATATGATACATTTGTCTAAAAGGATTCCATAGAATTCAAGTTCAAATCCATTAATGTTCAGGACTTTGCCATGCTTTAAGTTTATTAATGTAAGTTATTTCGTAAGTTTAGTATTTACTAAATAACCTCGCCATACTGGAATTCTTGAATTTTTAAATAGAATAAAACCAATCAAAATGTGATTTGTTTACTTCATCAAAAGTATATTATTTTTATCTATCTATATAAAAGCGAAAACCACTCACACATTAATCACGAAATCTCCAGAACAGTAAAGCCTACAAACTTGAAATTTGCCACGTATGTTCCTCTTGGCTTCTAGGTGCTCACTAAGAAAGGATTTTTCAAAATGACCATCGCAGCATGAGTATTTCTTATATTAATATTAACAAGCTCTGATGCTAAGGAGTTCTACTTCCCCCCTCCCCACCTGAAAAGAAATCTGATCCAAATGCAAAACACAAGCAGAGGAGTTTCAGTTTCGCTTTTGCTTTCACAGCAGCAAGCAGCTTTACTACAGAACAGTTGAGTTAAGCCACACTAGCCAGATGAATACTGATGGATGCTGTTGGCAGAGACAGATCCCACCCCCCCCTTTTCCACCACCCTTCCCACAAANNCACGTAAGGGAAGCTGCCTGTTTCTCCCATGGCCAGTTCTATGTGGCATGCTCCAGAGTCAGTTCATCTGACAGCCTGGTCATCCTCCAGCCAGAGAGCAAAACCAGGAATGTTGTTTACAGGGAGGTCCTGAGCAATTCATCTGAGGGACGAATTGAAAGTCTATGTTATGCAACTTATTAGCCTGGCTACATAGACAAAACAGCCACAGTTGCTGCTGGGATTAAAGGGCTTAAGCCCATCTATTTCATTGTTGTTACACTTACAATAATGTCTTCATCTGTAACAGAAACTTAGCTTACCATCTCTAACAAAATAATACAGTCCCTTTTTAAACTACTCATTAATTTTCAAGCTTTAACTGTCAATTTATCAAGCCCCATTACATAGTTTTGTAGCGAAGCACGGGTATCAGCTAGTTATTTATATTAACAAATGTTTTCTTTGTTTGTAATAAAATATATTAATAATTTTATGTACAATTCCCAAATTCCCAATATTTTGTGTTTCATATAAATTGCATTCTTCTTTATATTCTCATTATTATGTTCTCTTAACATTTTATGTTTAATGACTCAATCTCCTTTTAAAACTACAATGAGGAAATTTCATTAAGTTATATAGCTAATAAAACATAGGCATCATTGTTTCTTATTGTACATTTATTGGAATACAAACCCAATGAAATAAAATTAAAATGTTATTTATTATTGAATAATATTCATATTTAGCTGAATAACAAGCAAATCTTATCATCGTTTTGGGATCAATAAGCTAATGAGCTTGAAGCATTTCCATCACATGAATTACTTGCAAACTGTTTTTGTTTACTTTTAAATGCTCATTCAGAAAATAAATCCAGGCCTCGCATTACATATTAATTTTTCTAAATTCTTCAATTTCCTTCAAAGTAACCTATTCTCCAAAGTTTCAATATATAAATACATAAAAAGACTTTCCCCAGATTTCTATGGAAATATGCTACAGTATTTAGTGACTCAGAAATTCAGAGTACATGAAAGTCTGGACTTCAACACCCACTCTGATTCATGTATGTGTAAAGAGGAGTCTCTACCTTTCATTATTCAGCACTCAGGAAGCATCAAACTGTCTAATTAAGACTAGTAACAGCTGTGGGTTTTTTTAATCTAATTGGATATTTACACTGGTGATTTCCTTTCTGGATGCAAATTTTAAGAATTCCTAAAAAGCACACGTATCATTTTAAGAGGAAAAAAAGATTTAAAAATGACTGTTGAGGAACATACTTTAAAAATGCATACTTTAAAAAATAAACCTTGAAATCTCAGCTTTCTTTCTTTCTTTTTCTTTCTTTTTTTGCTTTACTGGTGTAGTCATTTTTAGAAATATGCTTATCACAATGTCAGAATAATGTCCCTAAATTCTACTAGGGTTATTGTGTCCAATTCCCTAATTTTATTTTATGTTATATGCTCCTGGTTACTTTCCTTCATGACCAGAGTCAAGCTTGCCTGACCAATAACCAGCCAAGACAAAGTGGATTGATTGATTGATTGATGATTGATTGATTGACTGATTGAAAATTTATATTGCCACCTACACCTATATCTTTGTAAGCTGCCTTGAGTTGCCAATTGCGAGTAGGTGGCCGTCAAGAGACAGTCCTTCAGATAACCTGGTCCCAAGCCATGCAGGGATTTAAAGGTGACAAACAGCACCCTGAATTATCTGATAACAATAGCCACACCCTCTCCCTGGCCCTGAGGTCTAGGCTGGTGCCATGCTTCATAACCAACTGGGCACATTTCTAAGAGGGGAATACCTCCCTCTGGGCACAGCCAGGTCTCAGTTATACAAGCCAGATCAGCCTTCTCTTCAAGAATTAATTAAGGGGATTTCCAGTTGACGTTGCAGCGAGAACAGCTTGGAAATTAGCGGGCTCCGCCGAGCCTTCCGAAATCCAGCCAGTAACCGCTGTCGGGGGACCCTATGGGGCAGGGGTGAAATTCAAAAATTTTCCCTACTGGTTCTGTGGGCGTGGTTTGGTGGGCGTGGCAGGGGAAGGATACTGCAAAATCTCCATTCCCATCCCACTCCAGGGGAAGGATACTGCAAAATCTCCATTCCCACCCCACTCCAGAGGAAGGATACTGCAAAATCCCCATTCCCTCCCCACTCCTAGGGGAAGGATATTGCAAAATCTCCATTCCCACCCCACTCTGGGGCCAGCCAGAGGTAGTATTTGCCGGTTCTCTGAACTACTCAAAATTTCCGCTACCGGTTCTCCAGAACCTGTCAGAACCTGCTGAATTTCACCCCTGCTATGGGGTCAAAGCCACCTTGTAGGGGCGGCGAAGAAAGGAGAGGCGCTTCGTAGACCACGATGAATTCGCAATTTCATTAGGTTCGAAGCAAGCTCTCCTGAACAGCAGCAGGGACGACTGCCATTTTTGGCAGTCACAAGCTAGGACAACTGGGACTATGAGATTTGTGCTGGAGCGGTTCGTGGACAGAGCATTGAAACTGGGTAAGATAACTTCCAACTCTTACTCTAAAGATTTAAGTTCAATTAAGAATTTGAAAAGATAATCTCCAAGCGTTAAAGAAGCAGCGATCAGACACACGGAGATTAAAGACTGAAAATTAAGGGGTGAAAGAAATGCCCAAGGGAAGCTTTAAAATACAGAAAGCCTGGAAAGAAACAATTTGAAAGGTGATTTTTGGAAGAAACTGTCTTGCTTATTTGTATTTTTAAACCCCCTGGATTTATTGGATAATCAGCTGTTTTTGACATACTGTTTAATGTTGGACTTGGAATCAGGAGAGCCATCTACTGGAAGAAGAGGAGCACTACAGCACTATAGCGTCAGTATCCTTAGTGAAAGTGAGGTCCAATACACATAAAGTCTAATACACAAAATAGAAGAAAGTAAATAACATCTGGAAGGCGGCCTGACTTTGACTCTATTCTAGAAGACCATTTGGATATATTGAAAATACCTAATGAGTTTCTTTTTCCTCTTGAAGATTTCTAAGATGAATTAAATTGCAAATAACTAAACTTTATTGAAACTGGCCACTGGATTATGGATTTGAAAGATTGGAGGAACATAGTGGATTAATTTGGATTTAGATTATTAAGGCTATATGACAGAGCATTCTACGAGGCAAAAGAAGAAAGGAGATAGAAGAAAAGAGAAAAGAAGAAAAGTTAAATAAGACTTTAAAATTTGAACAATTGGGAAGATATGTAATTGGAAAATCACAAGGCTGTAAACTACTAAAAAACTTTAAAGATTATAAACTTATGGGATTTGGAGGCATAATTATGGGATTGATTGAATTTTATTAAGTTGGAGTTTTTAAATATTGAGACATTGGAACCGAAGAGGTATACTGAGTAATTTTTATTAAATTGTTACAAAATGGATTTACAGGGGATAATCGAGGCAAATGAAGAAATAATTTTGATGCTTAAAAACATGCATGAAACTATAAAGAACAATAAGGAGACAAGGGGATTGTCTACAGATAAAGAAATGAGTATAGAAGCCACTCAACAATTGGGGGGGGGGGAATGAACATGATATTCAGGAAATAGAAAAGAAATTAGAAGAAGCAGTGGAAGGGAAAAATCAAAACGAGATGCAAGAAGATAAAGATAATGAAGAGAAAGGATTAATAAGTAGGAATCAATCAGATAATTCCTTAAAAGCTTATAATAGAACAGAGAAAAAAAAAGAAAAATCTCTTCAAAAAAAAGAAAGGTTTAGAGAAAAAGAAAAATTTCTTTAAAAAAAAGAAAATCTTACTAATGGGTGTTCAAATAATACAGCAGAAAGAAACAAAGGGCAACCCGAAGGGAATGTTCAGTAGGCATAAAAACATCAAAAAGAGTTATAAGATTGCAAGAGAGAGAAATAAAAGGGTGATTAAAAAGTCAATAAACGATGGAACTCCAAAAAGGTTAAGAGATGATGGATGGTAAAATATATTAATAAAAAGAAAAAAATAGAAAATACAAATAGGGAAAATAGTAGCATACATATTAACAGATAATAGAATCTATTATAATTAAAAATAAGATAAGCTTGGTAGGTGGAAGTTTAGGATTAGGTAATCTAATTGTATTATTAATATTAATAGTGTGTTAAAGTATATTGTTAATTTAAACTTTTAAGGATTAGAAATTGTGGGGATTTTGAGATATATTCCCGGGATTGATTAAATTTCGTTAACATTTGGCTTTATTAGTAGTCCTAGACATTTGGGATATTGAAATTATGGTGGAATAAGGAGTAATTTTCAAAATATTAAATATTACTAACTTAGTAGGGGATAACAAATACATGGTGCAAAGAAATGCTATTTATGCTTAAATGAATTAATGGAAAAAATGATAAAGAATTAGAAAGAGAGAACGGTACTGTTGAAGTTGGAAGACCAGGATTATGCATACTTATTTGTATTATTACTATTGGCATTGTTTAAAAAAGATTTGACACAGTCAATACACTGTCCACAAAATATGTGTGTATTATATTCAGAAATAAAAAAAATATTTAAAAAAAAAGAATTAATTAAGCAATAAGGCTAGCCTTATTGCAGGCTAATCTGACATTTAAAAGCAGCAGCCTAACACCAGGGCCACTGTCAGATCCGTGAATCTGCCATTCTTCAGGGGAAGGGGGGACCCTTGCCTGCATTATTTATTGCTTTCTTCCTCATGTACCCTATATCCTGCATGCTATTGATTTATAACCTTTTGCCTGGCGCCTAGGCGCCCTGGGATTTTCGCGTCTTTTGGGGAATGTAAGGGGAGGGAGGGCCATGTGGGTTGCATTGCCTGAAAGCCGACAGAATATGACCCTGAGAAACTATCGCATTCTCAGAGCGGCTGGTACAATAATATCTTCACACCTGCGGATTGGCTGAATCCACATCGGACTGTTGGGAGGGGTTCCTAATTCCTTTTATTCTACTTGTATTGCCTGAGGGATCTCAGAGCCTGTTTTTATTTCGTCCTGGTATCATCCCTTTTCAATAAAAGGTTCCTTTTGAAATGCCGTGTTTCAAGAGTCTTTACTTTCTTGAATAAGGGGGAGAGGCCGGACCTTACAGCCACCACAGATCTTCTGACCAGGTAAATGAGGAGAGTGCAAGGGGGAAGAACACGAAACCAGTACTAAACACCGAGGTTCCATTTCCTGTGAGAGCCCCCCTTTGTCTCCTGTATCTCCCGTTACCCAACACCACTGAAATAGATCACCCTCCTCTGCCTTCCCTACAAACCATTCCATTTTGTTTCATTTATTGCAACAAACGGGGAGAGAAGCTTATCAAAGCTTGGTTCCCTCCAAAATTCCAACCCAAAATATTCTCTTCTTTATACAACCCTGTCCCAGCTGCCCCTCCCTCCTCATTCCCCACTGGGTTTAGTACTATGAGGTTACACTCTTCCCAACCTCCTCTTACATATTTCCTGCTACATACTAAATCATACATCACATGTACATTAAAATTAGGAGATAATGTATGCAAGGTATGTCAGTTAATATTAATCAGCTAGTAGCATGATCAGTTATCTGTTTTGAGTTCTGGGAATATTTTACGGCTCCTTAGAACAATAGGTTCTTTCCTGTTTTTCAGTTCAGTTTGCTTTTTCTGTTATCCCATTCAATTATCTTTCCTGGCTAATCATTTCCTCTTGCAGCTGTTTTTACAGCTTGTAATCTTCCTTCTCCCACTCTAAAGACCCAGATAATTTTTGCCTATGTATCTATCTTACATTCTGTCTTTATACTACCATTTCCTCACTCCCATCCATTGTAGTTTCTTTGACAGGCTTGTTTCCCCACTCAGTAAGTTTCCACTACACAGCAGATTCAATTTTAAAATTTTCTTTCAATATTAAATTTTGAAGATTATTCACTTAATCCTATCACTTTATATAGGACTATTTTTTATAAATGAAAAAAGAAAATAATGCTTAAACTGAGCTCTTTTGTTATCTGTGCTCTACTTAACCACTACCATTCAATACACAGTCCTGCCAACAATGGACCAGATTTTTAAGGTCATCATGAAAGAACTCCACGTATCTTTTCAATTTGGTTATGACAATCCTTTCTGCCTTTTCATTTAAGTTAAACCATGAAAGCCCATGAAAATATTCTTAAATTTTGAGAAAAGGTAGAAGACTGTGGATGGGATAAGACAAAGATCCAACATGTATTTTCCCTGGCTTGAGATACGAGTCCCCAATGTTGTGATATTGAAGCAAAATTTCTTTTTTGCCATTTCAAATTCAATTTCAAAGATTTGGAGTGCTGCCATTGGTGCCAGTTTCAAGAAAGTCCATATGAGTCCAGTTCAGCTTCTTTATATTTTTTTGGCCCAGTGATGCACAGTACTCATATCAATACTATTATCACCATAAATTGCATTTGGTAGGGAATTACAAATGGAGGAAATCCCCCAGCATTCAAAAAATGAATCCTGATGAGTTGCTTAAAACACGTTGACATGTACACAGTGCAGGCTTTCATTTCACGAAGAATAGCAACACCATATTTTTTTTCCACCGCAACTTCCCCAATGGAGTAAAAGAACAGGTTTAGATATTTAAAACTCTACCAAGGAACTCACCTGTCTCTTTCCTGTCATAAATTCAATTTGCAGATGCTGCAGAAATTACTGAAGAAATACAGCACTATAAAATATCAAGTAATAATATCTGGGCAAATAATTGTGTACTCATTAAAAAAATTTAACAGGTTGTAATGGAATATATGGGTGACCTTCAGAAAAGATTCTGCCTAGGAAACCATCAGACAAGAGAGGCAAGGAGACCACAGAGGCTTAATGGTCACAGAAAGAAACTTGGAAAGGATCCATTTCAATGGGTCTTCAAGCAGTTAAAATCGGCAAAGGGAAATTTGAACCTTCAGATTTGCAAGATTCTGTTAATATAGCCTTTAATAAAATAGAATTAGTTCATCCTGTTTACTGTCTGGTTTACCTGGGAGGTTTTGGAAATATTTAGTTCACTACATAAAAGTATCACCAAATCAAGATGATGTTTTTACTATGTAATACAATCCTGAATAATAAATATATGCACACAAATAATTTACTAAATATGCTATTATTAATTATTTTACAAATAGTGAATATTTTATTTCAAACCAATGAAAACTTATTGTGGCATAATGTTTTGGGATCTATCTACAGAATGCTATTTCAGCTATGAGTGCTTAGTATTGTGATTTTTTCAAACCGTTTTCATTATTTGTTTGATATTTTGGATATGACTTTCATAGTAGACAAATGGATAAGAAGACACAAAAATGTGTTACATACCAATGAAATTGAGTAATGAGCATAATTTTAATTGTAAATTTAGTATTAACCAATCATTTAATAAACTATTATGAACAGTTTCAAAGTTCATCTTGACATTTAAATTATTTAAAAATGTATGTCTATACCCTATGACTATTTTAAATCACAATAATTAATTTGGAAGGAAGCATGTAATTACCATATTTTATTTCATTCTTCTAATTCTGATTCCTTCCTGCTCTGTTGGAGTTCAGGTTTCAGCCAACAAGGCCAATATTCTGGTTTTTTTTAATTCAAGCCATTTATAGAGAGGAAACATTCCAATACAACATTTTTAATTACACAGTCATGAAATGCTGGTACTAGAGAAAAGTGCACTGTCCAGTAAAAGATAAAGAACAGTCTCAGCATGCAACTTGCATTAACTAAACATGTTAACTCAACTTGAGACTTTCAAGAAGAGATTGGACTGCCATTTGTCAGAAATGATGTAGGGTCTTCTGCTTGGGCGGGGGGTTGGACTAGATGACCTATAAGGTCCCTTCCAACTCTGTTAATCTGTAAATCTGTAAAACTCAACAAGGGAAACTGGTTTGCTGAATACGGGCAGGGAAGTTAATAGTAAGTGTAATTCATCGCTTCTCTAAGGCTAAATGAAGGAAGGCTGATATAGAAGGATAAAGGATGTAACAAAGCTATCATCATGATAATCTCTCCTTACATTTAAATACTGACTTTTGTCCAACCGTGGCAAGAATCCTTATTACCATTCCAGACAATAGCTGTCAAACCTTTGTTTGAAAACCTCCAGTGCTAGAGCACTAAAAATCAGGAAATTCATCTTTGCCAAACTACCACCCAAAGATTCATCTCCTATCCTCACCTTTTTCCTGTGACAGCTTTTCAGCTATTGGAAGACTTATATAATCTGTCCATTAAATTCCTCTTCTTTACATTAAACATAGTAGTTCACCGTTCTCCATAGGATTTAACCTTCAAGACCCTCACTATCTCTCTCCCTCGTCCATTCATTCATTCATTCATTCATTCATTCATTCATTCATTCATTCATTCATTCATTCATTTATTTATTTAATTTTATCTCTAGAACAGGGGTGTCAAACTCAAGGCCCATGAGCCAGATCCAGCCCGTGGGGTGCTTAGATGTGGCCCGCGGAGCCACCTTGGAAACACTGAAGGACCGGCCCGCGGTATCTCTGCCAGCGAAAACGGAACTCAGGAGGGCTGCACTTTTGTAGTACTGTTGTAAGCCGCCCAGAGTCCCCCGGGAGTTGGGCGGCATAGAAATATAAATAAACTAAACTAAACTAAACTGCACGCGGCCCTCTCGAGCTCCGTTTTTGCTGGCAGAGGGCTGCAGGAGGCCGTCGCAACCGAAAACCTGGGCCACCAAAGGTACCCCAACATGAGTGATGTTGAGCTGGCCACACCCACCCTGGCCACACCCATCCCAGCCACACCCCCACACCCCCAAGGTCAAACACAACCCTGATGTGGCCCTCAATGAAATTGAGTTTGACACCCCTGCTCTAGAACAACAGAAATAGGTGAGATAAGGTGGGCTCAATAGTTACCCAATGAGATTCTATGTCTAAGAGTGAAGTAGAATCTAGTTCGCCGCTGTCCTTAACCACTACACTGCATAATAGATTTTCATTTGATACTCCTTGTATCTTGTGTTATTCAATTCATGCCTCTCAATAATGTGAAATTGGTTCCTCAACAAACTTCTGAAATTTTGTGTAGGAGCATTCCTCAGTTTTATAAATGGGTTTGTGATATTCAATATGCTTAGTTTTAAAGTCAAAATGAAAAACATGCAGAAATACACCCAATAGTAAGAACAGAATTAATACCGAAGCATTTGTAGAAAGACTTCTTAAATTTACTGCCAAATAGTTTGAAGATTATGATGATTTTTTAAATTACTGTATTTATTTATTACATGTTTTGAACCACTAGTAGCCAATGCACACTAAAAAATATGGTATGAATAAAAATATTTACAATGACATGCAATAAAATGCAGAATGAAAACACCAGACTAGGCAGCAGCAAGGCAACGTTCAACATCTTTAAAAATCAGAATTAAAACACAACGAAAAGCCAATTAAAAAGCAGTTTAAAAGCTTGCAAAAATAGAAAGATCTTTTACCTGGAGCCAAAATAAAGCTAATGTAGGCACCAGTTCAACCTTTCTGCAGAGCAAATTCACCTCGCCTTCTTGGGTGGTATGTCCTGACCTAGATAGTTGTAAGCTCTGGATAAGTACTTGTGGAAGAAAGTTAACTCTATGCCAGGCACTAATATTGGAAACTACTAGACCAGATGGAATAAATTCATCCTGAGGTTAAGAACAAGAAAGGTTTAGTGCAGATTGCTCCTTAATGGATTACCGTGTTTCCCCGAAAATAAGACAGGGGCTTATTTTTTTTGACCCCCGAAATATGGCCTTGGCCTTATTATCGGGGGGGGGGCTTATTATTTTTGGGGTGCAGGAGGTGGGGCGGGCCGCAAGACACACGTCTTACTGGAGTCTGGCAGCTCCGTGGCGTCTCTCAGCCGGTCTGTTTAGTTCCAGTTCCAGCCGTCACCATAGAGCGGGAAGCGCACTCACAGAGCGGCCGCTGCCCTGGCTGGGGTTTGGAAGCCACAGAGCCGGAGTTTGGGGGAGAGAAAGGAAGAAAGACTTCTGCTGCTTCTGCTTTTGGCTGCATGCAAGGAAAGCAGCAGAAGTCTTTCTTTCTCTCCCCCAAACTCCGGCTTTGCTGCTTCCAAACCCCAGCCAGGACAGCGGCCGCTCTGCGAGTGCGCTTCCCGCTCTATGGTGACGGTCATTGTAGGCCTCCCCTTCCCCCCTGCTCCTCTCCGCTCCATTCTCCCCGCGGTCCCCCCACCTGAGCGCTGACTGACTGGAGCGCCCGCAGGCATGCCCGGGAAGCCCCTACGCCTTGGGAGTCACCAATAGCAATAGCACTTAGACTTATATACCACTTTATAGTGCTTTACAGCCCTCTCTAAGCGGTTCACAGAGTCAGCATATTGCCCCCAACAATCTGGGTCCTCATTTTACCCACCTCAGAAGGATGGAAGGCTGAGTCAACCTTGAGCCGGTGAGATTTGAACTGCTGAACTGCAGCTAGCAGTCAGCTGAAGTAACCTGCAGTACTGCACTCTAACCACTGCGCCACCAGACGGGACGGCGATTGAGCCGGACTCTTCCTGGGGAGGGGAGCCTCGCAGGACCCTTGCTTGCACTCCCTTCCTCCCGCAGGCCCTGCTTACTCTTCCCAGGTGCCCGGCAGCAAGACATCGGGCAGCCACGCCGAGGGCAGCCTCGACAGTCGCAGCTTGGCTGGCCCGGCCACGGCCAGTGCTCCCTGCCCGCAGCTGACCTTGGCCTGCAGGGGGCCGGCCGGGACTTCTGTAGGCTACGGCGGCAAGGGCAGCAGCAACACCCACAGTGCCTCAGCCATCCCTGCAGAGCAGAAGCAGCTGGCGACCAAACCTCTCGGGCGGGGGGGAGAGTGCATGTAAGACACAGCGCCAGGACAAGGAACCTTTTGGCTGCATGCAAGAAATCTTTCTCCCCTTTCACTCCAAGAGGCTGCTCAGGCGAGATGAGTCTCACGAAGACTAATTTCTGGCGGAGTTTGGAAGAGAGAAAGATTGATTGCATGCAGCCAAAAGGTTCCTGCCGAGAGAGGTGGGGGAGGGAAGGAAGGAGGAAACGCAGGTACTTTGCTCAGGCAGCCTGCGAGAGTTTCTTCCCCCTCCCGCTTCGCTCGAGAGCCGGAGGCGGGGGAGGGTCAGTGGACACAACACCGAGGAACAGGTGGCTGTTCCTGCAGGGGATTCCCATGCACCGCCCTCACCTGCATACCCTGTCTGAAGGATGCGGGGAGGGCAGGTGGAGGATGAGTGGCCCGACCCAGCGAGCGAGGGAAGCGGGGGCGGGAGGCAGAGCTGAAGGGGCGGCGAGACCAACCCGCGGCCCGGCGCTCTCTAGCTGACTGCAGGGCTCTGCAACGTCAGTAGCCGCAGAGGCACAAGCAGAGAGTGCCAGAGTCGCGGCACACCAGCACCTCCACCGCAGCTCCAGGCCAGCACACGGCTCCCCCGGGGGTGCCTGGAAAGCCTCGGCCGCTGCATGCGCGGCGACAGGGACGGGATGGATGCGCCCATCTGCTACTCAAGCCCTGCGCTTGTGGGCTCGCTGTACCCGACCGGCCTCGCCGCCTCCTCGCAGGCAAGAGCGCATTTCAAATTGTGGTAGGCAGAGCCCAGAGGAGCCGAGCTAGTCCCGCGGGGTGTGCGTGCACCCGCCTCTCGCTTGCTCTCGCTGTCCCGGCCAAAAGAGTGCTCGCAGCAAAAAGAGCAGCTCCCGGCATGTCCCCTCCCCTTTCCCCGGAATCTCTGGATCTCTGGACACACGGCTGCCACTCAGGAGAAGGAGAGGAGGCGCTGCGAGGCTCGGGAGAAGAAGAGAGAGAGGCGGCGCTCCCCCCCCCTCACTGGCCGAGATCAGCATGCCAGATTCGGGGAGCTGACTTCCAGCTCCTGCCATGCCCGGCGAGTGGGGGAAAAGAGATCGCAAGAGGAGCCCCACC
>QLTV01000981.1:1090627-1104088 GCA_003457575.1 Thermophis baileyi
CATCTCTCTTTGTTTCATCTTTTTTTTTAACCCTGTGTGTGTGTGTGTGTGTGTGTGTGTGTGTGTGTGTGTGTGTGTGTGTGTGTGTGTATGTGTGTGAAGACTGATGCAAAGAATGAGTTACTGTAAGCAGCTCTGCTTTTGCTCTACCACCTGTTACTTCCTTGCCATCTTCTCTCTTTAGTGGACCGACGTTTTTCTTATTTATATGTTGAAAGAAACTTTTTTTTATCATCTTTGACTTTTGTTGCAAGTCTTTGTTCATTCTGAGCCTTTGCTTTCCTGACTTTATCTTTGCAGATTCAGACTATCTGCTGATATTCTGCATTAGTTATATGTCCCTCTTTCCATTTTTGTACTTATCCTTTTTGTCTTTCAGTTTATCAGAGAGATCTTTGTGTAACCATGCTTGTTTCTTCTTGGATTTCTTGTTTTTCTTTTTCAGTTGTGCTGGACTGGGCTTTTATTATCATATTTTTCACTGTTTCCCGTGCTTCTTGAGTTGTTTTCCCCTTTAGGATTTTTATCCATGAAATTTTGCTTAGGCTCTCTTTGAGTTTGTTAAAATCAGCTCTTTTAAATTGGTTGGATTATATTCTATTGCTTGTGTTTGCATTATATTGAATTCCAGTATGATATGGTCTCTTTCGCCCAAGGTTCCAGCAACTTCAACTCCCTCTATCACTTCTCTATTAGTAAGAATTAAGTCCAGTATAATTTTTCCTCTAGTTCTCTCCACAGGTGGCGTAGTGGTTAGAGTGCAGTACTGCAGGCTACTTCAGCTGACTGCTAGCTGCAGTTCGGCGGTTCAAATCTCACCTGCTCAAGGTTGACTCAGCCTTCCATCCTTCCGAGGTGGGTAAAATGAGGACCCGATTGTTGGGGGCAATATGCTGACTCTGTGAACCGCTTAGAGAGGGCTGTAAAGCACTGTAAAGCGGTATATAAGTCTAAGTGCTATTGCTATTGCTATTGCTTGGTTGGGTGGCCTGTAGTATATGCCTATAGAAACGTCATTTTTTTCCCCTTTTATACTGACCTATATGGATTCTAGGAGGTTTTCATCCTTGATTTTGTGTATTTCTTTAGAGATGTAGAGATCTTTTATATATAATGAAACTCCACCTCCTCTTTTGTTAGGTCTGTTTCTTTTGAATACTTTGTATCCTTCCATCAGTACCTTCCAGTCATAAGTTTCACCCCACCAAGTTTCAGTAATGGCAACTATATCATATCTGCCTTCATGTACTAATACTTGAAGTTCACCCTGTTTGTTCCCTAAACTTTGAGCATTAATGTATAGGCATCTGAGTCTTTTATAGGTCTTGGGTATGTTTCTTATATCTCCTACTTTGTAACTGGGATTTCTATCTTTTCCATCACTCTCTACTTCATTTTGTTTTTCTTTTTTTATTTCTTCTTTCTCTTTACTCCCTCCTTTTGTGATTGGTTATCTAGTGATTTTTGCTTGGAATTAGGTTCTAAAGGTCATGAAGATAGGCCCCCTCCCCCCTCAATTTTAGTTTAAAGCCCTTTTGGTAAGATGAGCCAGTCGTTTTCCAAATATATTCTTTCCTGTTCTTGTGAGGTTCACTCCATCCCTTGCCAATAGCCCTTCATGTAGGTAATGCAGACCAAGGTCTAGGAAGCTGAAGTTCTGTTGACGACACCAGTTTTTAAGCCAGTGGTTTATTTCTAAAATCCTTTGCTTCCTTATTGGATGTTGGCCTTTTGTTGGAAGTATAGATGAAAACACCACTTGTGGTCCTAATTCTTTCAATTTCTTCCCTAGCTGTTTTTAATCTGTTATTGTTTTCAGATTCATTGTTATTTCATTGGTCCCCACGTATAGAACAAGGTAGTAATCTGTGGGTTGATTATTTTAGTAAGGTACTCAGTTACTTCTTTGATTTTTGCTCCAGGGAGACTATATACCTCCCTAGATTGCCTGCCTGGTCTGCAGACTATAGTTTCTGTTCCTCTAAGAATTGAATCTCCTATCACCAATATTCACCTTTTTTTTCCTAGGGAAGTCTGGAATACTTTTCTTCCTGTCACAGGAATGCTGGGTTGTGTGTCTTGTTTAGAAACTATTGATGAATGCTCTTTTGTGAGTGTCTGTATATCTTCTTCAAGAGGGAGGCTATGAAAGCGATTGTTCAGTTCTAGAGGGGCTTCACTGGAGTGTGCTAGGGTAGATAGTAGAGGCTTTGTTCTTGGTTGTTGTTTTCTTCTAAAAGTGACATGTTTCCATCGGTCTTGCTCTTTAGGTACATATGTAGGCTCGTTTTTTGCGGAAGCTGTTTGTTCCCTATTGTGTTCAATTTGGGTGTATTGGTTTTCTTCTTTATTTTCAAATATGGGATCATCATTATTATTTTTTAAGAAGCTGTTTGCTACCTATTTTGTTTTATTTTGGTGTAGTCTTCTTGTTTAGGTTGGGATTTCTCACTTTGTTCATTGAGTTTCAGAGTGGCTAGTGTTGCCTGTTGACCCTTAACTTTTTCTTCTAGTAATTCAAGTAGTTTACATTTGATACATACATAATTTGGGTCTTCTGTGGGCATAAGCTGAAACATATGGCACAGTTTGCAAGTCACTACAGTGTCAGTCTGTATTTCCATGACTTGTTTGTTCATTTGTTTTTGTTTGTTTGCTAAAAAATTAAAAATTTCTAAAAATTTAAATATTTTCCCTGTTGTGAAGTGTCAGTTTACAAGAGTTCTTCACCTTTTGTTCTCTGTCTTGAAAAATTCATCACTATTTTCCCTGTTTTAAGTATTTGTCTCTTTTTCTGTGGGTTTTTTTTATTTTTTTCCTCTTAGATCATTGAGAATTTAAAATTTAAAAAGAATGATCCCTTCTAATATAGTACTAGTGCAAAAAGGTGTTACACATAAATCTACTTTGTTTTTTAACCTTCGTATTAATACCCTAGTTAAGGTCTTAGTTTAGTTTACATCACCCATTTAAACTGGTAGAACAAAAAATTCCAATATTGTTGCATGCTGATGATGCAGTGCTATTGTCACAAACTCTACTTATCCTTTAATGTCTAGTTAAGTATTGTAGCAAGGAACATCTTCAAATTAATTACCAAAAGACTAAAATAATGATATTTATTACCAGACCCAAGCTACATCACCAGGTTATCAAAAGAAAAAGACAGTACAGATTAAATGTTTAAAATGCTTTTGAGTAGTATGAATAAAGTGTGCAATATTGATAAGCCAAGGAATATAGCAACTCTTTTGGGATTATGTGTCCCAAACGCAGCCATAACAACTGGAGTTTGTAATGAAGAAGGTTGAAATCAGAGTTTTGATAGAAATTGACTACTGGCTAAAAAGAAAATTCCTTCCACTTGGCTTTATTTTACATGTTTCTTAATAAATTCCTAGGTGAAGCAGACTGTAACTTTTAAACTATGCTTCCTTGGACTTTCACACTTATTTTTTACTGTCCCTAGGCTATGGACAAGCAATAATGACTTCAAGAAAATGTATCAAGGACATAGATCTTTAAACATAAATTAATTTCCAAACTTGCAGAAATTGAGTTTCACCCACCCCAGAGGAAAACCTGGCAGCTATCTTTTCATTTATGTTCCCTAAATATAGAAGCACATTTGCTAATGCAAGATTTCACTTGCTACTTTCAACAGTCTCACAGTGTAGATTTAGTAACATCCCACTCAAGGTGTCATCATACTTTTGCAAATCAGGAACTTTAAAAAATGTTATTCATGTACCCTTTATATTACAATTTTTAGACAATCGTTTCAAGCATATTGCTCCTATTCTGCTAAAATTTCCAAGTCATATGGACTTGTTTTACATTTCCTAATATTCATCCAATAAAGATATTATCTGCATTACATATAATGCAGCATGTTTTTTCGGGTAGCTTGTAATATTAGGCACAAGTTAATATCTAGAGAAGCCCTGGGCACTGTCTTGTGAATGACGATAGAGCACAATATGATTCTTTTTGGGAAAATACTTAATAGTAAATAAGAAGTAGCCGGGAAACTTATTATCTTAAGTATTATTTACTTTCTTTATTTTACTCTTTGTACAGAGTTTATTATGCTGGGGTTTGGCCATAATAAAGATGCACATTGCTAATACTAGTAATTTAATACTTCCCCAACAATCAGTACTAATATGCAATTTTCAGCCAGGAAAAGCAAAGACAATCCTCAGTGCTGTCTATGCACCAAATACTTTAATTATAAATTGAAAAAACAAATTTTGTCTTCAGAGCATGTACCATCCATTTGCTTAATGTCATAGTATCTGTTATGCACAATTCAACATTCATTTCTACATCCATTAAGACAAGAACAGTCTGTATCCTTTAATTGCCAAGAGTATATTTAGCAGAGAAACAGCGCCACTGTATGGCTCTTCATTTTATGGTATTAGGAAATGACCAAACATATTTATGTCCATGCATCTGTAAAAATGAAGCACTCTCAAAATCATTCAAACACAGACTACACGTACTTTTCCATACTGAAGAAAAACTATTCTGGTCACATCATATTCATCACAAACATGTCTAAGTTCAGAATAAAGTTATATAATCTTCCATCATTAAATCACTACCGCTGTTGTAACATTGCAAGTTACTTATATCTGCCTATAGCAAAACATAACACAAATAATGAAAATCTTTTGAAAATCTAGAAAGCAATGGTAATCATCGTACAACTGTCACTCATCAATAAAGAAGAAAACAAAGACATGTTGACATTTGCTTAAACCTACTTACACAAGTGAAACTATGTCTCCACGTTGTACTTCGTAATTCTGAATACTCCAATGATTTAAAAGCACTATATCAGATACTTGCTGTTCCACTGGATTCAGTGAAGGCTGGGAGGATTAAAAAGGGACAGATATTAGCATTCGCAAACAGAACAACCCAATCAACTTGCATAATAGCTTTCTTCTACCTGTGTCCCCTGAGAAACCTATCATCAATACACATTGGTTGGGGGAAAAAGTGGTCAAGAGATTTGCAAAGAATCAAGCTGGGGAAAGCTGTACACAGAATCATTAAAAGCACTGAACTGCATCACACGGCACATGCTATCTACTTGTAACCCATGCCACTTTCCCTAAGCTGTGCATGTAAACAGAGGCTGAAAATATGAGGAAAATAATACATGGATATTAGAATATTGTAGAATATTTTACAATAGTTGATCCAGGTTGCTCATCTGATCTTTACAGTTAATATGCTGAAAAGAAATTACCAAGGAAAGGGGCGTTGGTCTTACCTGATATGCCTCTTCTCGTAGGGTGGAGCTAACATCGAAGAATGGGATAACACCGTCCCTTCAGCCAATGAGGACTGAGTCTGTCAAATTGTAGATCTCCGCCCTTGGCTTCCATTACCCCTCTTTGGCAAAGACCGGTGGACAGACTCGGCGTGTGTTCTCCCTAAAATTCATTCACAAATAAAAGATCACAATTTGACGTTCTGGAATGCAGACTGACTCGGGTGGGATTGGATGTTAGCTCCACTCTACGAGAAGAGGCGTATCAGGTAAGACCAACGCCCCTTCTCCATAGTGGGTGGAGCTAACATCCAAGAATGGGACATACCAAAGCAGTCTGTCCATAGGGAGGGCTAAGGCTGGTTAGCATTCTCATGTTGTGAATAAACACACTGGAGCACCCGGCGACCGAATGCCGCCTCCACCGATGCAAAGGCGTCGATCTTGTAGTGGCGGATGAAAGGGGTGGGCAAAGCCCACGTGGCTACTCTGCAGACTTCCTCTATGGACGCTTGCATGGACCACGCCACCGTTGTAGCCGCACTGCGCGTTGAATGCGCCATCACCCTAGTTGGCCTCGGCAAGGATTGCATATCGTAGGCCGTCGCTATGGAGCAGCATAGCCAACGTCCCACTGTGGAAGGAGAGACCTTCTGCCCCAAAGAAGTGGGCTGAAAGGAGACAAATAGAGCCTCCATCTGTCGCAGGGTAGACGTGCGCTTAATGTATACCTTGAGGGCCCTCCGGACATCAAGGGTGTGCCACCGTCTCTCTAAGGCATGGGAGGGATTGGGACAGAAATTAGGGAGGACAATCTTCTGAGTCTTGTGAAACCAGGAATTTATTTTGGGCACAAACGTAGGGTCCAGGCGGAGGATCACCCTATCGGAATGAAATACACAAAGGTCCTCCCTAACCGACAGGGCAGCAAGCTCGGAAATTCTCCTGGCGGAGGTGATCGCCACCAGGAACGCCACCTTAAGGGTAAGGTGACGAAGAGAAGTAGTTCTCAAAGGCTCGTAAGGGGCCCCCGTTAGGGACAGAAGCACCTTTGTGCGGTCCCAGGTGGGGTATCTGTGGACGACAGGCAGGCACAGGTTAGTAGCCCCTTTCAAAAATCTGTGAATTGTGGGATGTTACGATAAGGACTCTAGAGAGCCGCAAGACAACACAGAGGATAGGGCCGCCACCTGCGGCCTGATCGTATTAGGCGAAAGCCCCTTCTGCAGTCCTTGCTGTAAGAAATGAAGGAGCTGTGCTATAGACAAATCCACAGGGGAACATCCCTCCATGGAACACCAGGAGCAAAAGATTTGCCAGGTGGCAGAGTAAATCCTTTCAGTGGATGGCTTCCTGGCGGCCTGGAGAATGTGGATGACACTGTCCAACATATTGCGGCACTTCAGAGCGCACCGCTCAAGCGCCAGGCAGTCAGTTGATACCACTGGGGGTCCGGGTGGACCAACGACCCCTGGCTGAGCGACAACTCTGTCTGCAGGATCCGCCAGGGTGGGCAGACGGACAGGGCTTCCAGGTCCACAAACCTGGCCCCCCTGGGCCAGTGTGGTGCCAGAAGCAGCACTTCTGCCCTCTCCTCTAAGACCCTTCTGATGACCTTGGGGAGGAGAGGCAGGGGGGAACTCATACATAAGACTGGCCGGCCAGTCGCAACGGAGAGCATCTGTGCCCTCCACGCCCTGGGCCTTGAATTGGGTGAAAAACCTCAGCAGCTTAGCATTCTCCGGGGTGGTGAAGAGGTCCACTGTGGGTCGGCCGAACCGACTCGACAAGGCCTCAAAGATGGATGGGTGAAGGCTCCACTCCTCCTGATCTATTGTAGTGCGACTGAGCCAGTCCGCTGTCACGTTGGACACCCCAGAGATGTGGTCTGCCGAGAGGGACAGTAGATGGCGTTCTGCCCAAAGACCCAGGATTCTGGCCTCTGTCATGAGGTGGTGGGACATGGTTCCCCCCGCCAGTTTATATGGGCTTTTGCAGCCACATTGTCCATAAGCACAAGTCCGTGCTGTCCGGCAGTCAGGAGTTGCAAGTGTTTGAGCGCCAGATAGACTGCGCGTAACTCCAGCCTGTTTATGCTGTAGGTCGACTCTGCTGGAGTCCATCTGCCCTGGACCACTGCCGACTGGGTATGAGCCCCCCAACCATACAGGCTGGTGTCCGTTGTGATGACCAGTCTGCGTGGCTCCTGGAAAAGGCAGCCCTTCTTGATGGCAGGCGACTTCTGCCAGCGGAGAGATCGCCGGATGTTTGCTGGCACCAGGACCTTGGCTGCCTTTGTGCTGCGTCCCGACCTCTGGAAGGGCAGAAGAAACCATTGCAATTCCCTGGAATGCAGGTGTGCCCAAGGGGTAATATTGAAGGCAGAAATCATTTTGCCCAAGAGCGTGGAAAGCAGTTTCAGGGGAACCCTGTGCTGCTGGACCTGATGTGACAATTCCGAAATACTGTCCTGCCGCTCCTGGGAAAGGTACACCCTACACTCCAGGGAGTCCACAATGGCTCCTAGATGGGTCAGGCGGGTGACTGGGGCAAGGTGGCTTTTCTCAAGATTGATCGAGAACCCATGGTGTTGCAGGGTGTTAATCGTTATCTGGGCGTCGAGTAACACCTGGGGCATAGACGATGACTGGATCAATATATCATCCAGGTAACACCGGACACACACGGGTATAGACCTGAGATGGGCAGCCACGGCAGCAAGCACCTTGGTGAATACCCTCGGTGCAGAGAGAAGGCCAAATGGAAGGGCCCTATACTCATAATGAGCCCCCTCATAACAGAATCTTAAAAATTTTCGATGGGAAGGCCGAATTGGTATGTGGAGGTAGGCCTCCGTGATATCGATAGAAGTGAGGTCCCCCCTTCGGATGTTGCTCAAAATGGTTTGAAGAGTGTGCATCTTAAATCTCTTATAAATGATGTAACAGTTTAACCATTTTAAATCAAGAATAGCTCTCCACCCGCCCAAGGATTTGGGAACCATAAACAAAATGGAATAGAATCCCTGCCCCTGCTGGTCCTCAGGCACCCGCTGGATCGCTCGAATTTCCAGCAGGTGCTGGATAGTGGCTTTCATGAGGACCTGCTTATCTGGATCTGTTGAAATGGGGCATCTAAGGAAAAACCTCGGGGGGGGGGAAAGGAATTCGAGAGAAAGACTCGACGACACGGTCTCTCTCACCCACTTGTCGGACATAATTTCCCCCCATCTGTCCGCAAACAGGGTCAGACGACCGCCAATGGGGGGTTCCAAGGAGGATTCATTTTGAGCGACGGAAGGGGCGGCCACCCCCTCCTCGAAAGGGCAGCCTGAAAGCCCTGCCTCTCCCTGACCTGTCCTAAGAGTGACGTTGTCTAGGGACATACTGACCTGGAGGGGGTCTAGAATAACTAGAGGCCAGATCAGGGGAACGAAATGGCCACCTGGGATAAGGGGCGGCTCGAAAGGAACTTTTCCTTGAAAAGGAAGGTAGAACCTTTCGTTTATCCCTGGATTCAACCAATATGGGGTCCAGGGCCTCCCCAAAAGGCAGCTTTCCCCCATACGGAGCAGAGGCCAAGCGCCACTTGTGGCGGGTGTCGGCCTGCCAATTTCGAAGCCAATGCATCCTTCATGCCACGATAGATGAGCCCACTGCTCTCGAGGCGAATCGGGCAGCCTGGAGGGTGGCGTCTGCCGAAAACTGGGCAGCGGCAAGCAGTTTGTTAAGATCTTGCTGGGTGCGAATGTCAGACGTTCCTAGCCTTTCTTGGAGTTGGCGAAGCCAAACTAAGGTGGTACGGTTGAAAAACGAGGCGGTGGTAGCGCGCACCACCCAGGCCGCAGCTTGGTGTGCCCTCTGGAGCACATGCTCAGTCCTGCGATCCTCTGGTCGCAGAAGTTCGCTAGGGTCGCCTGGCATGTTGGTTGAAGAAAGCAATGCGGTGACAGGGGCATCTACCGAAGGGGTTTCGAGAGGAAAGGCCAATTCCACCCCGACGTTGAAAAAGCGCCTATCGGTGGTAGATGGAGTTCGGCCAGATGCTGGTGATGCCCATTGCCTCTTAATTGCTTCAACAAATATTTGTGGAGCCGGCCTTCTGCAGTCCTTGCTGTAAGATGACCTCAGTCTCAGGGGTGTGCTCCACAAAGAGTGGATCAGTCATGTCCTGAGATGCCTCCAGCGACACAGGAGCAGAAGAGCCCACATTGACAAAATTAAGTGCCTTAAAGAGCAAGGACTAAAAAAGTCCAGGGTGAAAAAGACCAGAGGGGGCAGGAGGACCTGGTGAGATGCCCTCGTCCTCAGATTGGTCTAAATCTAGTTGGTCCTGCTCATCTGAGGCCTTGGACCTCGCCCTGGTTGAACGCTCAGGAGAATAATGGTAACACGCTCGTGATAAAGCGTCACAAGCACTCCTGTCTTCAGTCTGCCCAGGAGAGACTACATCCTATGTCACCTGAGCCGGTCTGCCTAGTTGTTGAAGGCCAGCGGCTATCCCCTGGCGAATGGCGTCCCCTATCACCGCCTGCATATTGAGTGGGGCTTGAGAAGCTGGTGGGTCTGGATCTCTGAGGCCGGCCACCATGGGCATAAAAGTGGCCAGAGCCTGGGGCCTCGATTGGACTCTGGGCATATCATGGCTAATGCTAGAGGCAGATAACCCCCAAATATCGGCATCAGCAATTGCCAGATCTGGGTTGTCCAGTGAAATATGCTCACAGTGGACATACTGGGTGAGCCACTCTGGAACAGCCTTGGCTGTGGATCGAGGAGGCCTGAATTGGCGCAGAATCACCCTCATGGTCATGAGTGGACCTGTCATAAATTTTTTGCAGGCCTCGTCACGTCGATGTTCATCCCTCTGTGCCGCCTTGGAGGGCTTAGAGGAGCCAGTGCCCTTACTCAAGTGACTGTGCTCCTTATCTTTCGAATGCTGGGGCTGCCCTGAGGAACCGGGGCACGCTTCAGGCAGAGATTTAGAGACCTCCTTTGCCTGCTTAGAGGCCCGTTTGGTTTTGGCCGGCTTGCCTTTTGCCTGATCGTCTGCCATTTTGTTTAAGTCGGCGGGGAAAAAACACGCCAAGGAACGCTCCCTTTAATGGTGGCAAAGCACCTGAGGTAACTTTCTCTAGCCGGGTGGCAAACGCTTAGTGTCTAGAGACTGGCTTGAAGGCTAAATCGCCCCCCAATCGCTGCCGAAGCAGCCCGGTTGAACTAGCAATCAGCTGTTGAGCAGTCCCCGTGACCTGTCAAATCGCCGATGATCGGCCGCCTGGACGGCTGCGCAGCATGGCAAGGGGAGACCCGGCAAGGAGCGAGGCTCCGGAAGCCGAGGGAACGAATCAGTGCGTCGCCCGAGCGCAAAAGCTCCTGCGACCACCAGAAACACCAGGCACTGCCTCCCTGATCCGTTGGCTGTACAATGGCGGAGCGCAAAGCTCCTGTGGCCGGTAGGTCGCACGAGCGCTAGGCTCCAGCAACAGGCAGGGGAGACAAAATGGCTGACAGCTTCAAGCCGCTCCACCCCGCGATTCCGATCCGACGTCCAGTGGAGCGCAGCAGCTCCTTCAGCCACAACCGCCTCAAATACAGCGCCGCTTGCTAGTGAGATAAAGAAACGGAGCGCTAAGCTCCAAGCATTAGGTCAATGGGGGAAAAAACCCCTGCATGTCAAACAGGCCACACGGCTGAGGCACGGCTCCCGCAGCAGAGCCAAAGCTCTTATGCCGCTCTCAACCCAACTGTTCTACCGATGTCAATTAGAACAAGCTGGGGAGAATAACTCACTGTGATGTTTTTCACAATAATCTGTAGCTGTGGAGACAAACAGGAACGGGAGAATTTACACACATGTCCTTTCAGGCCGAGGACTGAGTCAAAGAGGGGTAATGGAAGCCAAGGGCGGAGATCTACAATTTGACAGACTCAGTCCTCATTGGCTGAAGGGACGGTGTCATCCCATTCTTGGATGTTAGCTCCACCCACTATGGAGAATACTAGAATTACAAATGCACTTCATCTATAATAAATCTAATGTGAACGCTCTTTTTTAAGTCATGGAGAATAGCATTGCTCACATTTATGAAGTCAAAGCTATAGAAGCAGAAATACAATAAGATTTATGCTTATTACATGAAATGACATCTATTACATAAAAGTTATAAAGTTAAAGTTATAATTTGGGGACCCATCATTATGATCCTCTTTGTGAGGACGTAAATTGAGACAAAAGTCAATCATGCTGTGGTCACTGTTGGAAAAGGGTTCTTTTATTTGTAGACCATAAATTGAGTTTAAACTGTTGCAGAAGATGAGATTAAGGCAGTTGTTGAGTCTAGTGTTGTTTGTTACTAATTGATCCAGTCCCAGAGAAGTAACAGCATTGTACAGGGTTGCATGGGTTCAGATGTACATTCATTTAGGGTCCAATTAATAAGAGGCAAGTTGAGGTCACCAAGAAAGATAAGAGGGTGTGGGCTATACATTTCCATTTGACAACCTTCATGTTGATAAGAAATGATGGATGCAGTTACAAAAAGTTTATGATTCCATGGCAAAAGGTCGGAAGCAACAATTTATTACATAAACAGCTCATCACTATAAAAACCAAGTCAAATGTTAGTTGAGATTGGTAGTAAAAATAACTTCTCAAAACTTTATTAAGAAATATTAGAATTATTTCATTTTTTTCTAGACATAACAAACCAAGCCATGATAAACAAATGTTGAAATATCTGAAATTATTGATTTTTGGTACCCCTCCAAAAATTGTATTTTTATTTTGCAAGTTATTTCCATATTGCTTTTTGTCAACAAAATCGTTTCTGAAACATAAAATCACTGCAGTGGCGCAGTGGATAGAATGCAGTACTGCAGGCTACTTCTGTTGATCACCGGCTGCCAGCAGTTTGGCAGATTGAATCTGAGGGACCGTCTCTCGCCGGTCACATCTACCTGACCCATCAGAGCGGGGAGGCAGGGAATGCTGTGGGTCACATCCCCGAGGGAGATACACCTGGTGGGACCCAGAAGAAGGCCCTTCTCCGTGGTAGCTCCCTCTCTCTGGAACATCATTCCCCCAGAGTTTAGAACGACCCCCACTCTAATACTCTTCCGGAAGGCACTGAAGACCTGGTTCTGCCAGCGGGCCTGGGGAACCCAGAGTGGGATGGAGCCCATTAAATGGCTCGTGTGATCTGCTGTAACCGGGAGGGGGTGGGGGTGGGGAGTGATTTTATTATGATTTTATTACTATATTAATTTATTTGATTTTTAATTAGTTTTATTGTTTTTAAATGTGGTTTTTATATTCCGTAAGCCGCCATGGGCGAATAGGCGGCAATATAAATTTAATAATAAATAAAAAAAAATCTCACCAGGCTCAAGGTTGACTCAGCCTTCCATCCTTCCATGGTGGGTAAAATGAGGAGCCAGATTGTTGGGGGCAATATGCTGACTTTGTAAACCACTTAGAGAGGGCTGCAAAGCACTGTGAAGCAGTATATAAGTCTAAGTGCTATTGCTATTAACATCTTTTTTATTTAGGCCATCAACTATATTAAGACAGCTAAAAAAAAAAAAAAGACAGCTATTGTCAAGATTTCAATTGACACTAGAATTAGCTCCAAATGGACCATGACAACTATACTACTTTTACAATTTTCCTGGTACAGATGTAGTAGTACAAAATGGCACAGCTGTCACACAAACTGTAGAATCACATGCTTTTTACCAGTACAATGCTTTAGCTTCTCTAAGAGTACTTGGGGATTTGGTTCATATTTTTAAATGAAGCAATCTGATTTGCAATTCTGGAACTAATATGCAGAATAGAACACAGGTAACTTTCAGTTTTCAAACTCCCCGATTTTGCAATATATTTCCCATTCTACTTAGTAACAAAATTTCCACAAAAACGTGTTTCTTTTTTTAAAATAGTTTTTATTAAACAATTTTGTCTTTAAAAACAACATAAAAAACAACCACAAATACAGAAAAAAACAAAACAAAACGTAACAAAACAATACATACCATTTAAGGTCATTTTACAGCTTTCCTTTTTTTTTTAAAAAAAAGTAATTTTTATTAAATCATTTACATTTAAAAACAACATAAAAAACTATACAAAAAAAACATACAAAAAAACAATACAATACAAAAAAAATAATA
>QLTV01000981.1:1115058-1125511 GCA_003457575.1 Thermophis baileyi
TTTTCACTGGAAGAGGCTCTCTACTTTTGCTCCAGAGGAAACCCCCAATCAAAGACCCGGAGAAGCAGAAAGAGGATGAATGACCACCACCTGCACTTTTCAATGGTTCAGCACAGAGATTCCCTTCCAGATAAGCCCTGTGACTTTCTGCTTCTAAGAAAGTGGAAAGGAAGGTGGGGGAGAAGAGACAATTCTAACTCACCCTTCCAGCAAAACAAACCTCTGGGGTAAGGCAGGGAATTTCTATCGGCTATATTGTCTGAGTTTCTCAATGGCTTCCTTCAGGCAAGCGCTGAGCTGGTTTGCAGCCTTGCAATATTTTATGAGGTGATAATTGCTCTTAGCTGAACACCCAGACATCTCATTTAAGCTAGTTAAGAGCTTTCCCCTGCTGCCGGAGGGAAAGGAAAAAAGCCGCAAAAAGTGTCGGTTTATTATTCTATTGTGTTTGCTTGCTTTTCTGGTGTTATGGGAATAAAAATATGGTCAAAAATATGATACAAATATGGGAGCTTCGCCCAGGTGGGGGGCACCAAGGTAAATCTTCTGACACAGTGAAAGCCCTTTAAGCACACACACACACACACACACACACACACACACACACACACACACACCAAACAACGAAAAGCAAGCAGGATGTTGGCAAAACAGGAGGCATCCTCGAGCATCAAAACAAAAGCAAAAAACTCCAATTGAAGTGAGATGAGCAGTCTTGGAAAAGGTGCAAACGAGAGAGATTCTCTTGGAGACTCAGAGCTTCAGGTGACATTCCCCACACACACAAACACCAACCATCAGCTGTTTCTTACCACCGCTCCGAGGACCATCAGCTGTTTCTTACCGACGCTGAGGCATGCCAAACGTGCAGGCGCAAATCAGACAAACACCGACCATCAGCTGTTTCTTACTTCCACTGAGGGCAAATGAGACTAAGACCATCAGCTGTTTCTTAGCTCAGCTGAGGTGCGGCAATCCACTCTGCCGCACGAATCAGCTGAGCTAATAAACAACAGAATATAGGAGAGGTGAGAGCGGAGGCAGGTGGGCGGGGCCAATCAAAATTTTCCCTACTGATTCTCCAAACCAGTCAAAATTTTCCCTACCCGGATGCCAGAACCAGTCCAAACCGGCTAAATATCACCTCTGCATCCACCCCTCCACGGTCATATGATCGGATTTTGGGCACTCAGCAATTGGCCCACATTTAAGACCATCTGCACTTACCTATGGTCACGTGATATACAATGTTTTTGTCAGAAAACATTTACTTCTAGTAAGCCTAACAATGGGTTTGCTTATCAACCATAGCATTCACTTAACAACCATGGAATTTGTTTTACAATCATGTTTTTTGTTTTAGGACTGCTGTGTTTCTTAATAATCACTGCAAAAATAAAATAAAATTGGGTATGGTCACGTGATGACCTCCTTAATAGCCGTCATAACATACGACCAAAATTGCAGGTTCAATTACAATCATAAATCAATAACAACCTGTATCTTAGATCTGTAATATCCAGTGACTTGACCTATATCTAGAAATGTATCAGAGCACCCCTTACAAAAACAATAACTGACCAGATCAGCATTCTTAAGAAGTCAAACAGAATTTGAGAATTCCAATGAACTTAAGTTTCTTTCCTTAAGTTTCTTCCCAGATTAAAATCACTATAATGCCTTAATGTATGAATGCAATTGAGCGGTGTGGAGGCCTAGTGCTGAAGACGCTTGCCTCCCATTCGGAAGGTTGACAATTTAATCCTAGCGCCAGATGTTTCTCTCCTAGATTGCAAAGAAAAAATATCTGCTGCAAACTCCTGCTGCATGGCGTTAGGAAGGACATTCAGCCAGTAAATACACAGCTCCATCCAGTCGCCCTGACTCTACCCTGAATTAAGGGATTACAGGGTCATAAAAAGTGTGTTTAATGTATGAATGCAATTGACATGCTCCAAATGGCTTTTTTCATAAAGCCTCCCTTATGTAATCAGAGAGCAACATTCAGCAACACATGTGGCAAGGGAAATAATGCTGTCCTTTCACACCAGAACTCACACTCACACAGTGCCACATTATTTCCATGAAAGTCTTACACCAGATTTCTCTAACATTTCCCAGAACCATCACAAATGCCTTTGATCAAAAATCATTTGTCAAAAATGGTCAGTGTAAATATACCGTGTTTCCCCGAAAATATGACCCGGTTTTATTTTCTTTTGGGCTTGAAAATAAGCATTTGCGCTTATTTTCGGGGAGGTCTTTTTTTTTTAAGTGCAGGAGTGGCGAGCACAGGGGCTGACGGGAGTAGGAGCGCAGCTACCGCTGGCCCCACCCTCTCTGTCCCACTGTCTGCTTGCCCGCTTGCCCGCTGCAATGGGCCAAGCTCTCAGCATGCCCCGGACTCCTTGGCATAGTGCAAATACTGTTAATTCCGAGCGTGGAGGCAGAGGGGGTGGGGGGAGAAGACAAGTGATCCGGACATGCTGCACGGCTGCCTGACTCACAGGAGGCTCATGGGAGGCTTGCATGGCAGCACCGGCAGCAGGCGGAGGCAGAGGCATGGGGGAGGCAGGCAATGCCAACGCCTCGTGTGGGTGCCTGTTCAGCACGGCCGCAGGCAAGCCGAGAGATGGTGGGATGGAGTGGGTGGACATTGGGATCGCTTCTGCCTCCGCCTGGCTCTGCTGTACACTTTTCACCCAGAGGGAGACAAAGCTTTGTCTGCTTGCAAAGGGAACGCTTTGAAATGGACCTAATTCTCTCTCCTGAAGGATCCCCTTAAACAAAACAGAGTGAGTGCTGGGATGGATTATCGCCTGACACCCCTTTTGCGGCACCCCTTTTACTCCCCTCCCCGGCATCCTGGGGAAGTGTCAAGAATTCCCTGGCCCCGGCTCACCAACGGTGAGGTAGGACGCCGCAAATCGCTCACCCCCCCACCCCGGCTTATCAATCTATGGGCGACTGTGGATTTCCCTTTATTTCCCGGCTACTTTGGTCTCCTTCCTGCCCCCTTCTGCTTCTGATGCCCGTCAAGAATTTGGGGGGAAAGCAGAGCCCAGGCGGAAGGCGAAGGCATCCTCGTCCTTTGCTCGCTCTTTGGTTCCTCTTTCACCCTCACGCACTTAGGATTTTAGGAAAGATTCCCCCCATGACCCACCCACTCCTCAGCCACTTTAAGAGTCATCTGGCCACTTTCCCCAGATTACTTCCATTTCCTTCGCTTGATGTTTTCGGAGCCATTTGCTCCGTTGCCAAACACCAGATAGGCGACCAAACACTTTTCGCCCGGACGGAGAAATGACAGAGACTCAGAGCTTCGTGTGCTTGCAAAGGGGACGGTTTGAAACGGAGCGATTAGGTCCGTTTCAAAGCGTCCCCTTTGCAAGCAGACAAAGCTTCGTCTTCCTCTGGATAAAAAGTGTGCAGCAGAGCCAGGTGGAGGCAGAGGTGATCCCAACACGCCCCCCACTCCGTCCCACCATCTCTCGGCTTGCCTGTGGCCATGCCGAAAAAACACCCACATGGGGCGTCGGGATCAGCTGCCTCCCCCATCCTCCATGGCTCTGCCACCGCCTGCTGCCAGTGCTGCCGCACAAGCCTCCCGCGAGCCTCCTGTGAGTCAGGCAGCCGCGCAGCACGTCTGGATCACCTGTCTTCTTCCCCCCCCGCCTCTGCATCCATGCTTGGAATTAACAGTATTTGCGCTGTGCCAAGGGGCCAGCGGGCTGCAGCTGCAGCCGGACACTGTCGGCCCCTGCGCACTCTCTACCTCACGTGCTGGTTTTGCCCATCTCCCGGGCTTATTTTTGGGGTAAGGCTTATATTAGGCCCACCCCAAAAAATCAGGCTAGGGCTTGTTTTCGGTGTTGTTCTTTTTTTCGGGGAAACATGGGGGGGGGGGGTGCCTTATTTTCAGGGAAACACGGTAAGAAAATGAATTCTTCTAACTCACTCACCTAAAGCATTTATTTATCTACATCTCTTGATTTATCAGTAAAACTTTCCTTAAATGTCTTTCTCTCAACTCAAAGACATTGAGGGGCATGTTTCAAAATCATATTCAATAAAATGGAAGTACTTTTATATTTCTCCCAAATACAAAAAATATTCACCTTGGTAAACACATTAGAAATGACCATCTTTATGAGGAAAGGCCTTTGCTGTACAGTTTATCTTTCTAGTACCAAAAATTACATTTTTATCTTGCCTTTCAAATTGGATTGCCTCTTAGTTCTAATTCAGGCCTTTATACCATGTTTCCCCAAAAATAAGACCGGGTCTTATTTTCTTTTGACCTCCGAAATAAGCGCTTGACCTTATTTTTGGGGAGGTCTTCCCCCCCCCATCTACTGGTATGAGGCAGGGGGCGGGTCAAGCGGCCCCTCGTGCCAGCTTCCTGAAGGGTCACAGCAGGCCATCCCACCATCCACAAAACAGCTGATTCGCGGGTGCCATTCAGGGTGCCTTTCCTCCGCAGCTAGGATGATGTGTAGGAAAATCTCCCCCCACCCCACCTGCAGATCATTCTTTCAAAGAGAAGATCTGCACAGACGCACATCAAAAACGCTCCCTCCATGGCTTCGGAGCCTCCAGTCTTGCAATCCTGTGCAGGGAAGGCAGAGCTTTGCTCTGAAGCTGCGGCAGAGCGTTGCATAAGGAGACCATCGCAGCTACTGTAACATTTCTGAAATGTTAACTTTTAACACCGCACTGGGCCATGTGGGTCGGGACAAAATAATGGTAAAAGAAATGTGGATACCAGTAGCTGCTGCTACAGTACCCTTCAGAAGGCCATCGCGAGGCGCGAGGCACATGGGGCGCGTCTCCTGCTGCAAAAGTGGCCGCGCCCGAGGAGCGCTTTTGGGAGAGAAGGCAAAGGGGAAGCGATCAGCTTCACCTCGCCCCTTGCCCTCAGCCCCCCCCCCCTTCGTCTCTCCAAGCGTCTCTCCCAGAACCAAGCTCTGGCGGAGCTCAACCAGAGAAGTGGCCTGCAGGCTTTCAGGAGCAAAGTTGAGACTGAGAGGAGCCAGGGCGGGGGGAGGGGAATCCAGTGCCGCCCCAGCGCTCTTCTTTCCTCAGAAATGGAGTCTTGGGAGAGGGGAACGGCAGCCCCAGGGAGGATGGGTATGTCGGCATGTGTATAAAAAGCACAAAGAGAGGGAGCCATCAGCTGCAGATTAAGGAACTTTGTGAAAATTCATGCCTACACGGAAAGTTTGCTGAGGGAGGGGGAAGAGATTCTTCCCTCTCTCTGCAGTGTTTTGCTTGAAAATATTTGAGAATCCGACCAGAGAGAAGGGGTACAGATTTCCATGCCTTCCTTCACGGGAGGTCGCTTTGCACCTGCGACATCGGAAGGAGCCCTGCACGGAGACGACAACAATGTGCAGGAAATCTCCCCACCCCACCTGCAGATCGTCCTTTCAAAGAGGAGTTTCACCACGATGAAGAGGTGGCTGGAGGTGGCGTTTGCATTGGGTTGGGCTTTCTTTGCGAGGGGGACGATCTGGGGAGCGAGAGATTTAGGAAGCCTGGGCTGGCGCGGAGCGGTTTCCCCAGCGAACCGTCTGATTCATCCCAAGGGGTGAGCATCTTGTGGGCCAGCCAGAGAGGGAGCGCCTTCAATGAACTTTTCTCTGTTTGTGTCTCTGCGGGCAGCGGCGGTGTCTCCTCACAGGGCTCCTTCCTATGTTGCAGGTGTGAAGCAACCGCCTGTAAAGGAAGACATGGAAACCCATATCCCTTCTCTCTGGTCGGATTCTCAAATATTTTCAGAAGAAGCAGCAGAGACCCTGGGATTTCTTTCTCTCCCCTAAACTCCACCAGAAATGAGTTTTTGTGAGACTCATCGTGCCGGCGCAGCCTCTTGGAGCAGGACGTTGCAAGGCTTCTTGTGCCACTGCGCATGCAAGCGGCAGCACCACCGCGAGGTTCGACATACCGGCACAGCCACGAGCAGCAGGATGTCGGCTGCGCCGGTGTGATGAAGCTCGCAGCGGTGCTGCTGTTCACGCATGCAATGCCACAACAAGCCTTGCAGGGTCCTGCTCCAACCTCACGGCAGTGCTGCCGCTCCCGCGCGGAGTTTAGGGGAGAGAAACAAGCCAGGGTCTCTGCTGCTTCTGCTTTCCTTGCATGCAGCCAAAAGTTCGCAAAAGGCAGGAAGGTGAAATGCCAAGCTCAACCTGTACCCACACCTCGTGTATGGGCCGCCCCCGAGCAGTGCCGGGGCTGGGGAGACCATCGGCGGAGCCCCGTGCGGCCCCCTCCTGCTTCTGCTTTGCCTTTGCAGGGCAGCGGGTGCTATAAGGGCCCTGTCCCGAAGCCTCCCCACCGCTTGGTTTGGGGTGGTGCCCAGCAGGCCCAGATGTGGTGGGCGGGCAGGCGGGTGGAGAGGCTGCACGGCTCACTCGAGTTGTGAACAACCTGGGGATTTGGGCGGCATTTACGTGGTCGGGATGTCTGCAGGATCCCAGGCTTCCAAGGCAGCTGAGGCCCAGAGAATAGGTGCTCCGAGGGAGCCCATTTCTCATGTTGGCCTTGGCTGCAAGGTTGCCTGGTGCCATGGGCAGGGCTGGGGCTAGTAAGACTGCGCTGGAAACATCTCCAGGCACCTGGGGAGACAGAACTCCTGGCCCTCACTGGATCAGCTGATCCACGGGCTGCGGTAAAGGGGCCAAGCAGCCCTGAGGTGACGGGGAAGGGAAGGGCTGCCCCCTGTGCTGGCCACGCCCACCCCATTCATTAGGACTTATTTTTGGGGTAGGGTGTATATTAGGCCCACCCCAAAAATATCAGGCTAGGACTTATTTTCAGGGCAGGTCGTATTTTCAGGGAAACACGGTACCTAAAAATGAACACGGCAGGAAAGATCCTAGTTACCTGCATTGAAGTCCCTTCTACTCTCGCTATACAAGCCACTCTGTCGAGGAAAGTGACAGTCACAGGAACAGCAACAAAAAAACCTTTCAAAAAGGCTTTAATATACTTTCTCCCAAAGCCTTGCATCTGTATCATAATCTGAAAGATAAAATAAAAACACGATATAAATTAGACTTCAGAACTGACAAATAACTTTAAGAAATGTTGGATGCAAAAATATAATAAAGTGATACCAAATATGTGGGCGGAGATAACTTTACCTCCTTCCAACTCATTAGTAGCCATTCATGTCTTTGTATATTATCAGAAAGTTTACCAGACATTAGAGTAAAGCACAGAATGGGCCAGGAAGAAAGGAGAAGTAAGATGCTTTCAATTCATTATTTTTGTCCCTGCCTTCCTTTTGACAAAAAGGAAACAGATAAAAATTGTCTTTCTTTCCTTAAACCAAAATTTTATCTTCATCTCTTATGCAGTTGAAAGGACCCTATTCATTTTATGCTACTCCACACAATCTCATCTAATAGTAGATGAAAAATAATTTAGAAAACGATGAAATAAAAGAGATTATCTTAATCAGATTTCTAAAATAATCATTTGAAATGAACATAAAAGATAGAAGTATGAAGAATGACGATTATCTATTGGTGTCACGAGGGCTGATGTTTTAACCTGGCAGCTAATTAAGGTTGTTGTGGGACAATATTAAAACAATAGATCCATTAGTGATTAGTCCATCCTGGTATATAGATGTCAGGGGGGAAGAGAGGGAGGAACACCAACCTCCCCAGTTGCTGCACATACTGTGCAGACCAATGCTGTTGGTCTACAGTTTCCTTTCAAGGCCAAACCTGAGCAGCCAGGCCAGGCCAGGCCAGCAAAATCTAAATGCCACATAGTACTATTTTGCAAAGTCAAACATATTGTCAAGGGTTTTCTCCTTAGTTCTAGGTTGGTTCTCTCCTTCATTAGTTTCCATCCATTGCTTCTTGTCCTGCCTTCAGGTACTTTGGAGAAGGGGCGTTGGTCTTACCTGATATGCCTCTTCTAGGAATGGTGGATATAGCAGCCAGGAATGGGTTAACTCCGTCTGCTCTCTGATTGGACTGAGCCTGTCAAAGCTGTTTAGGTACTGCCCTTGTTGCTATGCCAGTCAGTTTGAGACGAAGAAGCGAAGCGACAGACTCTGTTGTGCCAAAGAGTCAATAAAATAGTCCTCCTCCAGCCCCGCCAAAGCCAACAGTCGAAGTAGACCAAACAGGGCGGGACTGGCTGCTATAGCCACCATTCCTAGAAGAGGCGTATCAGGTAAGACCAATGCCCCTTCTCCCTCATGGTGGATATAGCAGCCAGGAATGGGACATACCAAAGCTGGCTGTCCAACCGGGTGGGTGACAATGGTTGCTAAACTGTAGCCAAGGCACTAGTCCTGAATGACCTGCTGCAATACTCTCCTGCCAAAGGAGGCCTCCGCCGAAGCAAAGACATCGATCTTATAGTGCCGCACAAAGGGAGACAGGGACGACCAAGTAGCCGTGCGGCACACCTCGAGGGACGCCTGAGTCGCTCAAGCCGCCGACGTAGCGGCGCTCCTCGTCAAGTGGGCGGTGATGCCAGACGGCGCTTGACGGGACTGAAGCTCGAAGCCCGAGAGATGGCAGATCGGATCCACCGACCAACCGTGGACGGCGTCACCTTACGGCCCAGGGAAGCGGGCTGGAACGAAAGAAAGAGCGCTTCCGACCTGTGAAACCCCGCAGTTTGTTTAATGTAGACCCGTAGCGCCCGTTGCACATCCAATGTATGCCAATGCTTTTCTGCCTGCTGAGGGGACTGCTCGGACTGTCGATCATTTGGGCGCAATGCTTCCACCGGATCCCCAGGCAATGCAGATGAGGTGTGTAGAGCCGTGACCGACTGGTCGATCGAGGGCACCTGCACGGACTTAGCCAAGTCAGGGGCCACATTGTATAACCTCTTCTCCGCCGAGGAAGGGTTGGGACCCATCCCGGGAGCTGACCACTGCCTGGAAATAATGTCCACAAACATTTTAGGCGATGGGACCACGTCCGTCGTAGCCGTGCATTCGACGAAAAGCTGATCCATCATATCCTGCGCCGAAGACGGGTCCGGTTCAGAGTTAAGCGGCGCCAGACCTGCCGCAATCTTCGCCTTGTGCAACAACGGGCGAAACAGGTGCAATGGGAACAGGCCGGACATGGAAGGCTGTTCAAATTGCACGCCATCATCCTCTGAAAGACCGAAGTCACAGGGACAGGCGCCCGCTGATGCCTGCGAGCGCTCATCGCCATCGGACTGATCCGACCTATGATCCAGTGAGGGATCATATTGCTCGTCATAACCAGTCTCCAGGTAATCTCCGCGACGGTATCCACTGCCGGAGGCCAGATGACCCTGAGGTCTCTACTGCTGAAGGCCCTCAGCAATGCCCTGCCGGATGGCTTCCGCCCCCAGTGTTTTCATGTCATCCGGAAGCACTAGCCTGGGACTCAAGGGGCCAAAGTCCGGCAGCCGTCGGGGTGAAGGTGGCTGTTGGAGTCGAGCCACGCCTCTCCTGTTCCTCAGACGCCGTAGTGCCCCCTTGGTCAGACACAACCGTAGCGGATTTGGCCTGCTGCCCAGACGCAGCTGTGGAAGCAGTAGCTAGAGGAAGGAAATCCGCCCCTGGGCCCCATAGCTGAGCATTAGAATTGGGAACAATGGAGTCCAGGGCGGACACAATGCCCCCTGATGCTCCAGCCATCTGTGCACCGGCCTGCTCATTTGTCACTGACGCCAGCGCTGGGCCCTGACTCCTGGACGCCGCCTGATCACACAAGTTGTCCAATCTCCTATGGCGCCGCTTCTCTGCCGCCATGCGCGGCTCAGGGGCCTTGGCAAACAAAGCCTCGCTTGGCACAGGAGTGGATGACCGCTCGTGTCATGAAGACTTTTGGCGGTGTTTGTGGCCATGGGCAGAGCTCGAGCCGTCAGAAGATGAAGCACGAGAACTCATGGCAATCGTCCTCACAGGCAGCCACCAACAGCGAAAAGGGGTGGCAATTCCGCAGCGGTCTCAATTAGCGACCGTCGGAACTGTGAGGATGATAGGCGGATAAGGCCGTGCCGCTGTGGCCGTCTGGTACTGGGCACAAAACTGGAGGGCTATTGTCCAAAGTAGCGTGCCCTGAAGGCCGTGCCCTGGCGGGGCGAGGCCGTTGGATGGCAGTGCCCAGTAATTATAGCCGTGCCTTGGGGGGCGTGGCTGTGCTGTTCAGAAGAGCCGTACCCTGGTGGGGCATGGCAAGCTGCTGACCTGGGAGCGCTCACACTCCACAAGTCACTGGTCAGCAGCTGGGGCGAGAGAGGCTGATGTGGGGGCGCAAACGCTCCACTAGTCCTGTCAGCAGAACAGCACCAGAGCAGCCAGGCAAGGAGTGCAGTAGCCAATGCGACCAGATCGCTGTTTGTGTTTATCCTTATGCTTATTTTTAGTTTTTAGTTCTTTTCTTTTTCTTTTTCTTTTTTTTTTTTTTTTTTTTGGGCGTGTGTGTGTGCCAGCAGC
>QLTV01000981.1:1143582-1154981 GCA_003457575.1 Thermophis baileyi
AACTTGTGTAGTTTAACAGATGGATCGTTTGAGATGCAGTCATTGGTATATAGAGAGAAGAGAAGTGGTGAGAGCACACAGCCTTGGGGGGCCCCTGTGCTAATTGTACAGGTATCTGATGTGATCTTGCCTAGCTTCACCTGCTGCTTCCTGTCCATTAGGAAGCTTGTGATACACTTACAAGTATGTTCAGGTACTGCTAGCTGACTTAATTTAGTTAGAAGAATGTCCAGTATGATGGTATTGAATGCTGAACTAAAGTCTACAAAGAGGACCCTTGCGTAGGTCTTTGGAGATTCAAGATGTTGTAGGATGTAGTGCAGAGATTATAGCAGATTATTTCTTCAAGTAAACACAAGCAGGAGATTCATTTCAGCAGAGAGTACAGAGAGGACAAAGAGCAGAGTGGACTGGAACCACGCCCAGCCTTAAGCTAAGTTTCAGTTTCGATTCTCTGCATAGACTCAGAAGTGATTAGCTCCCATTGGCTGACTCAGTTGCTATGCCTATTCATTGGCTAACCTTGTTAACATGGCTCTCCCAGTCATGAATATTCTAACATGTATGACCATTTTTCACACTTACAACTGTTGCAGCATCCCCATGCTCACATGATCAAAATTTGCACATTTGGCAACTGACTCATATTTATGACAGTTGCAGTGTTCCAGGATCATTGTGAGCTTCTGACAAGCAAAGTTGATTGGGAAGCCAGATTCACTTAACAATCATGTTACTAATTTAACAACTGCCATGATTGACTTAACAATTGTGGCAAGAAAAGTCATAAAATGGGGCAAAACTCACTTAACAACTGTCTTGCTTAGCAAGTTTTGGGCTCAATTGTGGTCGTATGTTGAGGACTATCTGAAGTTAATTTTTAAATGAAGACAACTTTTTTACAAAAATATTCTGAAGGGCAGGTCAAAAGACAAGACAATGGGTTAGGTAATTTCAGATATAAAGCAGCTGGACTCAATGGAGAACATTTGCTAAGCAAATGGCTTAACAGAAAGATGAATATTGTTTTTTCCCTATATTACAGCAGCTACTTCAAGAGATAAAAGCTGATATGCCTAATGATTGCAGATAAAAGTCAAAAGTTCATTTTTTAGATTGGAGTAAAATTTTGAAAGCAGGTTACATGTATTTATCATCAGAATATTCTCTAACCCACCCCATTCTCTTTTTCTAAGTAAAGCAAACTCATTATAAAGATAGTGTTAGGGTCAGGCACTTCTTTTGCATGGATGCTTATTTACCATATATTATTAAAATCAACTTACTTTGGTTTAAGGTAGGTCATGCAGGGAACTGGCAGATAACAAGAGATGTATCTGCACATATACTGGTATCCATAAATATCACAGACAAGATCCTAGGAATAAGGATACTTTGCCTGATCAAAAAAGTAATTACATTAAAAAATATCCTCCCGAAATCTAGTAGCAATCTTTGTTTCTTCAAGCGTATAGAAAATATAATTTTTTAAATATAATTTAAAAATTTGCGTCCCAGTTATGATTCCAGTCAGAGGAGCATACTTTTAGTCTATTGGAAATGTAATAGGATCTTGAGCATAAAGGTAGCATTGAAATGAGCATTTTGTTTTGCAGCATGCTCACTGCCAATTATGGATTTGTTGAAATTAAATGCATGCATTTAATTTGCATGTATTTAATTTGGTCTAGATCTTGAATGTACAAAGGGAGGCTCACAGATTGGAGATTCAAAAAGATTGTTCCAGGTATTTGTATGTACTGTACCATATATTTGTTTCATAAATACATGGAACAATCTAACTTTTGGAATCTCCAATCTATGGGCCTTTGTACATACAAGTTCTAGCCGAAGTAGATATGTGAACATTCAATATGGATTTTTTTTTTTTAAAAAGTTCAATTACTCCATCCAACTGTGATCAAGGAGTTGGAGGTTTCCTTTGTTTTTACATAAAGATTGAAGAGCATAGATTACTACTGAGGTAAATATACAAGATTGCTATTGGGCGTTCTTTAGCTCTGAAACTTTCAGCATCAATGGATAGCACTTACTTTACATACTTCTGTAGTGCTAGGTATGAAACACTGAAGACAGATGGATTGAACTCTTATACTCATTAGAGATGAGCAAATATTTTGGAAGAGGCGTTTTAGCATTCAAGGGAGCACATATTCAGCAACTCTCCCTAGCTGGGTCTTTTTCCAGAATCAAGTGGCTTCTTCTGGACGTGGCCAAGTACACGTATCCCTTTTGCTTTGTGAGGAATGCATTTCCATGCACAGACAGCCAAGAGCATCTTAGAAAGCAGACATATTGTACATCTGCCTTAATGAGATAAACATATGCCTTATACTTGTTCCCTGCATTGTTAAGAGCTTCTGTTAAAGAATTTGTACAGACCTAATAAATATTCACATCCTTATATCCATTCAAACAATTCTAGATGTCCTCACCTGGTTGAGAGTTGGCTTAAACCCCAAAATAATATGAGGTAATGATTAAGATGTTGGTTTAACAAAACAAGGAAAACCATCAGGGTGACCAATTTTGTTTGTTTTTACTGTGCTGTGTTGGTGTTTTACAGCTATCTGCTACCAAACTAGAAAAAGCTTCATTTTCCTACTGTGCACTAGTCAGTCTCATTAATAATAACAATAAAAGCCTGGTTTAATTCAAACATGGTAAGCTATACTGCAGATTTTGCTTCATATAGGAGCTTTTTTTTCTTGCAAGAAGCAACTTCAGCCTTTATTAAAGATTTAAATCAACTTAGGAACTTTAAAGTATCACTATCAGAGACTTAATACTTTTTTTTTAAAATAAGCAAAATTGTGTTCAAATAGTAACAATATGACACATTTTGTCAGTAAGGAATTCCAGTGGTCTCAAAAATAAGCTGAAAGGCATATTGACTACTTACAATCTCAGTTTCACATATTATATAAAAACCACAAATAATGGCTAATTTAATAAACTATAAAATATGGTTTAGCAAAAGTGCAAATCCAGCCATAGAACTTTTATGATGTAGAATCTTAGAACTATTATTTATTTAAAATAATATTCCAATTTATAATGGCTAAATCTTAGAAAGGCACAATTCCTCTACAGGGGAAAAAAAGCATTTATCATCGAAGACACAAAAACAAAAAATGCCACTGAAGGCAAAAAATACAAAATACTTGTGCAACTAAACACGAAGGGGTTACAATCTGGAAGTATTGGATTTAACAACTACAAAATAGCATGCTTATGCTTTTGTGTATTTAAATACCATCCCACTAGAAGATAGTCCAAGGCATTTTGTAGTGTAATTCAAAAAATTACATATATGTGTATGACTGAAATATATGAATGAAATCACCATTTTCTTCAGCAATTTCAGAGGTTTGTTTATTTTATGGTAACTATGTAAAAGTATCAGTTTTTTAAACCTATTTTTGCAAGTTTGGAAGTTTAACCCTCCAAAATAGAAATCAGAACGTAACAGTACTATACCTCTTTTTTCCGCAAAAAGAGGGAACGAAAATTACTCATATAAGCACTCTGTCCATTTCTCTATTATTTGTTCTAAAAATTTAGTCTTGCTCCTTTATTCAAAACGTGAAGGAAACTGCAGACATTCCATGGTTTAAGAAATGTGTTCTATGCATGCTGAGGAACTTTACCCCCATTATCAGGGGTTTACTAAACCAGAAGCAACATATTTCCTCACAGGTTTGCACAATAAGGAAACCCAGCCAGCATAGTTTGTAAAATATTATTTAAACTTTTTCATTCCGTACGATTCAGCAACTATAGCGTTTGCCTCCTTGCTTGCTCGGGTTGGGTGGCTCACATTGGAAAAATAAATAAAACACTCTGTCCCAACCTCTTGCCTTTCAGACACGTTAAATGTAAACGCCCGAAATCCCCGACCACGTCCTTTTCGCCTCCCCGCCGCGCTCCGCTCCGCTCGTGGAGGTAGAAAACGCGTCCGGAAATACCCAGGATTGGCTAGTGACAGCAGTCAACTGGAGCAGTCACGAGGCGGCGCTTGCCAACTGTAAACCCTGGACGCTGCGTCGCTGCGTCTCCTTCTGATTATTGCGTAGGGAGAAGAGGCGTGGCTAGCAGGCAGGTCGAGGCTGTTGCTGTTGCTGCTGTTCGGGAGCTGAGGAGAGTTTCTGTAAAGGGATAGTTTGGCGCCTTTAACACTAAAATATATGGCATTTTATTTTCGGTAGTAGAGCAGCCAACTTCTCTGCCCTGCCTTCCTGGCCACATGGCTTTTTCTTTCAGAAGACTAAAATTTTGAGGCCTTGTTTTATTATAGCTGCGAAAAGATTGCAGAATCTGGAAAGCTAGAATGCATGTTGGAAGAATAAAATCCGGTCCAGTTCCAAGTTGGGAGAAAGGTGCTGGAAATAAATGGAGGCAGGCTGCAGGAAAGCAAGTCTCTGTTTATTTGATAGCCAGAAACTAGTGACAGCAGCATGTTTTTGGGGTGGCTGACAAAATGGGGTTGAGGGTAGGTGGGCTTTTAAACATTCTTTGGGGCTTTGTGATTGAGATGCCTGTTCCTATTGTGGGGGGGGGGGGAAACCCCGAAGAATGAAATATTTTGGGGAATATTAAAAGTGGCAGATTATATTTCCCCAAAGGTGAAATGGAGAAGCATGCTCTTAGAGGCAGAAGGCAGCCTCAATTTCCTGCATAGTTAAAACAGCCTCCAGCAGAAATCTTTAGAGATGGAGATTTTGAGCCCATTAAGAAATCCTGGGCCCAGACTATTCACAAACAAAATACCTTCACCTCCAGTGATGGGATTAAAATTTACATCCTTCCCCCACCCAGATTCTAAGAACAGGATGTGGCCTTTTAGGATATAATAGGATTAACACATGATCCTGAGAATAGCAAAAGACACCAGGCTCACTATATTGCACAATCCCTGCAGCATTTCAGAAACTATAAAACTCCTTGCACTCATCAAGCTAATTTGTCAGCTGCCCCAGAAGGACATGCTGTTGCTGGTTCTGCTCATCAATAAACTTTCTTTCCAATGGCCCTCCATTTTATTTCCAGCACCTTTCTCTCAGCTTGGAACTGAACCAGATGGATTTTCCTACACTGTGCAAGAATATGTCCTTCAATATTTTAATGGCTGTTGCCAGATTCCTATGGGGTCATGTAGGGGTTATGGCTGGCTCTACAGGCAAAAGAGGAAATGCAAATCCTAGGTGTTTGTCTGAACTAATCTTGTCAGCTTTGGCTTGCCTATTGTGTTGCTTATTTGGAGCTGCTTATGAAAGATTGGCCCAGTCTTTCTGAATGGATACAAAATCAGAAATAGAGAGAGAGATACAGAGAGAGGGGGAGACCGGCTGACAAGTGAGCGTCTTTGGCGAGGGCCCTCTGGCTTTTTCCGAGCCTGACCCCCGGGGTGGGCATGTGAGGTTCAGAGGGGCCAGCCCCCTTTTCCTGCTGCCCTGAGCTTCTTAAAGCTGCAGATGGGCGCTGCGAGCCCATCCCCCTTTCCGTCGTCCCATCCTCTCGGATCCCATTCCCACCCCGCCAGCCCTTGTGTTAGCGAGGCCAGCGTCAGGCCAGTGTCTCGGGGCAGAGAGCAGGTTGCACGTCTCCCCAAGCAACTGAGGCCCAGCACCAACAACGGCCGGAAGAAGCTCCAGCAAGAGGCGCCGGAGAATCAGCCCCAGCTGCTTCTCCATCCCCCGTCGCCCTTAGCTTCTCAGGCCAGGCGAGGAGTGACGGAGGGGAAGGCGAGGGGCGGGGCCAGCCAGTGATGGGACAGGGAGCCGCAACAGAGAGCCCAAAGAGCCACATGCAGCTCTGGAGCGCAGGTTGCTGACACCCGGAATAGAATAGAATAGAATAGAATAGAATAGAATAGAATAGAATAGAATAGAATAGAATAGAACCTTGGAGGTCTTCTAGTCCAGCCCCTTGCTCAAGCAGGAGAACCTATACCATTTCAGACAAGTGACTGTCTAGTCTCTTCTTCAAAACCTCCAGTGATGGAGCACCCACAATTTCTGAAGGCAATCTGTTCCACTGATTAATTGTCCTCACTGTTAGGAAGTTTCTCCTTAATTCCAGATTGCTCCTCTCTTTGATTAGTTTCCAACCATTGTTTCTTATCCTGCCCTCCGGTTCTTTGGAGAATTTGATCCCCTCTTCTTTGTGGCAGCCTCTGAAATACTGGAATACTGCTATCATGTCACCCCCAATTCTTTTCTTTAGACTAGCCAAACCCAAAACCTGCAGCTGTTGCCTCTGATCATCTTAGTTGCTCTTCTTTGAACTTTTTCCAAAGTCTCAACATCTTTTTTCTAGTATGGTGACCAAAATTGGTTGCAGTATTCCAGGTGTGGTGTTTCTAGGGTTTTATAAAGCGGCACTAATATTTCACATGATCTTGATTCTATGCCTCTGTTTATACAACCCAGGATTGTATTACCTTTTTTGGCTGCTGCTGCACACTGCTGGCTCATATTCAAGTGATAATTCACTAGGTCTCCAAGGTCCCTCTCACAGTTACTGTTTTTGAGCCAGGCCTCGCCTAATCTGTACTTATACCTTTGATTTTTCCTGCCTAAATGTAATACTTTGCTTTTCTCCACAGTAAAATTCATTTTGTTGGATAGGGCACATTGTTCAAATTTGTCAAGATCTTTTTGGATCCTGAGCTTATCTTCTGGGGTGTTGGCTATTCCTGCCAGTTTAGTATCATCTGCAAATTTGATGAGTTCCCCTTCTATTCCCTCATCTAAGTCATTAATGAAGATATTGAAGAGTACTGGGCCTAAGATGGAGCCATGTGGTACTCCACTGCTTACTTCTCTCCATGTGGATGTAGTACCATTAAGGACTATTGGTTGAGTACGATTTGTCAGCCAGCTACAAATCCATCTGGTTGGTGATGTTGTCTATTCCATATTTTTCTAACTTACCAAGAAGTAGATTGTGGTCTACTTTGTCAAGTAGACAAAAGGTTGCAAAAGGTGATCACATGACCCCAGGACATTGCAAACGTCATAAATGTGAGTCAGTTGTCAAGTATCCAAATGTAAATCACATGACCATGGGAATGCTGCTATGGTCATAAGTGTGAAAAATGGTCATAACTTACTTTTTTCAGTGCTGTTGTAACTTTGGTCACTAAGCGAACTGTTGTAATTCGAGGACTACCTGTATTAACTTAGATACTGTTTCCTGTTGTTTACCAAATTTTATGAATATATAACTCAAGATAACATTTCTTTCATATCATAAAATATATTTTTAAAAATTATTTACTGTCTATTAATTTAAGAAGAAAGAGAAAGAGAGAGGGAATGATTTTAACTTTCTTCATGTTATGATTTTTTCCTTGTTCCAAGTTCCTTGGTAGAATGTTGCCATGAAATAACATATGATGTTTTTTGTCAAGCTAAGCTTGATTTGGACTTCTCTGTAAGTGCACATAGGCATCAACACATACCTATACTGCGAAGGGGTTGATGGGCAAGTGTAGATGGTTGCAGATGGGTCGACACGCATACCTCCCAAATCTCAACTATATATTGTGTGGAGATATGTCTCCTGCATGCCGATTGGTTGATCCGACTTCCTGCTTTATTGTTTGAGTGTCCCCTAAATGTTAACATTTGCAGAAGTATAGGTGCAACAACTTTGCAACCATTTCCGAATGACACATACTGTATGTTCCCTCATGTGTAGTGACGCAAAAGTCTAACACAGCCTTCAGCTGTCAGTTTCTTCTTCTCAGGATTATTGTCATTTCATTGTTCTATATAACCAAATGCTTTTCTGTATTTGAAATATTCTCATCCAAATTGAATTATGCAGGTGATGCTTCCTCTTTCACAGAATGTCAGCAAAAGAATCTTTAAGAGATGAAATCATTTTTACAGGTATTATACTGACCAATAGATTTCTGATCTCAATTCAAAGTGCCAGACATACATATACATTCCTAAATACCATGGTAACCAACCATACCAAATGATACAGCCTGTGCAGCTGGATTATCCAGAGCCCCTGCTTAAGATTCCAGCCTGACATAAAGTGCATTCTCGGTTGTACCCCGACGATACACATGATGCTCCTGGTCCTCAGATGCTATATACATATATAGGTAGATTTTCAATTATTTCACTTAGTGACAATAGAAACAGGCTACTTGATTTTATGTGGTTTTCTTGTTGTTATTTATTGCAGTCTTGGATAGAGTTTATCACCCAGAGTCATTTGACTAGTATATCATGAAAATGTTAATAAATAAGATAGATTATGGAATTGAACTGTGTTGGACAGAGGGAATAAAAAAAGATACTAGGTTTTATCTTTGTTTCTTAAAATCATATATGAAGCCTAATAAAAAATAAGAGTCTATTTTAATTTCCTCACAAATGGATTTTAATGCACCACTCAGCAGAAAATAAAACTGGACAATGAATTTCAATCAATTTTATTTTGTATTTATGGTTTCTCAACAACCAATATAATTATCTGTAAACAAACTACATTAAAATGTTTTGCTGCTAAGCAGACGTCAGTAATACGTGCACATGAGTAAAAATTTTGCTTACTCTCAAGTATATTTTAAAAATTGACAAGCAGCAAATAATACTGATTCAGTCTAAGCTGAAGCACCAGGCACACACAGATTTAATTCTAAATACAATATAGGAAGGGATCAAAGTGGATCTATTATCCAGTTTGTGACAATTTATTTAAATTACAATATATTTTAAAAGCATAAATATGTAGCTAATGACTCAAAAAATGTACTTATGCAGACACAAAAAATGTTATGATCGAGCAAATTCAGAAATCTCAGGCCTCAAAATCAGCAACCTACAAACCTAAATTTTATGTCCTTTTTCCAGTTGTAAACACTTTTGCTAAACATAGGTATTTCAACATATATTAATATATTTTTGACATTCAAAGTTGTAGAATCAATATGGCAGAATTATTGTTAAAAACACGTATGTACAAATATTATTCCCTGTGTCCCTGTTCCCCCAATTACATAAAGTATTTGGCATAATTATAACAATCTTACTGCATACAGAACCATTTGCTTTCCTCCCCCAAACATAATTGTACTTCTTATTAAAATTAACCAGTTATGTACAAAAATACTTGAACATTTATTATATAAAACTTCTATAGCTACCATTAATAGCATATACCTGCTGAGAGTTTCTCATTGAGGGAATATAAAAAGTGGTCAATAATGTTCCAGTTAAACTATCAATAAGATAAACTGATAAAATCAACACAAGTTTCCCAACAAAACAGGGAGGTAACTTTAATGGTACAATTGAAAAGTACAGACCACATGATATCAAACAAATACTACAAAGAGTAAGTTTTGTGGGGGGGGGCGGGATAAGAAATGGAAAAATTGCCTGTACACTTGTTTTTATGTTTAGTTTATACAGTTATAGAACTAAGTGTGAGCTTTCAAAAACACAGGAGCTTTCTAGCAAAATACCAGTTAGGGCTCCATCTGGAATGAGTAAGAGCACTTTCAGAGAAAACATTTTGTAGGATTGGGGCTGAAATCTGGATTAATTTTAGTTGGCAAGTTTTCAGTCTGTGCCCTAAAATCTTCTCTCTTTCCTCCATCTAAACCACTATCCCTTAAATTATTTTCTCCACATTTTTGCAGTGGAATATAGAGCAACAGAATGGAAGAACTTTCATTCAGAAACTTTATATATAATAATAACAAGGCTGAATCTTGTCTTTAAAAATTTGCTGCTTCAATTAATTCTACTTGTAAATAGCCTCATTCTCCTGAACATTTGCTTGCACTCAATTGCTTTCAGCGTTTTCATCTTAAGAGTCTGACTGGGTTTTTTCTTGATTCACATTTAAAATGACTTATTCATTTTGGCCATTAAAATAATCTGAGAAGTTAGTTTCTGTGTCTGAAATCAATGATCTTTTTAAAAAATAACTGTACATATTGGCTACATTTTCTATAATACAATAATTATTAACGTTTATTATCTTCATGGAACTGTAAATTGCACCTATCTAAAATGAAATGAAATAAAATGGGAGGGGGCAAATTCTACACGCATGTAAACTAACCACTATCAGAATGCTAGAAAAAAGATCTCTAAGAGACAAGTTCCAACAACATACATACAGATATTGAATAAAACGCAATATGTCAGTAGAAAGCAACCCAAACTTTTTTTTTCCTAGAAATTCAGCTACAACTTCTTTGTAATAGGACCTTTTCCAGTGCAATGTGATCACAAACCACAAGAGCTTTATTGGATTCATTAGCTTCAAATCAAATTTTATTCTGTCAGAAAGTATACTGTTGCACTAATATAAGGCTTTCAAGGGAAAATATGCTTTGATGTTGTTTGAACAGCTAGGCTCCAGGTTCAAATTTATATGCAGAATCACATTTGCTGTATGCTATGCTAAATATAGAATTTTCAGTCTCATTGCCTCTAGGTTCTGGCTTTTTAAGCTAGTACGGTACTTAGTTAAGTACTTAAAGTTAAGCAGTTTTTAAAAATCACCAGGAAGATTTGTGAAGAATATTAAAGTGCCTATATTAGATATGTTTTTCATTTAAGTCATTCAAAAATGACTTTTTGACTTTTATTTATAACTGAGAAACTTTCCGTGGAAGAGGCCTGGGTCGAGGCACCTGTTCTGTTCTCTTGCTGCTGTGCTCCAAATTGCTTGGTCTGACCAACAAAGGTTTTGGGGGTAATGCTGGTGGATCTGTAGAAATGGGAATGGAAAGGCTGTGAGGTAGTGGGACAGGACGCCTCAGAGTCCGCTCATAAACACTATAAGGTGGAGGAGTCTTGCTCTCTTTTCTTATTGGCTCTTCGGAAATGTTGCAATTAGAAAGAGGAACTGGATGTTCATTGATGTGAGTTTCAAAACCAGATGTTTCAGATGTGCTACATCGACTAAGTGAAGAAATGCCACTGCTGTAACTTCCAGACAAGACTGGAGAGTTGGAAATGAGCCCGGACGAATGGTAGTCCATAGGAGATGATGAAAATGATTGCACAGAACCCTGAGTTTAGAAAAGAAAAAATTAGTCTGGAAATAGAAAGAAGAGAGTAGGAGGGAAAAGGAAGTAGAGGAACATGCCTTTATGTTAGTTCTGGGTCCCTGTTATTGTCCATGTTATAACAATACTTATTGTTATAACATAACAGTTTTGTGGTTTGAACATCAAAAACTGAATGGTGCTTATTCACTGATACTATAAAACCTTGAATTACTGTGGTTTGTATCTACTTTGAAATTACAATTGCCCAATCTATATTTGTGTTATTTAGTACATCAGATCACAGAAAGCTAATATAGTAGACAAGTAAACTATGCAATATTGGTGG
>QLTV01000981.1:1155066-1179296 GCA_003457575.1 Thermophis baileyi
AGGGAGGGGGAGAGAGAGAGAGAGGGAGAGAGAGAGAGAGAGAGAGAGAGAGAGAGAGAGAGAGAGAGAGAGAGAGAAGGAGGGAGGGACCAAATTCATATAACCCAAATACTGTAACTTGAAAGAGTCCCCACTGCTCAACAATATATATCTTGAACAGCAATCATCAATTGTGAATGCTCCTGGAATTGCATGGATATGCTGTTATGTTATGTTATAGGGTATAGTGAGAGAAATTAAGATTACGAAATTAATCTCTTTATATTCATTCCAATTTGTGACCACTGTCTCCTGAATGTATTCAGCCTAGTGTCTTTTATGGAACTTTACATGATTTGTTCATTTATCAGAACAGAAATGACTAAAAAGCTTAGTTCTTTATTCCCATCACACCACAGAAATTGGGAAGGCATAAATACACATTTATGTTTTGAAGGTGAAAAGTCAGCCACAATTAATGTAAATTATGAGAAATAAACAATGCAGTTCTGCTTCTAAATGTATTGAAGACAGAACAGTACCTTCATTGGAGATCTTCCAGCAGAAGGGGAAACTGAGGTTATGTGTCGAACTGGTGATGCTGTGGAGAAAATCATTTTCACATGAATTTAACATAGTTTAGAGTAAGTGAGGACTGTCATGGCTTGATAGAAATGAACAGCTTAGCCAAAATGAAGAAAAATGTGTGTGAGAGAAGAGAGGGGAAAGAAAAAAATGCACATGCATTTTACACTCAGAGAGATTTATAAAACACATATAATATGTTGATAAAGATGCAGATTGTAAAATTGCAACAGGATTAAAAACAGAGTCAGACATATGGACTTCAAATAGAAAACATAGAGCTTCCCATTAAACCAGCGACAGATAGCCTGAAGAAAATCTCCTGGACAAAATAAGCATGAAGCACTGAACCTGAAAATACTTTATAACAATAGAAATTTTATAAGAAGATAAACATGAACTGAGGTAGAGGGAATATCTCTATTGGGGGATCTTGGTTAACCACATAAGTTCGCTCCATTCACTTCTCTCTCATATAAATCTCAAGTAAGAAATAGTATAAGGTAATAAAATGAATGATCAGACTAAGCCCAGACTGGTTTGAATTAACCCACAGTTAAAAAAATATACCTGTGGAAACTACTTCAGTACTGCAATATTTTAGAAGGTTGAAAAATAGTAATCGGGTTATATTTCCATCTTATCATAAAACCCAAAATACATATTTTTGGTAACCACCAAAATGTCTTTCCTGCAGATGAGAAGCTGGTAACAGAACTAAAATTAAAAGGGTCATTGGAAAATTAATCATTATAAGGTCTTCTCATTTCTCTAAAGAAGCTTGGACCATCAGGCCTATTAAAAATTAAATTGTACTGGCTTTGCCACCCACTTGCTCAGATTCACAGCAAAATAACATCTCAAAGCACTCTTCTCAATCTCTCCCTCATTTTACTCTCCATGACAGGCAAAGCCAAAAGTATAGCAAAAACAATATTTATTAGGAATGCCAGGCCAACTATGCGGATGACACGGCAGTGGTGGGGCTTATCCGGGATGACAATGAAGATTCTTATAGGGAAGAGGTGAAGGCTCTGGTGGAGTGGTGTAATAAAAATAACCTGGTTTTGAATGTTAACGAAACAAAGGAGATCACTGTTGATTTTAGAAAGAGCCAGCATAGTCATACTCCACTTTGTATCAAGGCTGTAGCTGTGGAGATGGTTAATAGTATTAAGTATCTGGGGGTGCATCAGGGGTGGGTTCCTCCCGGTTCGGACCGGTTTGCCCGAACCGGTAGTGACCTGCTGGTGACGTCACGATGACATTACCAAACCGGATCGGTCGGTGCCGGTCCGTGGGCGCCGCCATATTTTTTTTTGAATTTATTTATTTATTTATTTTTTGAATGTTTTTTGAATTTTTCCGGTTTTTTCTTCTTCTGCGCATACGCAGAAGCCGAGTTTCTGGCACTGCGCGTATGTCGCCATCTTGTTTTTGGCTTTTTTCTTTTCTTTTTTGATTTTTTTTGGATTTTTCTCCACTACGCATGCCCCGCCTGCCCGATGCTCGTCGCCCCGCCCAGCCACAACTTGCAGAATCTAGCCGCGTACTTCTTTTGCTCACCGCTGCTGGCAAAGGTAAGGCAGAAGGGCATGGGCCGGCGGGTGGGCGGGGGAGGGAGAGCTGGCGGAGGGGTGATACAAGAGGCGGGTGGACCGATGTGTGTGGGGAGGGAGGGGGCAGGGAGGTGAGCGTGCAGGAGATCGACGCGAGTAAACTGCAGCTAAGATCTCCCGCGTGCTTCCCTCGCAGGCCAGGCCAGCTGGGGGAAACTCTTGGGAAGGGCATCAAGGCTGTAGCTGTGGAGATGGTTAATAGTATTAAGTATCTGGGGGTGCATCAGGGGTGGGTTCCTCCCGGTTCGGACCGGTTTGCCCGAACCGGTAGCGGCCTGCTGGTGACATCACGATGATGTCACCGAACTGGATCGGTCGGTGCCGGTCCGTGGGGGCCGCCCCACCCGCTGCTGGTATCACCCCTCCACCAGCTCTCCCTCCCTCTCTCTCCTGCCACTCTTGCTGCCCGCTTTCTTCCTTCTCCCGCCGCGAAACAAAAGCGAACGGCTGCAGGGCTGCTTTGGGAGGGCAGGTGGACGTCTGCAGCCAGGCGGGGAGGGAGGGCAGCGAGAGCGGCGGCCCCTTCCAAGCGCAGGCCTGGCCCTCTCCCCATGTCGGGGGGGCTGCCGCCCACCCAGCCACCAGAGGCTTCCGCGCCGCATTTGTAGTTGCGTGGCCGGCCGGATTAACAGGCGTGCTGGGGATGCCTTGCCCGCCACCTCCATGCCCTGCACTTGGCAGGGGCCGCCACCGCCCCTCTCGCTGCCCTCCCTCCCCGCCTGGCAGGAGGAGGAGAGGCGAGGCGAGCGGGAGGCGGAGGGGCGCGCGGGGCTCGGCTCGGCCACTGAGCATGTGGGGCGCCCGCCCCGGCTCTCGGACTGCTTCCCACTGCCGCACAAAGTTTGGTGTTCCAGGCTGGCAGAGGAAGAGGCTCTCGATAGGGTTAGAGGCGGCGACGGTTTAACTGTTGAGGCTCGGAGAAGGAAGTTGGTCGCTCACCCGAGGAAGCCTCCTTCGCGCCCGGCCCTTCTCCGAGTGACCAACGTCCCTTCGCAGCGAGCCACATTCTGGCTCTGAGTCAGCATCTCCCAGCGACCGGCACCTTTCCCTCCAGGCTGCAGCCGCCCACAGGCTCAGCAAAGCAGAAGATGCAGGATCGTGCGGCTCTTCCTCAGCCAAGCAAGCGGAAAAAGGGACTCCCGAGCCGGTCTGGGGTCCTTGTCCCTGCCAAAAATCAACAGGCTGGCTTGCTTCTTGCCAGCCCGGCACCTTCTAGCTAGCCTTGGTGCTGCATTTTTTTTAAGGAAATCTGGTCTCACGGTGTGAGCCTTGCAGCAGGTCGCAGATGAACAACAGAGGAAGGGGGGAGCAAAGTTAGGGGGCTCTTGGCGATCTCCCTTCTTCCTCCTCTTCCCACCCCTCCCCCCAGCCTCCAGGTGCCACTCCACTAACCGGCCTGCAAAGGAGCAAGTTGCCGTAATGGGGGGGGGAAGTGGGGGGAAGAGAGCGAGGGCTTCCAGCTCCAAGTTGCCGTAATGGGGGGGGGAAGCGGGTGGAAGAGAGCGAGCGCTTCCAGCGCCTCCCTTTCCACACACGGGTTAGCCCTGAGAGAGGGAGAGAGATTTGCTCTGCGAATCACTCAGCCGCCCTGCTCGAGCCAGAAGCTGCTTTTCTGAAGGGAGGCCGTTGCAGCGCTGTGACATTTGCAGCCAGTAAACAACTCTCCTGCCAAAGAAAGTGACCCACAAAAGAAACAACCCAGAGCCTCCACACAATCGCCTCTCAGAAGACCCAGATTCGTTTCACACGAGGCTCTGTGCGTGTGCCATTTTACTTGGGATTTTGGCTTTGCTAAAGAAAATGGGGGGGGGCAGAGGGGTGGCGGCGCTGCCACGTGAAAACGCTTTCCTCCCTGATCCTCACGTTTCAGGCGGAGGATCTGGCCAGGAGGAAAAAGAAGGTATGTCCAAGGAGAAGAAGGAGGGTGGGGGCCTCTGCGAAGTGCATCAGCTCCGTGATCCCCTCCCCGATTCCGATTTATCGTATCTGGGAGGCTGCCAGATACGATAAATACACGGTTGTTTCCTTGCCAATTTTCGCTGACTTGGGGCGGAGGGAGGGGTGGGGGAGGCCTGGCTGAGCTCTCTCTCCAGCAAGGGTTTTTCCAACTTCAGCAACTTTAAGATATACACGGACTTCAGCTGGAATTCTGGGAGTTGAAGTCCAGCCCTAGTTAAGGTACATGGACTTCAACTGGAATTCTGGGAGTTGAAGTCCAGCCCTATTTAAGGTATATGGACTTCAAATGGAATTCTGGGAGTTGTAGTCCAGCCCTAGTTAAGGTATGTGGACTTCAAATGGAATTCTGGGAGTTGAAGTCCAGCCCTAGTTAAGGTATATGGACTTCAGCTGGAATTCTGGGAGTTGTAGTCCAGCCCTAGTTAAGGTATATAGAATGGAATAGAATAGAATTCTTTATTGGCCAAGTGTGATTGGACACACAAGGAATGTGTCTTTGGTGCATAGGCTCTCAGTGTACATAAAAGAAAGGATACGTTCGTCAAGAAGCATAAGTTTTCATTTAGTGACCATTCAAAGTTACAACGGCCCTGAAAAAAGTGACATGACCATTTTTCACAGTTAACAACCTTTGAAGAATCCCCACGATCATGTAATAAAAATTCAGATACTTGGCCACTGGCTCATACTTATGACTGTTGCTGTGTCCCAAGGTCACGTGATCCCCTTTTGTGACCTTCAATGGGGGAAGCCAGATTCACTTAACAACTGAGTTATTAACTTATCAACTGTGGTGATTCACTTAACAACTGTGGCAAGAAAGGTCATAAAATAGGACAAAACTCACTTAACACATGTCTCACTTAACAACATAAATTTTGGGCTCAATTGCAGTTGTAAGTCGAGGACTACCTGTATGGGCTTCAAATGGAATTTCTAGAAGTTGAATTCCAGCCCACGCGGCGCGGGAGGAAGCGAACTGGCAGCAAGGTAAGTCAGAACCCACCCCCTGTGGCAATCCCCACAGCCTGGAACAGCTTATTGGCGGTATTCCGGGAGGCCGATCCAACCGCCAATCAGCTGCTCGTGCTGAATCAGGCTGCGATAACGTGCTGAAGCTGACCAGGCTGTTTGCTGCAAGGACGCTAGCCAGACAAATTGTTAGCATATTCATGACTGGGAGAGCCATGTTAACAAGGTTAGCCAATGAATAGGCCTAGCAACTGAGTCAGCCCATGGGAGCTAACCAGGTATCCAAGACTTCTAAATCCTTTGCTGGCATACTCCTTATAGCAGAGGTAGCAGATCACATGAAGATACATATGAATAAAATCCACTTATATCAATCAGCAGGGCTCATATAGGGTATTAAGAACGAGAAAGAGAGAGAGACAAGAAAGAAAGAGAAAGAGACAAAGTAACCCACCCCGTCACATGATCACCCAGCTACTCCCGCCCAGTCACGTGACCACGAAGCCATGCCCACCGAGTCACATGACCAGGAAGCTACGTCCGCCCAGTCACATGACCACAAAGCCACGCCTACCATCACATGACCATCAAGCCACACCCACAAAAATAAGCCCACAGAACCGGTAGTAAAAAAATGTAGAACCCACCTCTGGGGTGCATATAATTAATAATCCTACTTGGTCACTTCATATGTTATCTTTAGTGAAACAGCAAACCAGCATTTGCATTTCCTGTGTCGGATGAGGAGAGCACATCTTTCTCTTTCTGTCCTGGCCACTTTTTACAGAGGCACAATTGAGAGCATTTTAACAAACTGCATCACTGTTTGGTTTGGTGGCAGCAGTGCCTCAGATAGAAGGTCCATACAGAGAATGGTAAGGGCAGCTGAGAAGATTATAGGAAACTTGCTTCCCACTATTCAGGATACTGCTTTATAAGCGCTATGTGCTTAGAGCTGGAAGCATTGTTAGAGACTCCACACACTCACTTCACGGTCTGGTCTGTTGTCTTGTAAACTCGTAGTATTCTCTCTTTTTTGCCATATATGTGTATACATTAGAATTAGACTGTGATGTTTCTCTGTGTCGTATATGTGTATTTATGTGAGTATATGCATAATGGTTATCTTTTGAGAGCTGAATGCAATGAAATTTCATTTTAATGTATGCTGATTTGTGATAAAGTGGCAATAAAGATTCTGTTCTGTTCTGTTCTATTCTATTACAAATAAAATTGTACAATCTAGGGTTCCCAAATCCTTTCAAAGCCTCTTCCAGAGGTTATCACAAAACTATAATTTTTAAATGTGGCAGAAAAGAAAGATACTAAAAATCTGGGAAATAATTAAATTCATTGTACTTAATCACTTCTTGAATTTTGTTGTGATTGTTTCTATTCACTGTTCACTGTTTGATTGCAAGTCCCTCCAGTTTTGTTGACAAGTTTTCCGGAAGTGACTTGACATTGCCTGCTTCCTAGGGCTAAGATAGAGTGACTGGACCAAAGTCTCCTAGCTGGCTTTGTGGTTAAGGCAAGACTAGAACTCAGTCTCCCAATTTCTAACCTGGTACTTTAACCATTACACCAAACTATTAGGTTGCTCATGGGCATGCAGAAACATGAACTAAGGGCCATTACAGATAAAGCTCCACACCAAAAGCTGTGCCTTCTCTTTATTCCAGAATTTAGGAATGTAACTGTTCTTGCTTTGTTGTTTCAACATTCAACATTAGTTGTCCTCCTCAATGTTTGTTCCACTTGCAGCATTTTCTCCAAAATTATTTTTTCCTTTCTATGGTCCCTTGATCCTCCTGGCTGATTTATTGTTCCTATTCTAAAATCATCTGGTATTCTTCTGGTATGTAATAGGAAGCCAAAATCACATCCAGGCAGGATCCAGCTTTAGGTACAACGTGTGTAGAGCTAGTTGTATTAAAAAAGAAGACTAATGAAGTACAGACATACCAGTGGGACGAGGTGGCACAGGAGGAGACATGAGCTTTCCACTCTCTGACATATTTTTGGCTTCTTTCCCATTGTCCAGGCTCCAACTGCTGGGAGTGCTAGTTACAGCTGTTAAGCCATGACAACACAGATATTAATTGTGAAAACTTTTGAGAATTAACATAAATACCGGTATCAGAAATATATCCAGCATATTTGAGATCAGTTACATATATTTGGTATTTGAGATACAATATCAATAAATACTGCTTTACATTTGTTTGTTAACTGTCTTTTGTACTTTACAAAAAGATATGGTAGAATATTAAAATAAATGATATGCTTACCTTTCTCAGGGGCAGACAAACTAGGGTCACTTCGAGGCAAAGCACCATCACCATTATGATTGAACACAATTCTCTAAAATTTCAGAATAGTGTATTTTTATGATAGTGAATTTCAGTTACAGGTATAGAAACAAGAAAAGATTAGCTATTTCAGCAGAAATATATCTTCAGAAGCAAAAATACAAGAGAGAGGGTCCCATTAGACATAGGAAATGAAATGCTTTAAGAGGACTGATATTCATTCAAGCTCAACCGCAAGAATACAGAGACTTTAAAGATGGTACTGCTGAAAAAAAATCTCCTTTTTCCCTTTCTTCAAGAGGACTGAATCTGGATATATCCTGATTTACAAGTCATGCAGCCATTCATGACTCAAAATAAAATGATTTTTTTCTAAGTGCTCAACAAAACCTGATGCTTCCTTTGACAGCTTACAGCAAGACTCATACTGCAGTTAATTAATTTTACTACCTTCTTTTAAAATTGTTTCATAGACATATCTGAAAAATAAATTACCAATTTAAGCCAAGTGTATTAAGGAAACAAAAAATTTGGATGTGTTAAAAAATAAAATTTAGCAAAAAGGAAGGAAGGAAGAATGCTGAGAGAATATTATACATTAATTGGTTGCATATGCTAAACTACCCACCTAGGACACTAACTATCAATGCAATTACTCAAGAGTTGACAAATCATATGCAACATTCACAAGAATACAATTTAACAGCTTTTCAGTGAGTATATATAAGACTCAGCCAAGGAACTGAAGTCAGTGATAAAATGGTAGAAGCAAACCAACATGTAAAATTGTGAGATATTTGAAGCAAACAATATATTTAGAATAGAATAGAGCTGGAAGGGATCTTGGAGGTCTTCTAGTCCAGTCCACTGCTCTGGCAGGAGACCCTATACCATTTCAGACAAGTGGCTGTCCAGTCTCTTCTTAAAAACCTCCATTGATGAAGTGCCCACGATTGCTGAAGGCAATCTGTTTCACTGGTTAATTGTCCTCAGTGTTAGGAAGTTTCTCCTTAATTCCAGGTTGCTTCTCTCTGATTATTTTCCAACCATTGTTTCTTATCCTGCCCTCTGGTGCTTTGGAGAACAATTTGACCCCTCTTCTTTATGGCAGTCCCTCAAATATTGGAATATTGCTATCATGTCACCCCTAGTTCTTCTTTTCTTTAGACTAGCCAAACCCAAATCCTGCAACAATTCTTCATATGTTTTAGTCTCCAGGCCTTTAATCATGTTACTTACTCTTTGAACTTTTTCCAAAGTCTCAACATCTTTTTTGTAGTGTGGTGACGAAAATTGGTTGTAGTATTCCAGGTGTGAACTTACTAGGGCTTTATAAAGCGGTACAAATACTTCACGTGATTTTAATTCTATGCCTCTGTTTATACAAGCCAGGATTGTGTTACCTTTTTTGGCTGCTGCCGCAGACTGCTGGCTCATATTCAAGTGATCATCCACCAAGACACCAAGGTCCCTCTCACAACTACTGTTTTTGAGCCAGGTCTCACCTAATTTTACTTATACCTTTGATTTTTCCTGCCTAAATGTAAAACTTTGGGTTTCTTCCACATTAAAATTCATGTTGTTGGATAGGGCCCATTGTTTAAGTCTATCAAGATCTTTTTGGATCCTGGGCTTGTCTTCTGGGGAGTTGGTTATTCCTGCCAGCTTAGTGTCATCTGCAAATTTGATGAGTTCCCCTTCTAGTCCCTCATCAAAGTCATTTATGAAGATATTGAAGAGTACTGGGAAGATGGAACCTTGTGGTACCCCACTGCTTACTTCCCTCCATGTAGATGTAGTACCATTAAGGACTACTTGTTGAGTACGATTTGTCAGCCAACTACAAATCCATTTGTTGATGATGTTTATTCCACATTTTTCTAGCTTACCATGAAGTAGATTGTGGTGCACTTTGTCAAATGCCTTACTGAAATCTAAGTATACTATATCCACAGCATTTTGCTGGTCTACTAATTTAGTTACTTTATCAAAGAATGAAATAAGATTGGTTTGGCATGATTTGTTTTTGACAAACTCGTGCTGGCTACTAGTTATAACTTTATTTGTTTCTAGTTTGCAGATCTATTTATGAGAAAGCAACATATTTATATATTTATGAACTCATGCTGTACTAAGGAGAAAGAAAAAGATGTGACAACTACACCAAAATGCATAATTTCACCACAAGGAGAAGACATGCAGGGTTTCAGCATAGAGAATAAACAGATCTTGATGATTCAGACATCTTACCATTTTATAAATTTTTAATTATGGTTGGTCACACAGTTAACCAGATATTTAGACTGGATTTGGCATTTTTGCCTACTTATCCAGGCCTTCCCAAGGACCTGGGATAGGTACATGTTGTTATTTAATAATATTAAAGTATTGTCACAGGATGTAAGCTGTTTCAAGTGAAGCTTTTGCAACTGACTGATGGTAATGCTAATTCTGTTCAAGTAGTGCTCCAGATGTTTTGGAAGCAACTAATGTTATTGGTACTACTTTTGCTTTCTTTTGCTACAGCTGTTCTACTTCTGTTTGCACGTGTTTATATGTTGTGATTTTTTTCTACTTCTTTCTCTTCTGCCATCTCGAGGTATTGCAATGTCCACTACCAACACTTTTTTGACTTTCTTATCAACACTTTCCTTTCTATTCCCCCTTTTATCCTACATTTTTCCCCTTACCTTTTCCTATTTTCATTTTCATTTATATTTTATATCCTGATAAACTTTATAAAAATTTGCAAAAAAAAACCCCAAAAAGTTGTTGTATGTGGGAGATACTTGTCTATTTGAATTTTAAGATGTGTGGCAGATGCTTGTCGATTTGAAACCTAAAGATCCACAGCACTTTAGCTTCTTCATTTTCTATTATTTTTCCTGTTTTGTGGTCCCACTAGTTCCTGCTTGCAAGAAAGACATATTTCTTGCAAATATTCCAGCACTCCATTGTTGCTACTTTGTCATGCTGTTGTTTGTAGTCAGTCTGTGATCTTTTTACAGTACTAACTTGATGGTCCACTGTTCTTTCAGCTTGTTTGGGGAGATGACATTTGCTGTCTGGTGCTGTCTTCTCAATTTTGGCTTTCTGTGCATTTCTTCTGTCTTTTGCAGCCAGAATTAGCCCCTTTCTCTCTTTCTTCAATTTTACTGTTCTTAGCCATTGCCAGATCTTGTTGTTCTCTTTGCTTGCTAATTTTTTTAATGTACTGGCCATGTCTCTTTCCTATTCTTCGTTTGATGTTTCTTATATGCCAGGTTATTATTATTACGGTTGGTCATACCATCAGCCAACAACATCTGTGTATCCCAAGTCCTTTTGAAGGACTCAGTAGGTGCATACAAATGTCAAATCCAGTCTAAATATCTGGTTGACTGTGTGTGATGAACCATAATAAGAATAATAGTTTTCCTGATTAGCCATACTCAATAGAAACTAAATATAACATCCCAGCACATGAATTCAGAGCATAATTAAGTCACACAATATAATATATGGCATCTGGGCAACTAAACCCTACGCCACGATAGCCCACTCTTACATATTTACCCTCAACAAAAGCTGTGATGTGATTTGATCCTTGTTTTGTGACATGGAAAGTACAACAATAAAAGGTTAGTATGGAAAAGAATGACAGAGTTTGATGGATATATTCCTGATCCAAACACAAAAAAGCTGACAGGACAGATCTGTGGCCAAGTCTTGCTCACCATTTTAGCATTCTGGTAGGAATGATTTATCTACTTTTTTTCCTGCAGTGACGTAACCACATAGATCTAGTGCCAGAACTCTAAGAAAACTATATTTCCAATCAATATCTATGCCACCCCTGACAAAGATATATGCAATTTCAATAGTGTCCATACTGTATGATAACCCAAAAGACCCCATTCAAGTGCTGTTTTTCAAGAAAGGGACTTCATCTAAATCATCCTCATCTCTTAGACTTAGTTTAAGATAATAAGGGAAAAATGAACCATTCAAGGCTTCATTCATAATGCTTGCATGAGAAAAATATTTTTTACTATTTATCCTGCGGGGGCTACTGAGGATGTTGACACATTGGGAATTTTTTTCTGCTGAATGAGCCTGTGGAAGAGCAGCTTTTGGGCCTACCTGCTCTTCAGGCTCTCTTGGTGAATCTCTGATGCATTGCAGAATGAAACCTTCATTCCACTTGGCAAAGAATTTGTAGGCTAGGAGCAAAAATGGCACAGACTTTGTGTGGCATGTCTTAAAAGCCACCATATAGAGATTTTTCTGTGCTGTTTCCTGTTCTAGCTGAGGATGGTAGAAACATTCAGGAAGAATTTGGAATTAGTATTTGCCAAGACATAACTGTTACTGAGTAAAACCTATTACTGTGACATGTCAAGACAGTAAGTAATGATGTAATAAAGCCACAAAGCCAACTATAAACCAGTATTTTCTGTCTTGGAAAATGAATTGCCAATATTTAAGTAGATATAAGAACAGTACATATTTTTTCTAAATTAAGATCCTCTGAAAGAGCAGAGTTTTATGTAAACTGACCTAGGAGTCCAGCGATCAAGAGGAAATGGATCATATCTGATCCAAGTCTCAGCATCACAAATACATTGCTAATTATGTGATAAAATGGAAAGAACTGCATAGCTCTTAAACATGTATTAAATAAAAATAATGTCTTTACTTAGAGATGAGATATATAAATGAAAAATGTCCATTCATGCATTTACTTCATGCAGACTTTGCCTACTTTAAAATAAAAGGTGATTTTATTAACAAAAGGAACAACATTTTTATCTGACATCCTTAAAGAAATGGCTCAAAAGGTTGGTGTAGGTAAGCCAGAAGTAGACAACCTGGAGTTTTTCATGTTTTCTGGATCTGAATAGCAATCAACAATCAGTGCATCTAAACTGAGTTTCCTGAAATTGTCACTTTCTCTATCTGTAAATTCAAAAAGATTTTGAATTGATATATGCCTCTAGGGTTTTGGCAACAGTATGGAAATGGTTTGTCACTTCATTTTTCTGGAATGGTTTGTTTTTGTTTTAAGTTCCCGCTGTAACCTGGTACAGCCCCAGAAGTCTCCCATCCAAGCACTAATCAGGCCAGCCCCTCTTTATAAATTGAGATTATAGAACTTTAAAATAATAAGAATCAATAAGATGGTCTAAAACATTTGTCTACCACGACAGTTCATTTTCAGGAAGGTAGCTCTTTTACTGCAACCTGAGTAATGCCTACCTGTGAAGGTTCAGCAGGATTAGGGTAAATGGCACTACAGGGCCTCTCCCTTGGAGATAAGCAAGAGTTTTCTCTGGAATGTTTAAGCTTGTCTGATAACAGAGGTGAGCCTGGAATACAAGACAAACCTAGAGAATCAATGCAATTCTTCAATCTGCAATATGGTGGATTATTTGGGTGGGGGACACATATTGGATAAAGAATTTACAGAGGCCTATATCCCATGTAGAATTTCCATGTAATGTGATTTAGACCTAATAGTATAGTTTTGATCCATAAAGATTTCATAAGGATCTTTGTGTAATAAAACACTAACCTCTGGCACTGGATGGAGCAGAGCTGGTCACATTAGGGGAAGCAGAATGAGTAGAACTCAGACTTGAGGTAGATGGGCTTGGCTGGAAATACATAAAAGCCACAAACTCTCAGTATCATGCAACTTGATGAAAAAACAGCAGCAACATGTACTGACTAATAATATGGTACATTATGATAATAGCTTAATACAAAACCTCTTAGGCTCATGGAAAATGTAATATTTGAAGCAAAAATATGGTTGGATGATACATAAATGATTGAAGATGTAACCTGATACTTGTCTATTGCCTAAAAGAAAAATGGCACAGAGGAACTTGTTTATATGACTGCAACCTAAATCCAATTCAGATTATTCCATAATGACCAGCTCAGATTTTGTCTAATTTATTTCCTTTAGTAACCATTGATTGATTGTGCCAACATTTATAAAATAACTGTAAATCTTATCAAATAACAAGGTCTTTTCCTCTTGTTCTAAGATTCTTTAGCAATGTTCCTCCTTTGTAAGTCTTTCAGAGGAGAATTTTGTCTTCTATTTTCAATTATATTCTATCACTAGCTATTAAAAATGTAGGGTAAAAAATGTCCCACCCTTTTATTTTGGAGGAGTTGTAAGACAAAAGTACTCTTGAGAAAGAATTCAAGAGAAACTAAAGATGCATTAATATTAATTCCAAAAATAAAACAATATATTAGAATACTTGCAGATATTTGAATTTTGTTTCTTTCAAGAATAATTTTTGTCTTTGTTTGTTGTATGCATAACTAGGGCCAGTTAAATATCCTTTTTGTTAGAAGCATAACCCAAATAATGCTTACTCAGATTTTTATTGAAAGAATTAAAAACTGAAAAGTACCAGCTTAGATAAAAAAGAACTAAATGTTTACATTTGTCTTCATATTCAAAATCCATGTGGTTGTCACAGTGGCTCTGGATTAATCATTACAGTAGAGCAGAGGTTCCCAACCACCGGGCTGTGGTCCACTACCAGGCCACGGCCTATTCGCAACCAAGCCGTAGGCTGGCGCACAAGCGCACGCAGCTCAACTTGTGCGAATGGCGGGCTGGCATGCATACACATGCATGTGCAGCTCCACTTGCAGTTGAGTTGTGTGTGCATGTGTATGCACGGCAACCCTGTGATCACGCGAGTCAAGCTGCGTGCACGCACATGTGCACCGACCCACTGCTCGCATTGCCCAGTTCCCTTCTCCCTCCTCCCGGTCAGGCCAAGCCACAAAGGTTGGGGAACACTGCATTAGAGAAGCAGGCATGAATCTCACAAAACACAGACTACAGTAGGAAAATGATTTTTTAATGTAATCCTATAATGAGGAATCCCAGGGTTAATATATTAAACATTTGCACTTTTTTGTGTTTGACTGATAATTTTATATATGCTTACCTGGACTTGGTTTTTCTCTTGTTGATACATTATTGAAGAATCCTGGCATCTTACTCATTTTAAAATTATTTCAAAAGATGCATATTTGTATATAAACAGGAATTTAAGCCTGGCAACTCAGGGCAAAATTCTACACTAGGTCTCCAGAGAAGCCGTCACATTCCAAAGGATTCTTGCCTTACATATCAACAAAATCTAAGTCCCACATGGAAACTGGTCTATTGTTACAACTCTTAGGAGTATAAAAATAAATAAGGCTTAACCATTTTCTTCCACCTTCATGGACATTTACCCATATCAAGAAATAAGCATCTAGTAGTACAGAACCATATCACTTGCTCACACAAGACTATGACTACATGTCAGGTTTCATACAATAAAAACTGTATTTACACTGGCATTAATAGTATTATGGCATCATATTTTAAAGTTTTTGATAACTGTGAGTTTACTTAATACTCTAGGGCAGTGATGGCAAACCTTTTTTTCCTTGGGTGCTGAAAGTGTGTGTGAATGCGCGCTAGCGCGTGCATGCATCCCCACACCCATAAATCAATGCCCCTGTGCTGCCCTGTCCCCTGCGCATGCGCGCACGCCCCCTGCGCTGCCCCGCCCCCACGCATGCATACACTACCCCCCGTGGGGCGCCATGCATGGGTGCCCGACCCCCCCCCGTGCCCCGTTTTGGGCCTAGCATGCCTCCCTGAAGCCTCCGGAGGCCAGAAACGGCCCGTTTCCAGACTTCCGGTAGGCCTGTTTTTCGCCCTCCCCAGGCTCCAGAGGCTTTATTGGAGCCTGGGGAGGGTGAAAACGGCCTCCCGCCCCCCGGAGATCCTCCGGAGGCCAAAAACGCCCTTCCAGAGCCTCTGCACGAGCCCTGTACTTACCTGGCATCCAAAACGGGCCGCGTGAGACTCCTGGGAGGGGAGGGGCGGAGTGGGCGGGGTCAGCCAAAAATCAGCTAGGGCAATGGCTCGTGTGCTTGCAGATATGGCTCTGCATGCCACCTGTGGCACGCGTGCCATAGGTTCGCCATCACGGCTCTAGGGAGAGTTAGGGCCAAGTCTCTCACCTATATCTGTGGAAACAGTTTTGTTCTAGTTTTTTGGTGGCAAGCATATTTGGTAGATGAGTTTTTGCCCTTTTTTAAACTTATATTTTTGTTTGTTAGAGTTTTTGAAATTTTTGGTGGCAGAGTCACTGAATGTCACATATCAGTATACGTATATGATATACTGTAAGTATCAGTATATGAGCCGTGGTGGCACAGTGGTGACACTAATTCAGCTCACTGCCAGGAGTTCAATCCTCACCGGCTCAAGATTGACTCAGCCTTCTATCCCTCCGAGGTTGGTAAAATGAGGACCCAGATTGCTGGGGGCAATATGCTGACTCTGTATTCCTTTGTGGATATTTAAGAATAAGTAGTATAGCAAGTACCTACAAGCCTACATGTTAAAAGTCAGGTTATTTAATAAAGCAACCATAAACTAGACATGCTTGATAAAGATACATATTGTATCTTTGGGAGTTTACCATAAAAAAGAAACCACTTTCCTCTGGGCTTAATGAAATAGAAATTAACTTTCCCCCCCTGATGTATTCATTAATTAGTTTTTGGTTACTAGAACTATATTTTAAAGATGCATTGTTTTAAACATAATGCTATTATATAATGACTTACAAGTTAATGGACACTTTACATTGTTTCAACTATCAGTAAATTCAAATCCTCACAGTCCTTTTTGGATTTGCTGCTTTCTCTCACAACTTCCCATCCTATAACAAACCTTAGAAGATGTACATTTATCCATCTCAGATAAAGTATCATTTGGTACCTGCATGTTGAAAACTTCATCCGAGCTCTCGGATTGTCCAGTTATATTGCTGACCTCTGCAGATGCTTGAGAGGACAATGATGAGGAAGAGTATCTGTTGATAGCTGGATAACTTAATGGACTATTGCAAGCAAAGAACAGAACAAATTTCATTAATCCTGACTCTATTTTCAGTTTATCATGTCCTACTTTTAATAGTTCAATTCCACAGGATCCATGTATAAAATATACAGTATATCCACATACAGGTAGTCCTCACAACAGTTCATTTAGTGACCATTTGAAGTTAGAATGGCACTGAAAGAAGTGAAATCTGACCATTTTTCACATTTATGACTATTGCAGCATCTCCATGGTAATGTGATAAACATTCAAACACTTGGCAACTGACTCGTATTTATGACAACTGCAGTATCCCAGGGCCATGTGATCACACTTTGCAACCTTCTGACAAGCAAAGTCAATGGGGAAGCCAGATTCACTTAACAATTGTGCTATTAACTTAACAACTGGAGTGATTCATTTAACAACTGCGGCAAGAAAGGTCATAAAGGAGCAAAATTCACTTACAATTGTCTCAGTTAGCAACAGAAATTTTGAGTTCAATAGTGGTTGAAAGTCAAGGACTACCTGTATTGATATTTTTAAACTGATTGTGAAAGATTATGTATGAATGGGTAGTATTAGTTAATTTCAGAATGTTTTCTGACATGTCAGATTAACAGATTAACAGATTAACAGAGTTGGAAGGGACCTTTTAGGTCATCTAGTTCAACCCCCCGCTCAAGCAGGAGACCCTACACCATTTCTGACAAATGGCAATCCAATCTCTTCTTGAAAGCCTCCAGTGATGAAGCTCTCACAACTTCCGAAGGCAAGCTGTTCCATTGGTTGATTGCTCTCGCTGTCAGAAAATTTCTCCTTTTTTCCAGGTTGAATCTCTCCTTGTTCAGTTTCCATCCATTATTCCTTGTCTGATAGAATGATGGTGTTATTAATGAGTGGACTGAATATCAAAAGTCAAGAGTCAACCAGTGAGTGCAGCTATGGTGTTCTGGAAAATACTCTTCAGGTTTAAAAAGTGTGAATCTTAAAGTCCTAGGATTAAAAACTAGGAATCAAAATATGTTTCTTGACTTACAAGCTTGATTGTATCCCTCTGTTAATGCAATTTAGGATTGCATTGGCTTTTTTTTTTTTTTCGCACACTATTAGCTCATACTAAATTGGTTGTTCACTAAGACTCCAAGATCCCTCTCACAGTTACTGCTATTAAGCCTGGTTTCATCCAGTCTATATGTGTACTTTTGGTTTTTCTTGCCTAAGTGTAAGACTTTACTTTTCTCTACACTGAATTTCATTTTGTTAGATCGGGCCCAGTGTACCCCACTGCTTACTTCCCTCCATGTAGATGTAGTACCATTAAGGACTACTCGTTGAGTACGGTTTGTCAAATCCATCTGATTTGACATTCGCCTGATGTCAAAAGAAAATAGTGTATTTCCAAATTCTGCAATACAATTTCTCTCCTATATTATCCCTTCCATCACAGTAACCTATCCAATCCTTTTGTGAATACTTCATAACTCTCTTAGCAGCTAAATACAATTATTTTAGATCAGAACTGTCTTAAATGTTTTGAATGCTACCCCATCCCCATTATACACCTTATAAAAGATGTCCCTAAATTAGAAACACAGGAAGCTTTTTTATGTTTGTTTGTAGCTTTAACTTACCTACGTCTAGGAATTCTGCCCACCTCTGGACTCATGGATATAGGGACCGAATTTCTAGAGACTCGTGGGCTTCCATTTGGAAAGTGACCTGGACTAGCCTGGATGCATGCAGCAAATTCCTAAATTCAAATTTGACAATAAGAATTACTGTTTTAAAGATATGTTTACATCTTAAATGAATATCTTATGGGAAAAGTGAAATATAGTAAACTAAAATTAGATGGTGTTTCTTAATTTGTTTTTAAATCTATTTCTCAGCTGAAGTCATGAAGTTTTAAGAAAATCAATGCAGCCCTGCAGCCAGAAGATGTCACTGTTAATTGCTTAATAAAAATGTTATTTCAGATGCAGACATTTCTGTATTTGGTTTCAAATGTATTCTGTCTTTGGAAGACCTATCAGCATAAATCTTACATACCTGTATTCCTAAACTAGATTTCATCATGAAAAACTGATCCACCAGTTTTTTATGTAAAGGTCTCATATCCTGTGGGACAAACTTCTCATGGACTGCTAAGCCGAATTCAAGAATCTGGGCCTTAGAACAAAATCCAAAACAAAATATTTGAACACACACACATATACACACACAGAGGGCAGGGGGGCAGAGAGTTCAATACTATAGTAATACAATTCAGGAATTTGTACTATTAATGCTATATATTCAGTTCATACTGAGACAGTATGGATGACTCATGATTTAGTGATTGGATTAAAAACCAATTAATGTCAGACATTCATTCATTAAAGATTAGTACTTCATCTGAACCCTAATTATATTTTTCCTTCAAGAAGGGAGTGCAAGGTTTTGATGAAACAAGCCAACTTCCAATGCCAATTGCTAATCAAATCTTACTTCAAATATATGACAGTTAAAATTAACAATAAAGCTTGCTTGATTTGGGCAAGACAATAAGCTACAAATCAAACTGGATTCAGATTAGATTAACAGAGTTGGAAGGGACCCTGTAGGTCATCTAGTCCACCACCACCCCGCCCAAGCAGGAGACCCTACATCATTTCCGATAGATGCCAGTCCAGTCTCTTCTTGAAAGCTTCCAGTGATGAAGCTCCCACAACCTTCTGAAGGCAAGCTGTTCCATTGGTTGATTGTTCTCTCTGTCAGAAAATTTCTCCTTATTTCTAGGTTGAATCTCTCCTTGATCAGTTTCCATTCGTTATTCCTTGTCTGGCCTTCGGGTGCCTTGGAAAATAGCTTGACCCCTTCCTCTCTGTGGCTTCCTCTCCCTTCCTCTCAAATATTGGAACACTGCTATCATGTCTCCCCTGGTCCTTCTCTTCACTAGACTAGCCATGCCAAGTTCCTGGAAACTTCAGGACTTTTTAATACATTAACTTCCAGGACTTTTTAATACATTAACTCTAATATAGGTAGGCCTCGCTTAACAACAATTCATTCAGTGACCGTACAAAGTTACAATGATGCTGAATGAGTGATAGTTATGACCAATCCTCACAGTTATGGCCACTACACTGCCTCCCACAATCACATGATTACAGGGGTGAAATTCAAAAATTTCCCCTACCGGTTCTGTGGGCATGGCTTGGTGGGCGTGGCAGGGGAAGGATACTGCAAAATCTCCATTCCCACCCCACTCCAGGGGAAGGATACTGCAAAATCCCCATTCCCTCCTCACTCCTGGGGGAAGGATATTGCAAAATCTCCATTCCCACCCCACTCTGGGGCCAGCCAGAGGTGGTATTTGCCGGTTCTCCGAACTACTCAAAATTTCTGCTACCAGTTCTCTAGAACCTGTCAGAACCTGCTGAATTTCACCCCTGCATGATTAACATTTAGGCTCTTGGCTGCCCACCTGCATTTACAACAGCTGCAGGCACTTCAACTCTACCCCATTTGCCTATCTGTCCCGTCTCTGCTCTTTTGGCCTTCCTGCCCTCCCTGCCCTTGCACCCTGCTTATCTTCACTGCTTTCTTCCTCCTGCTGCTGAGAAGGTGTACCTGGCCTAGGCAGCTGCTGGCCTTCATTATGCCTCAGGGAGGTCTTGCACAGTGTCCTTGAAGCCGCCCAAGGCTGCAGGAAGGACTAGGTGTGCCTCAGCAGCAGCAGAAACAAGACAACAAAAGTCAGCTGGAGTGATGGGAAGTAGCAGGTGTAGATGGCAGTGGAGTACAGGGCAGCCAAAAGGTCAGTGGATGGAAATAGCTGGGTGGGGGAAGTTGAAACCAAAGCAAGCACTGCAAGGAAGCATGAGTTCCGTGTCTAATGATGAGATGGAATGGGACCTTTAGGCTCCCACCCTTGGCCGCACCTCCGTCGCCTCCAGCCACCCGCCTCAGCCCATTCACAGCCAGCTTTCCTTCTCCGCTGGCCCTTCCCCGGCGATTCTCCCTGGCCAATGGGCCTCTGGCCCTTTGCCCCTTGGCTCAGCCCATTCATCAGGACACCGTTTGTACCAGGAGTTTCACTTCACAGGACAAAAAGCAGCCAGCCAATCAGGTGGCAGGCGGCAAAGATAGGGATGGGAAGGGTGACCGAGGGGGCTGGAAGGGGGATGCAATTGGTGACAGGTTACCGAAGAGAGCAAGGGGGCAAATGCTGCCTGCGCGCAGCTCGTGTTGGTGCTGGGAGGGGGAAGCAGGCAAACGCTGCCTGCATATGGCTGATGCTGGTGTTGAGAGGGGGCAGTCGGCAAATGCTGCTTGCATGCTGCTCCTGGGGGGCTGGGGGGGCTCAGGCAAATGCTGCCTGCGCGCGGCTCGTGCTGGTGCTGGGAGGAGGAAGCAGGTAAATGCTGCCTGTGCGCTGCTCCTGGTGTTGTGGTCAGCCAGTGGCCTGCGGGGCTGGCAGCAGAGTCGGACAGCGAGGAGGCTGGGGAGCAACATGGGCCAGGCCTGGAGTCTGGAGAAGGTTCGGTGTCAGAGGCAGGGATACGGCCCGGGCCATCTGGGAGGTCTGTGCTGACTCCAGAGCCTCCAGAGGCTGACATGAGCGAGGCAGAGGAACAGGGGGAGCCTGTTCCCAATGCGCGCATGCGCAGAGCTGCCAGAAGGCAAGAACAGTTACAGAGGAGAAGGACTACTCGGGAGTAAGGCTTGGAGATAATTGGCCCCTCCCATAGGCTATAAAAGTGGAGCAAACAGATGTGCTCGTTGCAGGAAGCAACTTGGTTCAATTCTCAGCATTTCGGTTTGGAGTCCATGTTTCTGTTTGGCCTTGCAAAGTTCCTTGCCAATTAGGTCTTTGGCAGCGTGTCAAGAAAGATAAAGGTTCGGACTTGTTATCATTGTTTGGGACTTACTACGGCTGGGAATGAACTTAATTCACAGCCATTAAAAATAAGAAGAGGTTTTTGGGACTCCGTTTGTGCTGTATTATTTTATCAGGAAGCCTAGGTCAGAACACCTGTGGGCTGGGGGGATGCAGGCAAACGCTGCCTGTGCACGGCTCATGCTGGTGCTGGGAGGAGGAAGCAGGCAAACACTGTGTGTGTGTGTGTGTGTGTGTGTGTGTGTGTGTGTGTGTGTGTGTGTCAAAAGGTGGTGGCACATGGTGGGGGGGCAGCCAAACTGCCCGTTCGGCAACAGGCAGGCAGGATCAGGGGCAGGGGGAAGGCCAGGTGTGGAGGCAATGGCAGGGATGAAAATGGTGCCACCGCAGGCAACGGGCAGGCAGCAGTGGGAGGGGGCTTCCCAATTTGACCTCTCACATCCGTTGTCTCTGCACCTGGACTCTGACTTAACACCAAACGGGCAATTCAGTTGCCCCCCCATTACACACCATGCCATTTGACACCCCCCACACTGCCAGCAGCCGTGTTTACCCAGCCCCCCCCAGGAGCAGTGCACAAGCAGCATTTGTCTGCTTCCTCCTCCCAGCACCAGCCACGCGCAAGCAGCATTTGCCTGCGCCCCCCCCCAGGAGCAGCGTGCAGGCAGCGTTTGCCTGTTTCCTCCTCCCAGCACCAGCACCAGCCATATGCAGGCAGCATTTGCCTGTGCCCCCTCCCAAGGCCCCCCAGGAGCAGCGTGCAAGCAGCGTTTTCCTGCTTCCCACCGTCCAGCACCAGCATGAGCCACGCATAGGCAGCATTTGCTTGCCTTCCCCCCTTGCTCTCTTCCGTAACCTGTCACCAATCGCATCCACCTTCCAGCCCCCTCGGTCACCCTTCCCAGCCCCATCATTGCTGCCTGCCACCCGACTGGCTGGCGGCCTTTTGTCCCGTGGTGCGAAACTCCCAGGACAAACGGTGTCTTGGCGGATGGGCCAAGCCGAAGGGCAAGGAGCAAAGGACCAGAGGCCCATTGGCCAGTCAGAATCGCCAGGGGAGGGCCAGTGGAGGAGGAAAGCTGGCTGTGAATGAACTGAGGCGGGTGGCTTGAGGTGAAGGAGGTGTGCCCAAGGGTGGGCCTGAAGGTCCTAAACCGTGATGAGAGGGTCCTGACCTAACAACCACAACTAGGAATACCAGAACTGCTGTTGCTAAGTGATGCAATCACATGTTTTTTCACCTAATGACCGCTTCACTTAGTGATGGAAATTCTTGTCCCAATTACGGTCATTAAACAAGGACTAATTGTATTATGAGTTCTATCTGTTTAGTTGCTTCTCTTTTGATAGCAGTGTTCAAGTAGTGCTACCGGCTATTCTGAGCTCCATACAAAGAAAATGACCACATGTGAAACCCAGCACAAATTAGCACACACAATAATAAATTCCAACAATTTTCTAGTTTAAATATTTCATTATCAATTTTAAAAGAAGAGAGAATTAAAATTATAGGATAATATTGGGAATTACTTAAAATCACAACTTTATTTCTTCTTTCCTACCTGCACTAAGCCAGATGGAATTTATTTGCTGTTTATCCATATTTCCTTACAATACATTTAGATTATTATTGCAGTGAGGCATATACAGATATGGAGAGCAAAATCCTATCTGTTTAGCCACCTCTTCTTAACATCAAAGAGATAGCCTTTTAAAATCTTGTTATCAGTAACCCTTAGTTTGCTTTCTCTTCCCTGTCCAGTCCTTCTAAATACTTGAAAAATCCTCAATAGAATCTGAATGGAAAATTGCTACAATGTAATGCTTTTTCCTAGCTCTGCCAGCTCTGTTAAAATTGATTGAAAGCAGCTTGCTTGAATTTTCTTTTACCTGCTCAAGCATCAGTTCTCTTAAGCATGTGATCTTTTCTCCATCCTCTGGGTGGTTCAGAACATATTCCTTCACAAAGAATGCCTGAGAAGAACACAATCATTGCACAAAGTCATCCATGTTATTTCAAAGTTATGCATATAATACTTGTATTATAGAAAAAAATCCTGTTTCTCTAACGTTACCTTGACTACTATTGCACTAAGTTCTATCAGTATCTGTTTAAATTACTTGAATTATACAAAAATCTGCAAACATTCTTATTAAATTACATGGAATCACGTTTTATGATCTATTTTGAAATCTAGGAAATCTATTTTATCAATGTATACATTTTATCAATTCATGACATATAACTCTGAGCTCTCTTACATCAGAGTTATATGTCATGAATTGATAAAATGCATACATTGATAAAATAGTAAACAATTAAATATGGTAACCTAAATCAAAGGGGAAGACTTTCACATTTTGGAATTCTCAAAATCAATGCACTTTTAAAATAACAGAATACCAGAATAACAGTGTTGGAAGGGACTGTTGTGTTCCGACTTAACAAGCAGGTATTTGCATACCCGCCGCTGATTGGGTTAAATCAGTGGCGGGGAGTTTGAAGCGTTGTCACTGGCCAAGCTGGCTGCGGGGAGCTCCATAAAGGCGGCTTCCCTGCCGCCAGCAGTCAGTCTGCTGTAGTTAGTGCTAGCCGTTATTAAAGTGCTGAACGGGTCTTCGTCTTGGCTGTTATTCCCGCGCCTATCTAACACTGGCGACGAAGGCAGTGGGAGAAGACGACTGAACAAAGGCACCTCGTGGCATCCATCGGCCATCTTAGCAAGTTCCGACCTCCACCGGCCAAACAACAGGATGGCACAACACCACTCTCCAGCACCAGCCTTCTTCAATCCACAAACAGAAGAATGGCGCACATATATGTCCAGATTTCGCATGTTTTTGGAAACGAACAATTTTCAAGACTTGCCAGACAAAGGCACCTCGATCGGCCATCTTAGCAAGTTCCGACCTGCACCGGCCAAACAACAGGATGGCACAACAGCACTCTCCAGCACCAGCCTTCTTCAATCCACAAACAGAAGAATGGCGCACATATATGTCCAGATGTCCAGATT
>QLTV01000981.1:1184251-1200002 GCA_003457575.1 Thermophis baileyi
CCCTGCTGCTTGTGCACCTTTTTCTTCCTCAATTTTCCCTTCCAACTTTCTATTAATGTGCTTTGATACAGCACTTTGGGAACATCCAACTTCTTTTGCAATTACCTTTTGAGGCTTTCCCTCCTTATGAAGGGTGTCAATGATGGTTTTCTGCACAACTGTCAGGTCAGCAGTCTTTCCCATGATTGTGATTCCTACTGCACCAGCCTGAGAGACCATTTAAAGGCTCAGGAACCCTTTGCATGTGTTATGGCTTAATTAGCTGATTAGAGTGGGACACTTTGAGCCTAGAATATTGCACCTTTTCACAAATTTCTGAGATTGGATTTGGGGTTTTCATGAGCTGTAAGCCATAATCATCACAATTATGACATATCACGGCTTGAACTATCTTGCTTTGCATGTAATGAGTCTATCTCATATATTTGTTTCACCTTTTCAGTTTATTCATTACTGAAATAAATGAACTTTTGCACGATATTCTAATTTTTCGAGTTTCACCTGTAGTGTACTTGTTCTGAGCCTCTTAAAGAAAGAATTAAAAAGCATAAAGGTAGTTCTCATTTAATGATGAGTCAAATTAACAACTTTGAAAAAAGTGCTCTGTGGCCTATAAAGCACTTCTAAGCATTGCAAAACATTGCACCATCCCCCACAGTCACAGCATCATATTCTGGGTGTTCGGTGATTGGTCTACACTTACGATATTGCCAAACCTCCACCCCCCCACCCCCCAATGATCTGTGATCACCATTTGCAATGTTCTCTGCTGACTTCCTCAAAAAGTCAATGGGGAAGTCAGCAGGAATGTTGCAGCAGAGGGTATGGAGGTGAGTTGAAATCTTTTGAGGGGTTACAGGAATGGAACTAAAATCTTCAGAATTTCAGCTCTGTTCTGACTGCCCCACAAAAGATTTCCCTCCATGCATAGGCAGGGGGGGGAAATACTTTGGTGGGCTGCAGGAATGTTTGAAAGCAAAAGGCGATTTCCTAGGAACTGAAATCCCCAGCAGGCAGACCTTTCGCTCTCAGAGCTGTGTCCAAGGAGGATTTCAGCTTTGTGTGCAGTTGAAATGTTTTAGCAGGCAGCTCTTTCCCGACCAATAAGATCACTTAATAACTGCAATTAGGAGTGCCAGGATTGCAATCATTGAGCAAAGCAGTCACATGGGCATCTCACTTAATGACTGCTTCACTCAATGAATGAGATTCCAACCCCACTTAGGATTGTTAAACAAAGGCTACCTGTATAATAAATATTGCAGATTTGAAACTCAATTGAAATATTAGCCATTCAGATTTTAAGTATTTGTAGTTAATATAACAATACATTTAAATAAAACATTAGCATTTATCTAAATTAGATTTAGTGAATTGGGAGAATAAGAGAATAAAAAAAAGTATTGGCAAGGATGAAAACCCATATAATACTTAACAATGTAGTATTCTATAGAACCTAATGGACAACTGTAATGGACAGCTATAAAGCTACAACACTTTTCTACTATTGCTCCTTAGCAACTAGTATTTGGGATAGTGAAACAAGACTGCAACCTAACCCCAACACATATGGAATGACACTTACTTCTTGATATCTGGCAACTCCCCCATTAACTGCTGCATCAATTACACCATTCAAACACATTGTAAGTGGATTGATATTCTGCATCTGTCGAGTCTGACACTGACTGATCAATGTCCTTAACTGCTGGTTTTTATTTTCCAATACTTCAATAGCATTCTCCAATGGGCTCATTTCCACCTACATATCGTTAACAAAAAATGGCAAAAATAAAAACAAGGAAGGCTGATTTGCACCTGAAAGTCACAACAATATATGCTGATTTTCAAGCTATTTCATAGTCTGTCATTCTGAGATTTTCATGTTGAAAATACTAGTATTATTAAATTCTCTAAATTCTGGCATTCTTTATGGATTTTATAATTACAGATGTAATTTATGATTACCAATTGGTATAAGTTCTTAAAACAATATTTTGGGGGGATTACAAATTACCAAATTATTATTTTAAAGTAGCTGATTATGCATAAATGTTACAGTGAATAAGTTTTTTTTCTAATCCAGTACATTCAAAAACTGATATTGTGTTTTTTTCCTTTTCTGAATAAATTGTTAACATGTCAGTTCCAATGATACCAATAAATTTTAAGTGGTAGCATATAAATCCAATTTTGGAAAAGTTCACGCTTTAGCTTTTACTGTATGTAAGCAGATGAAAGTTATATAGAACTAGAAATGGGGAGATAGCTTTGAAATCTTAACTGCATTCATATATCACAGGAAGCACACAGTTCATTTTAATCTCATTTGATGAACAAGCCATTTATTAATTTGTATTTTTATTTATAACATTTGGCAGATTTATTGATTTACTGTACTTACTTACTAGATTTATATCCAACTCAAACAAGTGATTCTGGGCAACATACTGTATCCAAAAACTAAATAATAAATTAAATCCCATTCCACCCCACATTTAACATACACAAAATATAAATGTGAAGTGCAGAATATCAAATGGTGACCAAACACCATCATAAAAACAACCAAAAGGGAATTCCACTCAACCAGCTCCAAATGCTTAAGGGAAAACCCTAACCCTAAACTCTCAAGCAAGATTGAGGCTGTTAGGTCTGGTGCCTCATGTGAACCCTAACCACAAATTGAAGAAGTGTTAGAGAAACCTTTCTCCAAGTAAGTTATCCAGAGGTGGGTTCCTCCCGGTTCGCACCGGTTCTATAGAAATGGTAACAAACCGCTGGTGACTTCACGGAACCGGTTCTGTTGGTGCTGGTCCGTGGACGCCGCCATCTTTTTTTTGGATTTTTTTGGGGGGGGGTTTTGGGGGGATTTTTTTGCTATTTTTTTTTTCTTCTGCGCACGCGCAGAAGCCGAGTCCCCGGCACCATCTTGTTTTTGGATTTTTTGGGGGGGATTTTTTTGCAAATTTTTGGCACTGCACATGCGCGCACGCCCGTGCGGCACTGCGCATGCACGTGCACCCATGCGGCACACCCACGCAGTGCAGCCACATGACGCACAATGCACACACAGCCACGCGGCATGGGAGGAAGCGAACCGGCGGCGAGGTAAGTTAGAACCCACCCCTGAAGTTATCCACAACTCTCATCATTATAACCATATGGCCATGTTAAAATACAGAAGTGTCTACTATTGAACATTTAACTGTAGCCAAAATTTATAAAAAAAACTCTGACATTTTAATTATATAGAACCTCCAGATGTTATGAATGTATTTTGTTATTTATGCACATAATTTGTTTCAATAGCTTCTCATAACCATTCAATGAACCATACTTAAAAATATAATTATATCAGTCCTAATTACATAGTTACAATTCAAGTGCCAATTCATCACACTTCTAAATGAGTGGTTGTTATTAAATAAATGCCTTAAATAGGAATTCCAAAGACCAGAAAACTCTGTAAGTATAATGCACTTATTCTATGATTAAGGATGATTCTGAAAAAAGTTACTGGACAACATTAGCACTGGAGATAGTATGAGAATATTTTGGTATTCAGATATTAGATCAACATATTCAATATACCATCACATATTGTATTATTTATTAAGCAAAATAATAAAGGAGTACAATATCATATTGTGCCATAGAACACCACATATTTAAATTTATTTCTAACTTTCTTAACCATAGCTCTTCATATTCAAGTAGTAAAACTGTAATTATCAATTCATTTTTACACAAGTTTTAAAGCACTAATAATTCTATAAACAAATTTCTTCCTTTCCTTTATTGTTATTTGCTATTTTTTATTCTAATGTAAGCAATTTAAAGTCGCATGCAAAATATATTTGGCATCTAATATTCTATGGTAATAAGGGAGGGTCACCTATTTTTCCCAGCTTTGTACTCACAATTTCACGTTTCTCCACTTCAAACCATCGGGAAATTCCTGGCAAACTCTGCACCAAGATCAGTGTTGTTCTCTCTACCCATAAACTCTGAAATAAAAAATAAAATGCCAATTACATATTCTATTTCTGGAGTGAGGCATCATAAAGTTGAGTCCTGGGACATGTATCTACAATAATTTATGTATTTAATTTTGAATGATAAAGAGGTAGAGGGAATATTTATCAGTTTATTTAAATAAAACGGGATAGTAACTTTCTTGGCAGCAACTCAAAAGTGATTTGGCACAGCTTTTTTCTGAGATTTTTTTTTCAACATCTCAATATAACCTACAGTTTTTAGCAAATGAACCCCCAGCCAAGTACTAACCAGCCCAAACACTGCTTAAATTCCAAGCCCATTCAAAGTTCTTCAAGTGCTGCCTTCTAACATAGAAGATAGAAATAAACATTTAAAAGATCTTGATAAGTTAAAAAAAACATCAAAAATAACAGAATTCAAAGAATGGCAAAGATGTTGGGGACTCATTCTTTGATGAAAGCTTGAAGGAACTGGAAGTGCTTAGCATAATAAAGCCTCAAGGAGTGATGATAATTCTTGGTCTCAGAAAACTCATGATCCACTTTCTTCTAAACATGGCAAAGTTCATTTGCTTAAGTTTTAGACAACACATACTCAAGTCTCTAGATCAGAGGTCCCCAATCCCCAGTCCGTGGACTGGCACCAGTCTGTGGCATGCCAGAAACTGGGTTGTGCAAACAAGCGAAGCCCCATCCATGGGATGCAGGCAGTACATGAAACCACACCCCCTCCAGTCTGTGGAAAAACCTCTCTCCACGGAACCGGTCCCTGGTGCCAAAAGGATGGGGGCCATTGCTCTAAATGACCCTGCTGCTAGTCAGTTTGACAGAACTGTGTGCTGGCCTCTGTTTGATAATTTAGCTTTAAGCCTTTCATCTTTGCTAGGTACCTAGATTCCTTTTCTTTCTTAATCAGTACTATCAGTCCTCATCACTATCTCTTGTTTCCATATAAGCTTCTTTCTTTATTTTAGATATGGCATATGGCATTATTAGAAATGATTTGTATCTATAAAATCCCCAATTTCACACCCTATCTATGTCATGTAAATTTGGCATATATTAATTCCCTCTATATGATGTGAAGAAAACCAATGTTCATTTTCTGAAATAACAGGAAAAGAAAAATATATATTTAACATATAACAAACCCCAGTGAGTTTTACTTTTCATTTCTATGAATTCTTCTGGGAAACCATGAAATGAATCAAATATTTGTTAATGAGAATTGGAATGATAATATACCTTGAATTCATTGTCTTTGTCTTTGGTCCCTTTGTGAAATGGCCTGTCATATCGGAATCGCCAAATATGATTTACTTTATAAAAACTTTTGATATTATCTGGAATGCCTTCTCTTTGCAGTACATCCTGGCTTTCAGGAATCGGTGTCACAGCATAGATTTGCAGATCTATATATAAAATGTTAAGTACTAAGTAAACAGAAGAGGATGCATTTGCTAGATGAAAGAAAGCAAGGAAAAGTGCATAACGGTTAAACAAGCAATACTTCTTTTCTGATTTGGAATTTGCCAGAGCAGAATATCTGGAAAACAAAAATATGAGTTTGCCTAATATTTCAGTCCCATTGTTCTCTACATAACAGACTAGGACGCCTTGACTCGTACTGTGAAAGAAAGAACTACTATTACTATGCACCTGACCACAAACTAAGATCTTCAGAAGGGAACCTATCAGACACATTATCCTGTGTCACTCCTTCATCTTAAGAGTTCTATGCAACCCGTTTTCTTTCTGTTTTAGAATATCCATTAGGACAATATTCAGTCATTAGCCAAGCATTTAAAGTTCAATGATATGATTACTTTTTTGTATATATTCCATTTTTTATTTTTTTTTAAATGTAAGCTACCTTGAGTTTTCATTTTAATCAAAAGGAAACCTGTAATTCAACTAAATATTTTTGTTGCTATTATTTTCCCTCTTTTCTTTTAGTCCATTTTTCTGTTAGCATGATCATGCTGATCAATGATTATGTCCCATCAAGTAATTTTCGTCTCCTAGATACCACATAGATACTCTGCATGGCAATCTATCCCTAACCTGCTCTTTTAGGTTTGGTCGTCCAATATTGCATCCATTGCTTCTGTAACTAAGTCTAGTCACCTTGCTGCTGGTCATCCTCTTCTTCTCTTTCCTTCCACCTTTCCTTGCATTAGATCCCTTTTCTGGAAAACCATGCTGATACTATATCGCTATTCATGTATCTTCATTTTCTTTGTAACATCATGACACAGCTTTTGCATCTGCTATCAGTATATTTAATTTCCTTTTTCCATTACTACTTTTAAAGTAAATCCAGATCTGTACAGTGGATTTTAAATGTGGATTTTACACACACTGCTCTATTTGAAGTTAAACTAGTAGACATTAACATGAACGGCTTTAAAACAATAATAGGGATACACTGTGCCTCTGCTTGAAAGATGGTTTCATCCGGTTGATTGGCATGTTGCATAGCAATGGCATGTGGAAACTCATTTAACATCCGCTGTTGAAAAGCCTCCAGACGCTCATAATCATGTCCTCGGCAAACAAATTCTTTGTTCTGCATAATGAAAGAAAATAAAGCTCTTTCTATAAATAAATGTGGACAGTTTCCTCTTGTTCTAAGATTCCTTAGCAATGTTCCTCCTTTGTAAGTCTTTCAGAGGAGAATTTTGTCTTCTATTATCAATTACACTCTATCCCTAGCTATTAAAAATGTAGGGTAAAAAATGCCCCACCCTTTTATTTTGGAGGAGTTGTACGATAGAAGTACTCTTGAAAAAGAATTCAAGAGAAACTAAAGATGTATTAATATTAATTCCAAAAATAAAACAATATATTAGAGTACTTGAAGATATTTGAATTTTGTTTCTTTCAAGAATAGTTTTTGTCTTTGTTTGTTGTATGCATAACTAGGGCCAGTTAAATATCCTTTTTGTTAGATGCATACCCCAAATAATGCTTACTCAGATTTTTATTGAAAGAATTAAAAATTGAAAAGTACCAATTTAGATGGAAAAGAACTAAATGTTTACATTTGTCTTCATATTCAAAATCCATGTGGTTGCCACAGTGGCTCCCAATTAGTCATTCCATTAGAGAAGCAGGCATGAATTTCACAAAACACAGACTACAATAGTAAAATGATTTTTTTAATGTAATCCTATAATGAGGAATCCCAGGGTTAATATATTAAAACTTTGCACTTTTTTGTGTTTGACTGATAAAATCAGTGGGAAAAACAGAACACACAGATAGTTTTCGACTTATGATCAAGAATGGGACTTCTGTCGCTAAGCAACACAGTAGTTAAGTGGGTTGCATCCAATTTTATGATCTTTTTCACCCTGGTCTTTAAGGGAATTCCACTTCCCCCATAGACTTTGCTTGTAAAAAGCCCCTGGGAAGGCAATCATGAAACTCCAGGCTGCTATAACCATCTGTAAGGTCCTGCCTCTCCTTCCCACTCAAGAAAGTAGAACTCTTGAAACAGTGTATTCCAAAAGGATTCTTTTATTGAGTAGAAAGTGATAGCAGAACAAAGGCAAAGCAGACTCTAAATCCCCTCAGGCAATACAGTTAGAAATAAGGCATTAGAAACCCCTCCCTCCAGTCAGATGTGGATTCAGCCAATCCACAGGTGTGAAGATGTTGCTGCAACGGCCGTCCTGAGAACTAGATAAGGACGTGTTCCCAGGGTCATCTTCCGCTAGCTTCATAGTGAAACAACCCACATGGCCCTCCCCCCTTAATACATTCCACGAAAGGTGAGAAAATCCCCAAGCGGCCAGGCGCCAGGATACAAGTAATAAAATAGCAACTGTCAAAGGAAATAGGAAGAGGATACATTCATGGGTCTCCCCTCAACCCCCCAATTGTATGGCAGTATCACGTTTAGGGATCTGACATCATCGTAAATACATGCCAGTTGTCAAATGCCCCAATTCTGATCACATGACTGCTGGGATGCTGCAATGGTTATGAATCACTCTTTTCACACCGACATAACTTTGAATAGTCATTAAATGAAGGTTGATGTTAGATAAAGTCTACTTTTATTGTGTTCTTACTAACTATACCTGCTGCTCAGTTATACTTGCTGTAATCTCTATAACATTTTTCTCCAATAAATTATTATTCAGAAATTCTTATGCCTACATGGAAACAGAAGAACTAGATTTTATTGTCTTATTTTACAATAATGTTTTTTTAAAAAATAAAACATTTTCTACATTTTTCAATGTTATTTAAAACATTTTACAAATTAATAATATTAAATATTATTATATTAAGTTATTGTATTGCATGAGCCGTGGTGGTGCAGTGGTTAGAATGCAGTACAGCAGGTTCTGCTGACTGCCGGCTGACTGCGATTTGGCAGTTCGAATCTCACCAGGCTCAAGGTTGACTCAGCCTTCCATCCTTCTGAGGTCGGTAAAATGAGCACCCAGATTGTTGGGGGCAATATGCTGACTCTGTAAATCTCTTAGAGAGGGCTGTAAAGCACCGTGAAGCGGTATATAAGTCTAAATGCTATTGCTATTTGTTGGAGAAGTACACACAAAAGCTGCACAATTCATATGGATGAAAAGAAATCATGGCAGAACTATTTGGAATGATTCAGTAACTCAGTGTAATTAGTGTACAGTGTACACTGTACACAATATAGTGTAATTCAGTGAATTAAAGATTTAGCTGCAAACATGGAGACAGAGTGAATATCTTGTCTGCAGAATAATATTTGTGCCTTACAACTAAATTAATCTATAGATTTTGATGGACTTGCTGTTTTGCTCATATTCATCTGGTATCAGCAGCAACTAATCACAGATGTTCTTCTTTTATTGCATGGCAACAAAAACCAACTGGTTTTGACATATACAAAGTGTTGAATAGCTTTTTTGAACCTCATGGTTCATCTGGAACAATTGTGTTGACATTTGCACTAATAGTGCAAAACTAACTATGGATAAAAGTCTTGGCACATTAGCACAAGTCAAGACAGTAGCACCAAACAGTACTAGTAGTTATTGTATATTTCATTGACATACATTTTCAGTAAAAGAAAAATGCCAGTTTCACTTAACAATGTTCTTGATGAAATAAAAATATGATTTTACTAAATCTTATTAAACCTTTGATTACATGTATTTTTATTATTTTGCATGATGGAGAAGGAAGAACTCATAAAACACTACTGCTACATACCAAAGTGCAACGATTATCCTGAGAGACGGCGCTTGTGTCTTATTGCTTGAACTGTGAACTGAGCAAGCTGCTTTCTTTATATAACACCATTTTATTTGAAATAATGCGCAAAAAATATGGTTATTCAGAGTTGGGAACTTTTAAGTAAAAACTAGAAGTTTGGAAAAACTGTATCTTCTGCCATGAGCTGGACTGCTTCCCAATACTTAAAGACTTTTTCTGATAAGAATCAGAACCAATCTTTATTACAGTCACAGACCAACACAAAAGTTAAACATTAAAATAAATACATTCTCTAAAAATTATTGGAAAATAACAAAGCAAAGTAGTAATATGAATAAGATGTTTTTTTCTTATTACCATTGCAGCAGCACAAAATTTTGTTACTGCACAAGTGGTGGCTGGATTTGAATCCTGAAGGAGATGGTTCATGTAGAAACCATCTGATCTCCCTAGAAATTACTCTAATAGAGGGAGAATATACATTGATCTGATGTCCCTATAGAACTTGCAGTGCAGTACGACATGTGAGATATCTTCACTCTCCCCATTGCCAGATGTACACATTCAATCAGCTATTGGGGTTTTATTTATTTATCACCTGTTTCCAGGGAGAGGGAAAGTTGTCTATCAGGACTAAAGGAGTCAAGCCCTCTGAGAAGAATTGAATTTTCAACCAGTAAATTATCATCTTCCAAGCTCTTATCTGAATTTGAGGCATTCTTCTCTCAATTCTCAACTGGGCATTTGATGTCCTGCTAGGTGCAGCTAAAATGGATTTCAGGAATTTTGTTTGTATGGTTTCTAAAGACTCTTATTTAAAAAAATCCTGTTTGTGCCCCGTAGAGAATTTGTGTCAGTGTTTTAGCCTCAAAGAGTTTTAAGGCTGTAGGGACTAATTGTACTTTGCCTGTGTAAAAAAAGTATTTGATAGCATTTGAGGATCTATGGATCGATTGCATCTTGTGATTCAGATGTGCCTTCCAAAACCATCCCAAGGTATTTGAGTGTATTGACCTGTTCTAGATTGTGTCCTTCTACTCTCCAAGAGTATTGAATAGCTCTTTTAGCAAAAACTAGGATTTTTGATTTATTGAAATTGAGGATCAGATTATTTTGTCTACAGTATTTCAATGTTGCTGAAATAGCTCTGAGTCCAATAGGGGTTTGTGAAATAATAGCGGTATCGTCAGCATAAAGAAGTATCGGTATTTTGCATTATGCTAAATTGGGAGGATGGAAGTCTAGGTTATGCAAAAGATCAATCAGGGAATTAATATAAAGATTGAAAAGGGAAGGGACCAAGATACATCCCTGGCATACTCCTCTTTATACACTTACTGAGCCAGATAAAGTCCCTTGTGGGTTACACCCAGGGGCGGGCTTCAAAAATTTTAGCAAGGGGTTCTCTGCCCGGTTGCTGGATGGGCATGGCCATGGTGGGCGTGGGCGTGGCCTAGTCGGCCTCCTGCACCACGGCGGAGGGGGGGGTGTTGCCCTCCCCGGGCTCCGGAGGCTTTCCTCGAGCCTCCAGGAGGGCGAAAACGGCCTCCCCAGGCTCCAGAGGCCCTCTTCCCGAACTTCCGCTAGGCCCGTTTTTCACCCTCCCCGAGCCTCCGCGCACGCCCTGCACTTACCTGCATCCAAAATGGGCCACGTGGGGACTCCTGGGAGGGGCGGGGTGGGATGGGCAGGGCCAGCCAGGAGTGGGATTTGAGGGTTCTCCGAACTACACAGAATCTTAGCTAGAGGTTCTCCTGAACCCCTGCAAACCCCCAGCAGCCCACCCCTGGTTACACCATACTTTTAAGGTGGGGTTAGAATATAGTTTTTGTTTGAGATAGAGGAGGCATTTATCAATATTAGTACTTTTTAGTTTATCTCAGAGGGTATGTCTGGATATCGAATCAAAGACCTGTTTAAAGTCAAGGAAGGCCACAAAAAGAGAGGATTTCTTTTTATATGTATATTTTTGTACAAGGTGGTGAAGTATCAAAATATAGTCAACTGTTGATCTCCCTTCCCTGAATCCAGTTTGTTTGTCTTTAATTATGCCCTCTGAGATTATCCAATCTTGAAGTTTGTGGTTTAGGCCCTTAACATACAACTTGCTAACAATGCTCAGTAGACTAATGGACCTGTAGTTACATAGACCATTTTTATTGCCCTTTTTATAGATTGGTACAATAATTGCCATTCCCCAATCTTTGGGCATACATCCAGTCAGATCTATAAATGTAAAGAGAGATGCTAAAAGGGGTGTCCACCAGCTAAGGTTCTTTTTAATTATTTCTGGGAGAATACAATCAGACTGGGAGCCTTATTAACCTTAAGGGATCTGATCAACTGGGATAACTCTTGTGGTGTAACTGGGGGTCAGTAAGGGACTGGATCCAAATTAATGTGGCTCTCATTCATTTCATGGGCAGGGTCCATATACAACTCTCTAAAGCAGGGGTGTCAAACTCAAGGCCCGCAGGCCGGATCCGGCCTGCAATGTGGTCGGATCTGGGCCGCGGGGCCGTCCTGGTCTACCCAATGTGAAGAGGAAAGATCAGGCCAACATAGCTTCGGCCCGGTCTACCCAGTGCAAAGAGGAAACATGCCAGCAGTTTGGGGAGTGGCATCAAGTTGACCACACCCACCCAGTCAGCCACGACCACCCGGCCCCCCGAGGTCAACCACAGCCCTGATGTGGCCCTCAATGAAATTGAGTTTGACACCCCTGCTCTAAAGTATTCCTCCCAGGCATGAGTTGGTACTTGGTTAGTTGGGGGAGGGAGTGATTTTCCTAGTTCTCTAGTGATACGCCAAACTGATTCGATTAATTTACGCCAGGATTCCTTCAATGCTGCACTTTTCTTTTCTTTAAAAAGGCCTTATATTGAACCTTCAAATATCTTAGGTAGTGAGTTTGATCCTCAGAAGAGGAGTTTTTACTTTTTCTGTACTCCTTCTTATATACCCTCTTTAATTTTACACAATTCCGATCAAACCATTTTCTATTCTTTATAACCCACTTTCTGGAATGAGGCAATGTTCCATTGGTGAGAACTGATTTTACATTAAGGTTTCAAACCTATCTAGATATGATCCTTGAAATTTACTTCCTAGGAGATGTGCATAACAATTCTAGAGTTTCTGAGGCTTGCATCCATTTGGTGACTTCAATTGCATTTTTCTTAGTCCATTTAATTCTCACCTGGGTCTTATAGTTATCAAGCCTTAGTGGATAGATTGAGTTAGCTCTTAGAAATTTCCAGTGAGATGTCAGAGTTAGAATTACTTGATAGTGGTCACTTTGCAGTCATGAGTCTATATCCATCTTCTGTACAAAATTCAAAAGTTCACACGATACTATCCAGTAATGAACTGATGATTTTCTTCCTGCACTCCAATAGGTGTACAGATAGTCCTTGACTTACAACCACAATTGAGCCCAACATTTATGTTTCTAAGTGAGACATTTGTTAAGTGAGTTTGCCCCATTTTAGACCTTTCTTGCCACAGTTAGGTGAGTCATTGCAGTTGTTAAGTTAGTAACACAGTTGTTAAGTGAATCTGGTTTATCCATTGACTATGCTTGTCAGAAGGTCACAAAAGGTGATCACATGATCCTGGGACACTGCAATCGTCATAAATGTGAGACAGTTGACAAGAGTCTGAATTTTGATAGCATAACCATGGGGATACTGCAACGGTCGTAAGTTTGATAAACGGCCATGTCACTTTTTTCAGTGCTGTTGTAACTTTGAATGATTACTAAATGAACTGTTGTAAGTCGAGGACTATCTGTATTCTGGTGGGTGATCCCACTTATGGAACCGTTAAGGATACATAGGTGCAGATATGCAATCATCTGCCTTCCAAATAGACCTGCCTGGTAGCTTTTAGGTTTTTAAATTCTCTAGAATATAAGGGTTTCTCTAGTACGTTCTCCTCATAATGAATCTTAAATTGGTTAAATAGTGTATGAACATTTGGTCCCATCCTAGCATTTAAATCCCCACTTATAATTATTGCAGCTGTGGGATATTTGTCTAAACAACTAGAGATAACATTTTCTATGTGCTCCCAAATATTGTTGACCAGATTGTTCTTATTAGGAGGGGGAATATAAATATTTAAAAGCAAAATCTCCACCTGTTTGGCTCCACCTGCAAGGTAGTCACAAAAAAGTAGTCACAAAAAAAATGGTTGTAAAGAGGGCAGTGAGACACATTTAAATTGCAGAACTGTGCTAACTAGGGTCACTATATCACCTTTAGATCTCCCACCCACCTTGCTCGGAGCAGCTGGGATAGAGTTAACCCAGTAGACATTTAACTCCACCTCTGAAGAGACTCAGGTTTCCTGTAAGAGGAGGACATCAAATTGTGATATATAGTCAAAAAAGTTGGTCTTTTGATGGGACTGACCAGGCAACAATATTCCAAGTTAAAAGGGGGAAAAGATAGTCATTTGAGGCCCATCAGGAGATATGGTTTTGACAAGAAGCTGTGAGGTTATTATATATTGGCCTGGGAGGTCATCAGCAGCCATTATCGCCTCCTCCAAGGGATGACTTGACTCATATACATCCTGCATCAGCTCTTGGAGGTCTTCTTTGGAGTGGATGACATTTACAGCATTTAACAACACTTGCCTTGTGAGGGGCTTGTGCAGAGGTGTTGGGCAAAGAGAAGTTAAATCATGCTGCCTCTGGCTCTGTGTCATGGAGGTTGGCAAGGATACTGCCCATTCCCTGATGGAGTCCCCATGGAATTTTCCGATGAAAGTAATGACTGCTCCTCAACTGCAGGATCCTCTTCTAGCCCAAGAGGATTCAGACTTCTATTTTTTATAGGGCCATTTTCAGGTAATTTGCCGAGGGGAAAGTGAGAGGCTCAAGGTTTGGAGATACAAGGTCTATAAGTGGCTCAGCTGTGGCGATTGTGACCAACAAGGTTTTCTTCAGATTTTCTAGTTTAAACAGTATATTGTCTTGTTCTTTTCATGATAAGGAACCAAAAACATTAATAAGTCCAGCTTCTGTGCTGAGAACATCTTCATCAAGTAAGACTGACTGACTCCCACTCTTGCTCTCTCAAGGTTGAGAGTGAAGAAGCAGTGACCTTGGGAGATAGCATATTAGCTATTAAAGACTAATCACATAAGACTCTGGTAGGAAAAATTTGAAAGCAAGCTAAATGACTTAGATGAGGGAATAGAAGGGGAACTCATCAGATTTGCAGATGATATTAAACTGGCAGGAACATCCCAGAAGACAAACTCAGAATCCAAAAAGATCTTGACAAACTTGAACAATGGGCACTATCCAATAGAATGAATTTTAATGTGGAGAAAAGCAAAGCTTTACATTTAGGCAGGAAAAATCAAAGGTATAAGTACAGTTTAGGCGAGACCTGGCTCAAAAACAGTAACTCTGAAAGGGACCTTGGAGTCCTAGTTGGATGATCATTTGAATATGAGCCAGCAATGTGCAGCAGCAGACAAAAAAGGCTAATACAATCCTGGGTTGTATAAACAGAGGCATAGAATCAAGTGTCAGCCCTGGAACCATTTTCCCCCTTGGCACTTCAGGGCTGCCACAGTGAAGAAAGTCGAACTGTGGGAACGGGAGGGTGAAGGAAGAGATAACTGGGGGATTGTAGCCATAATAAAATTCTTTCTCCTGTGAACCAAGAGTTTTCCCACCAGGTGCAAGGAGGTGGGGTCTGAGACTGAGTGACCCTTGGATTGTGACCTGATTAGACTATGTGATGGACTGCATGGGCAGGGGAGGGAAAACTTTACTTTTAATTAGGGGGAAACCCGAGGGGGGCTCAGAGTCGGGTTTCCCCAGATGTGCCAATATAACGTGCCTAATAAATCTATACTTTGAGGAACGTGCCTGCCTTGGAGTTTTGATTCCGTTGGGTCCGTTACTTGGAACCCTGACATCAAGATCACGTGAAGTATTAGTGCCACTTTACAGAACCCTTAGTACCATACTACAAAAAAGATGTTGAGACTTTGGAAAAAGTTCAGAGAAGAGCAACTAAGATGATCAAAGGCCTGGAGACTAAACCATATGAAGAACGGCTGCAGATTTTGGGTCTGGCTAGTCTAAAGAAAAGAATAATTAGGGGTGACATGATAGCAGTATTTCAGTATTTGAGGGGCTGCCACAAAGAAGAGGGGGTCAAATTATTCTCCAAAGCACCAGAGGGCAGGATAAGAAATAATGGTTGGAAACTGATCAAAGAGAGAAGCAATCTGGAATTAGAAAGAAATTTCCTAACAGTAAGGACAATTAACCAGTGGAACAGTTTGCCTTCAGAAATCGTGGACGCTCCATCACTGGATGTTTTTAAGAAGAGACTGGACAGTCACTTGTCTGAGATTGTATAGGTTCTCCTGCTTGAGCAGGGGGCTAGACTAGAAGGTCCCTTCCAGCTCTATTCTATTCTAGATATCTCTCATCTTGAATAGCATCAAAGGGATGGTAGTGTTGTGACCCAGCGCGGCAAGCCCCCAGGAAACGACACACA
>QLTV01000981.1:1213672-1233426 GCA_003457575.1 Thermophis baileyi
GGGTTGGGCTCCTCCAGGTCCCGTCAGCTAAACAGTGCCGGCTGGCGGGCCCGCGGGGGAGGGCCTTCTCTGTGGCCGCCCCGGCCCTCTGGAACCAGTTACCTCCTGAGATCCGGACTACCCCCACCCTGTTGGCCTTCCGGAAAGCGGTAAAGACCTGGCTCTTCCGGCAGGCTTGGGGCCGTTGATCTCGCTTCTGCAATTTGGCGAGATCCGGCCATGAAAAGTTGTGTATGGGTTTTTAATTGTTTTTAAATGCTTTTTATTATGTATTTTTTTTTAAAAAATAATGCTTTTTATATTTTAATAAGTTTTATATTTGCTGTAAGCCGCCCAGAGTCCCTTGGGAGTTGGGCGGCATAGAAATACGAATAAAGTTAAAGTTAAAGTTAACTGTTATTTAGTTAAATAAAAAACAAACACTAAACTATTATTAATCTTGACACTGGATTATAGAAGGAGAACAGTTTCATTAACTGTTTTAAGACAGCTTGTTTCAGATAGACTACAATTAAGCTTAGCCATATTTTGCAGAACTTGAGTAATGGTCAATCAAAAATAGATACAAACATTTCTGAACTACTACTCAAAATAGGGATAACAGGAAGAGAGAGGAAATGGGTGAGGGAGATGGGCATTTAAAATGTTTGATATATAAATAAATAAATAAAATATAACATGTTAAATGCAGATGGAAGATAGTATAATGGAATATAGGCCAGAGTTGCATGAGGGAGGGCTCTTTCCCAGCAAGCAAAGAGACAAAGAAGCTTGGAATCATTGATATGTAGAAAGGTGAACTCCTCCTAGCATTACACAAGGTATATCTGGTAGTTATGCACATAGGTGCTTTAGTCTGGCAAGGTTTCTTTCTATAGGCAAGCAACAATAAGGAAACTACTCAGAAGCAACTCCTCATGTCATTCTTGATTCCATGGGCCTAACAGGTAGACGAATCCCCCCCCCAAAGTATTCTTTTCTGAGATAGTTGAATGCAACATTCATATTTGCATATTTATTTGCAGTAAGGATTCTTAAAAGTAATGTTATAGCCATCTTTTACACAACATTTACGCTTCTGGGATGGCACCACATGGCCTCCACAGTATAAGGAGGTCAAGGAGCACAGCAAAGAACCAGAGATCACTTTTGGGAAGGAGAGCTGGCCGCTCCACCCCTCAGCCTCTCTATATAATAGCAGCCCTTTGGCACCATCCAAGAAGTGGATGCTATTTCTTAGCAGCCACAATTCATTGCAACTGCTTCCAAAACTGGCACTCACTTCCAGAATAGCGCCACATGGCCTCTGTGTAAGAAGGCCTTGCAGTAGAAAGGTTGCTTCTTGAAAGAGATCTATTGAAAAGGTAAGTGATCAAGTGAGCTGGGGAGGTGCTGCAAGTGCAGGCCTGGGCCAGAACAAAGCCCTCTAAGGTTTTCCCCTCTCTGATGCACCCATGCTCTGCTTAACAACTACAATGTGGAGAAGAGGGATTGGGGTTATTAAGCAAGGCTATCACCATCATAACTTGCAACCATAATGGGCAGGCTACATTACAGTCATAAGTCAACCTGTATCATTATGATCAACAGCAGGGCTGTCAAACTGGTGGCCTGCGGGCCAGATGTGTCACATGCAGGCCATGCCCACCCCAGCTCTGCGAAGGGAAAAAACATCACGAAATGTCACATGACAGCAACATGATGCTGCGAGTTTGACATCCGTGGTCTACAGTATCCATTGGTTGGTCTTATCCAACCAAGTTATTTTGGTACCTGAAGAATAAAATGTGCTTCTCCCACTTCCTGAGATTAATAATAGAATAATACATTATCACCCAATTTTTCTAATAACAGAGAAGATCTAGGTAATATACATTTAGAATATTTCCAAAAATATTTTGTCCAGGTTATGTGAAAAAAAATATTTACCTGTAAAGTTTTGTGCTTTTAGGTGCAGATCATATAGTTTATGTATGTACCTAATGTACATCTCTTCTTTATTCAGTTCTGTTTTATAGAAATTCTGGAACCGAAGCAAATTATGGAATACCATTACAACAGATAATATAACTATATTCTACAAATCACTCAACTCAACTCTGCTGCTCTCTGTCCTGAAAAGGATGTGAATGTTTTGTTCACAAATCTTAAGCAATTATTTTATATTTTAAAAATTAAATAAAAAAGAAAGGAATACATTGTATGATTGGCATATGTACATAACATATTAAACTTAGAAAGTGAATAAAAATACATTTTTAAAAATTTCAGAAGTTTTATCCAAATCCTAATTGATAAATAGGCTACTTTCCTAAGCTTAGGCATTACAACCTCACAACATACTCCCACAAACTAGAATCACGCTAATGATATTATCAGAGGTAGTGGAGCTGTTGTTTGTTTGTTTTTCTTCCTTGCTTGTCAGCATTTTTAAAGTGTAGAAATCGGAACAGAATCGCTTAAGGAAGGAAGGAAAGAAAAAAAACCCTCTCTTTCAAAATCATGCCACCTAAATTCAGGAGCAGAATGGCTATTTGAATGAGAGGCGAAGGACAGATTGTCAGATGCCTCCCACTCCCTTGACCATCTTTTTAAAAGCAAAAACAATATTTAGGTTCCAAAAATGTGCCAAATATAATATTCATGATTGGGAATTCAGGGGACTGAATGCTTTGTCCAGCTTTGTGACAATTTTACTGCAGTTCTGGACTAAAGCTAATGTTCCAGCTTTAAGCAAATTGAATGCTCTTGCAATAGACAACCTATATAGATTTTTTGGGAATTTATGTTAATTATTTGAATAACGAAACATATGTTACATTTATGTGACATAGAAAGTTCAGCATATGACTATACCTACCAAAAGAACTTTTGTTGATCTTAGAAACAGGTATACCTTGTGTGGTGATGATGGATTTATTCCCATCTCTCTGCTAGATATAACTTTTATATTTGTCCTAGTAAGGAGATGGATTTTTCAAATAAGAGTCATATTGTAACTAGGATGAACTCTCCTGCTTGTGGATTTTTCTAGTACTATTTCCTTTGTTTGTTTTGCATTCTGGATTAGAAGCACATTTATAACTAATTCACATATGCATGCATACCAACTAACAACTGAAATCTATGTTTGTTCTATCATCACTTAATGACTGCCTAACAATGATTTGCATATATGAATGAGGCATCACAGAAAAACGTATTTCTAAACAAAGTGCTACCCATAACTAAATTAAAACTTTGAACATTATAGCCTTGACTCAATTTCTGTCCATTACAAATAGCTATTTTAAATAATAATGCTATTTTTAGACATGGAATTGTGCTAAAATTATATTTAAAAAACTCTTGAAACAATGTCTTTTTGAACTAAGCTATATAAAGAAGGAAATGTAGAAATGTGATTATAAAAGTGGACCATAAGATTTAAAGTCAAATAGAATTGTGCATTGATGTGTTATTTGTCCCTGTGATCATTCCAAAGATATTATTCTGACTTTCCCATCTCTTCAGCCTGTAATATGTACAGAAAATCCACTTTCACGCAGGATCCCTGTGGGCCACAAACATCGCTGCAATGTATAAAATATATTCTTGTTGACAGTCAGAAAAGACTACATTACATAATGTTAAGTAAAACAGAATTGCAGAAGAATACTGCAAGCTAAAGCTAGCACTTTTTCCTTTTAATCTCATGAGCTGAAATACTGGAATTGTCTTTCAAGGGGATACAGGATTGTAAATCGTGCCTATGTTCTTCTACATCAGGAAAATCTAATGAAAGGTATCTGAGATTGAAAGTAAAGTATTTACCAAATGCTGAGTCCATATTGAAAAAAATAATGAAAGAAAACAGCAGTTGGAGTCCATGCCTTAGATGAAAAAATACCCTGCAATTAAAATGTCACCAAGGATTCAGATTCTGGCAAGCTCTTGCTGTTGACAACTATTTGGCTCTTGAAATAAATGGCACAAATTTGGATGTTTCTAGCCTCTTCTTGCTTTTTTTTTTTTAATGAACAAAGGCATTCCAGTTTAGCCACAGCATTTATGGGCCTCCAGCAATCGAATAGCTCTTAGCATAGGTTGTTCACATTGGTGAACATTGGTAGAACAATGGATATTTTATATGCTTAGATGAGGCTTGTTACATTATAAAAACCTTTCTCATATCTAGTTCAAATAAGGACAACTGATTTCAATTGGACTTACTTCCAGGTAAATTTATATATTACACATTTATAAGTATTAAAGTATTTGTTAGTTTTCAGTCTAAAGTTGGTTGATTTTACAGCAAGACACCTCTCCTAAATGCCATATACCCTGGCCTGATACCTCTCATTATGATACCAATATGACAACTGAAAATCCCATGTACTTGAATAATCTAAAACTTTTATTGTTTCACTATTGTATGTTTGGCAGGTACAGTATATAAAATATGATACTTTAACTTCTTGAACTTGATATTATTTATTCTTAGGATTGTTTTTGTATATTTTTAATATAGTACCCTATCCTATAAACTTTTACATTTAGTGGTAGAACCCAGCAAAGCACAAAATCAAACAAAATATTCATCCAGACCACAAACATTTCATCAAACATTATCAGCTTCAGGCCCAACAGTGACTTAAAATAACCTACATGGAATTAAATATAGTACCGGTACATTACATTAAATTTAATTAAATTATCTAACTAAATTGAATTTAGTAAATAAGAAGTGTCTCAGTAACAGTATAACTGACATATTTAAGGGAAAGTGTGATATAGCAGTTAGTACTGAACTAGGATTGGATTGGGAAAAGCAGGTTCAGATCCTAGCAGGGCCATGAAGCTCTCTGAAAAACATTAAGTTTGGCTAATAGAATAATCTCTGTTCTCATTTCTGTCCTTTAGAAAAGTCTAGTAGAATATACTAAGCTCTCACATATCCCTTTATTCCTGGATTTGCACTTTCCCTCCCGCATACTTCCAAAAACATTGACTAGGTAACTATCAATATATATTCAATGTAGCATAAATATTTTATTCTTTTAAAATAGACTTTGAATTAACTGCTGTACATTACTCGTGCAGTAGAATTTGCACTTTTAATCTGTCTGGAAAGCAGGCTGTTAAAGAATATGCTTCTCAACTAAGCTTTGATATTTTTAATATGAAATAGCAAGGTATCCAGAATCAAAGAGATACACACCAACAAGCTGACAGTACATCCAATCTTTTTGCCATCCACTTCTCCCATTTTCATGCAGTCCCTGGATAAGGGAAAAAACATTTGAATGAAATATTATGCAGAAAATCTATTTATGCACATCAGATTAAATAATCTATCAAGATAACTTTTATTAAGAGATTCATACACACTACAGATTCAAGTATATGTTCATACCATAAAATGCAAAATGAATTTAAAAACTAAAGGAATATGTAGCTGCATTCTTTCATCATGCATTCTTTCCTTATATATTCCAACTTTCATTCTCTCCCTTTCTTTTGCTATTTTCTTGTCAATTTGTACACTGTACATTGTACATCAAAGCAGTAATGTTTAGTGCCATTTTATATAAAGCAATGTATACAAGGAGAACATTCATCATCCTCTAAAATCAGAGAACTGTTGGCCACAAAGTAATAAACATATTAAAAATATTTTAATATAATAGCAATCAAATCAAGATAGGTCCCTTCATCTATGCGTTGACTATTGCAGGCTAAACACTGTTTGTGTTGAAAACATCTACCCACTGCCGATGAAGGATATTCTAGCCCATTTGGCCAAGGGCAGGATTTTTATCAAGCTGAACTTGTGGGAGGCGTATTACTGAGTTAGGATCAAGGAAGGCAATGAGTGAAAAACAGCTTTTAATTACCCCTTGGGTAATGTTTCCAGCTCCGAGTCCTCCCCTTTGGACTGCAGGATGCCCCTGCTGTATTTATGCAGCTGATAAATGAAGTGCTGCATGAGCACCTGTACAAAGAGGTTTTGGTCTAAATCAGGGGTGTCAAACTCAAGGTTCAAGGGCCAGATCTGGCTCGCAGGGTGATTAGATCTGGCCCACGGAGCTGTCCTGGAAACAGCGAATGACTGGCACGCAGTGCCTCTGCCAGCAAAAACGGAGCTTGGGAGGGCTGCGAGCTGGCCATGTCTACCCTGGCCATGCCCACCTGGCCCCCCGAGGTCAAACACAACCCTGATGCGGCCCTCAATGAAATCGAGTTTGACACCCCTAGTCTAAATGGATGACATTTTAATCCATACTGAATCTATGGCAGAGCATGTAAAATTAGTCAGGGCTGTGCTCAAAAAGCTCCAAGCAGCCCAATTGTATGCCAAACTGTCTAAATGAGAATTCCACCAAAGTAGAATTGACTATCTGGGGTATTGCATTTCCCATGAAAGAATAGAAATGGACCCTCAGCAACTACAAAGCTTCCTGGGAAACTTTTACCGTCAATTCATCCCATCATTTTCCCAGATAGCCCTCCCCATCACCAACCTACTAAAGACAAAAGGGAAGGAGAATGCCAAGCCTAGCAGCCGCTGAAATGGACAATGGAATGCCAAGCAGCATTTGTAAACCTCAAGTGCCTGTTCACGGCAGAACCAGTGCTGAAACACCCAGACACCAATGACCCCTTTGTCATTCAAGCAGATGCTAGTGATCTGGCAGTGGGGGCAATGCTCCTGGAGAAAAATGAGCAGGGGGTCCTGCAGTCCTGTGCCTATACCTCCCAAAAGCTTATCAAAACTGAACATAGGTGGGCGGTTTGGGAAAAGGAAGTGTATGCAGTGCGCTGGGTGCTCTTAACCTGGAGGCACTCCTTGGAAAGGGGAAAAACCTCTTTTGAGATATAGACTGACCATAAAAACTTAGAAGCCTTAAAGACCACCGCAAATTGTCATCCAAGCAAGTCTGCTGGGCTCAGTACTTTAACTGATTCAATGTCATAGTGCAATATCACCTGGGGGGAGGGGAGAACTTCCTAGCAGATGCCCTATTCAAAGCTGGAGATAATTAGACCAGTTATCCCATTCCGGCAATTAGCGATTCCAGTCACCGCCAGAGGGCAAGGTAAGCTAAAAGTCCAGGTAGCCGAGGACCTAAGGGATGCCCTGAAAAGGGCACTAGAGAAGGACAAGTGGTTCCAAACCCATAAGGGTGAATGTACGATGCAGGATGGCTTAGTTTGGGTGGGAACCAAATTATACATTCCTGAAAGTCAATGATTAATGGTTCTACAGAAAAGCCATGATTCAAAAATAGCGGGACATTTAGGCTTTGTCAAAATCTTGCACTTGGTTATGCGCCAGTTTTGGTGGCTGTCACTAAAGAAGGACATAGAAAGTTATGTAGCTAGCTGCCCTATTTGTACCTCTGCCAAAAGGCGGCAAGGAAAAATGCCAGGACTTCTCTAGCCGGTGGCAGAGCCACCTGGGAGGGCTGGGATGAGGGGGAAAATCTGTAACTTTTTCGTGCAGGAAATTTAGTTCTAGCCTGACTTTACTGCAGCCAGCTTCTTTTAGTAAAAGAACCTATCACTTCAATCAAATGGAGTCTAGGGTCTTTCTTTCCTAAGAGACCTGAATGAGGCAGTCTGACAGTAAGAATCTCTGTGCTTAGAACACTAACAGAGCCAGAGTATGGCATGTACATTGTTGCCAAATGACATAGCCTAGCAATAAAGATACTGAATTAGTAAATTTCAGCTTTGGATCTGCCATGAAGTTGATCATCAGGAAACCGTCTATTCAGCATCACCACCCACATTTACAATAGGAATATTTTTATGACATATTACATGGGTTTTTTTTAATTGTAGCCCATTATAATATTAACATCACTGGTAATGCAAATTAAATTCCTTATCTGTTGTTAAATGTAGACCTTTCAGTGATGCCCAATAACGATTTGGAATCTCTTTTCAAATATTATTGGTAGCAATGAAACACAGCTCACAACAGAAAGTTGTAAGAACATAGAAATATTCCTGTTCTTAAGATTCAGATTCATTCCCATTAGTTGCATGAAAAGATGAAATTCAGTGCCCTTGCAAGAACAAATGGAAGCCAATAGCTTTTAGAGGTCAGCGAAGATCTTCTGCTATGCCCAGAATTTAGAGCAATCTTCTCCTTACATGGTGTCTTTATATATGTGGTACAATGGCTTGTCCTGTTACTCATTTTAGAAAGCATAGTTCAGGGTAACTGGAGAGCATCAGGCAGGTAAAGAGTCTAAGATGATTCATTCTCTATTTATAGTTCTGCCAGTTGTAGAACCTCATACAGCAAAAATAAAGACAACATTGAATGCTTTCTTTATGTGATAAAGAAGCTATCTGACATTGAATTCATTCTTGACATAGTATAGCAAGGACAATCAAGGACAGGGGGAAACCATTTTCTTGTATAAGGTAGAAGAGAGAATATCACCTCATTCCCACTCCCTGCCAATTTCATGTTAATAGGCATTGTATCTAATGCCAATCAACTTATTTTGTCATCCTAGGCAGAACATTGCACAGGCATTCTTCCCCTAATACTAAAATATAATAATAATATATTAATTCACTATTTTTTTGCACTTTCATGAGACCCCAAATCAGGTACCCATGATTTTAATGGTACTAAAAGCAAGTCTAGCTTTGATTGAAATGCAACCGGTAGCAAACTCATCTACAGATTTTTCATTACTATAAAGCTTCTAATTAGAACTGGTTATACATTATGAATAATTAGATTCCATAAATATTTCCTGAACATGCCACCCCAAAATTGGAGGGAAGGGAAGAACTTCCTGGGCACAGAAAGATTGCATGTCATTCTGATTCTGTTAGAAGTTTTCTCTGTGACATGCAAGGTTTCAACAGATAAGGAGTCTAAGATGTGGGGCACTGTTGAAATATAAGTTCATCTTTTGCATATTACATGTAGGATGACCTATATGACTACATTTTGTAATGTACAAAATCTAGTATTTGTAATGTACAAAATCTGACAACTCGGTGACTGATATGTGTCTGTGTATATTCTTCCCAAAATGATTCATTTTGGAAGAATGCAGACATTACAATATTTCTTGCTGTAAAGCATGCATCCATTGCTCACCTGTAGTCCAGCAGCCTCTCCATAAGACGGGTTACAGTGGCGATTAATGAAACACCACTTTCTCTCCATGTTTCACGTTCGATTTTCTTCAGCAGGCTAGAAGGAATGAACCCAGGGCAAAATATCAGCATTTATTTTTACCAGTCTCCATAACAACCAATTTATACTCAAAGGTACCTAAAATGTCTTAGCAATATCTGTTCATTTTAATATCTGTTATTTTATATAAAACACAACTGCAAATATTGTCTTACCTGGGATAAGGACCAAAAAGTGGAATTCTACTCCAGGAAGCATTGACAAGGCAAATTGATTTTTTAAGGTTAGCCAACTCCAACTCAACATAGACAGAAATATGTTTATACATATGTGTGTGCCTATATGTGCGTTTGCATGCAAATGTGCATATACAGACTCACACATACAGAAAAAAACACAAATATCTATCTATCTATCATCTATCTATCTATCTATCTATCTATCTATCTATCTATCTATCATCTATCTATCTATCTATCTATCTATCTATCTATCTATCTATCTATCTATCTATCTATCTATCTATCTATCTATCTATCATCTATCTATCTATCATCTGCAGAGAAAGAGAGAGGGAGAGATTATACTCAAAAGAGCCAGGATTTTATTATATACCAATCTACTGTACTTCATTAAACTTGCATTTTGACATCAAGGGAAAAATGAAAATTTTGTTACCTAGAAGACAGCATTTTCCATCTCACTGCTCCTGTTCGATGAGATTTCAAATCTTCTCAATGTAAGATTCCCCCCCCCCATATTTCAACCAACAGTAGTTCTGCACCCACTCAATTTACTGCATTGTAACTGCCACAGGAAAAGGCTTTTCCTGGGATTTTTTAAAATATACTTCCTTGGTGTTGTTTCTGCATATTAATTTCATTTATTTAACCATTAAATAATTGACAAGTTCTTGATGATATACATTATCCCAATTTCCTTATTTCCCTGTTCTCCAGAACAAAGAATAAATACAAAAGTCAGTAGAGCTATAACCAATACACACACCTTTATTCAATAATTAAATAATAGATATCAGAATACTCTTTTCCCTAATGTTTATCCCCAAATCCATATGCATGCATGTTTACCTACTGTACAGCTTGAGATAAGTACCTTCTGCATATATCTTCTTGATTATTGTTTTCCATATTACAAGATAGAGCCCTGAATTTTTAAATTATCAGACAAAACATGTTTTTAAGCATGAAACACGGTCATTGACTCAATCAGCTACACTTTTTGAAGAAGTTGTGTGGAAAAGCTTTAAAATATTATACTAATAGGTGTATGTTTTGTACAAAGAAATCCTAGTATACTAGATCAGGGAGTAATGTTCATTGTCATGCTCATCTCAAGTTATATAGGTAATAAAAAGAAAAATCGTCCAACTTTCAGTTCAACTATTATAAGGCTTATATTTATCCAGTAGGTTCCTTTCAAGTAGTGATAATGGTAAAAGCAGGCAAAAATTCCAGACACAGTTGCAGGGCATAGTAAGAAAAAAAAAACCGAGGAAACAACAAAGCATAGGCAGCAATGGATAAATGTCTATAGCAAAGTAGCATGGCATGGCAAACTAGTAGAAATAAAGTATTCTTTTCTTCAGGTCAAAATGGTAATAGATAACAAGAGACATATGGAACTAACAACAGATAGATGCTACTCATACAAACTAAATGATTGCAAGTGGAATCATATAAAGTTCACCAATGCATGAAAAGTCAGCTATATGTAACAATTACTACATGTGCAATATAACTTCCATCACCATATGCTAATATACTGTAGTATATTACAGTATATACTATCCAGAAGCTGCTAAATAGCTTTCAGATGATCCAAAGCTATCTTGGGTTTTGTTGTACTTAACCCTGAAGTGCCAGCAACCAGAAACCTAGCTTAATTCTAATCTAGTAAACACCAAAAGTCTGCTCCTGTGAATGAATTTCACAGTTATATGCTAAATAAAGGAGTGAAATATTTAGGTGCTGAGCAGTAGACTTATTGTTTCCCTTCCTGTAGCTAAACAAGTAGGTCTGTTTCCTGGAAGAGAGGAACTAAAGACTGCACAGTTGACTGAATTCCAGGATTTGTTTGAAGAATGAAGTAGGACTATTGGAAGTTGCTTCACATTTTATATTTCAGATTATTTTCCAGGTCCCTGTTTCTTTTAAGCTTGAGCTATTGAGTAATTTTTCAGGCCCAGGAGCACATTTAGACTATTGAGATTATGTCATAGGTGCTCCCATGAGATTGTTATGGAGCATAGCTTAAACATGAAAGAAAGCTGTAAATTTGTTCTTTTCGTAATACTACATATATCATCCTCTTGTCTCAATTTTCTTTACAAGCCCTAATTATCTTTTTCTTCTTTATCTTAGCAAGTTGACACTGTAATCATCCATTATCTTTATTTTCAAAAAAATGCATGAGATTATCTTAAATAGCAATAGCAATAGCACCTAGACTTATATACCACTTCATAGTGCTTTACAGCACTCTCTAACCAGTTTACAGTGTCAGCATATTATCCCAACAATCTGATCCTCATTTTACCGACCTTGGAAGGATGGAAGGCTGAGTCAACCTTGAGCTGTCAAGATCGAACTCCTGGCACTGGGCAGGAGCCTGCAATACTGCGTTCTAACCACTGTAACACTACGGCTCTAGATCTTATGGCTTGTTTTGTAGTATGCCTTCTTTTCTTTAAAGATTATTTTTAAAAAAACTGGGGAAAGGAAAACCAAGAGGTATCTATGTGAACACTATTGCTCTTGGGTACTGTTTGTTTGCACCCGGTTCAGCCTAAAATATTTGAAAGCCTATAGATTAGGAAAAATCATGGAATAAATCCCAGGAAATTTATTCTCTGGTATTTATAAAACTTCCTGGGGAACTCCAGAAAATACACATGGGCCATGAAATGTGGATATAAGGCACTACACTTTTTGTGAAAATGATAAGGAATTAGGAAACTACCATAAAAAGATTTTCAGATCTGAAAATTTCTCTACGGCAAACATTAAAAATTGCTCAAAGTGAGACAGCATCTTGAAAGAGGAGGTTATAATATTAATTATAGCCTAGATAGATAGATAGATAGATAGATAGATAGATGATTGATTGATTTGGTGGATGAGTTGAGTACATTTTCAAGAATTCATTCAAGGCATTCGCATTCATACAGCAACCTTTCAAAGATAATACTTAAAGTAAATATTCATAACAAAAGATCTTCTCAAACACAAGACTTAATTACCTCAGGCAATATCTAGACAGAAGTCAGATAATGGCATATTCCAGCTTTTTTAGTATTCTGCCATGCATATCATGAGGGAAAACCTCCATCACATGTTTCATTATAATATGGTTTATTCTATATTCCTCTAAACCTGTTTCTGAAGATTGTTTGCTTTCTAAATACCATTTCTTGCCTTTAGCACTAATCCTCTTAACATTCACTGAGCACACACACACACAGCATATTGTACAAAAAACCTAGTTTGAACAATTAAGTGTTTATTCTCATGTTGGTTACAGAAACCAAAGAATGGTTGAGTGCATGACTTTTTATTTCCCTGCTTTTAAATACATACAAATAGTAAAAAGGATGAATATTTAAGCTCTTTGTATTTTAACAAGAAAATTGATATCTAATTGTACCACTATTTGCTTGGATGTAAGTTTCTGATGCTGGTTTTTGTCTTTTTCTTCTTAAACTCTGTCTTCTTGATAGTGGCAGCTCTAATGTACTTTGGGGTTCACCTATGGGATACTGTACTTGCTAAGGCCTTTATGTGAGCATATAATTTTGAGCCTTTTTATGCTGCTTCTCAAACAAAAAAGGGCTTCATCTGAACAACTTACCAGAAGTCAACAATTCAACACCAATATATATTTAACATTTTTATTCAGAAAATATTACCTATCAAAGTCTGTATTTAGTACCAATTGAAGGACACATTGTTTGGTACTTCATCAGATGTATCTGATGACTTTCCAGGCTCCTTAAATAAAACCTGCCAAATAACTGATAACTACAATTTTATAAGATTGCAATGCAAATTAAGTACCATTAATATCCAATTCTTTCTTTTTTAAGACCATGTATAATATATGTTTCTGAAATCAACTGAAACTTTTAATGTGCATGAATGACCTTAAATGGAATTGTTTTGAACTGCATGATTATAAAATCTGGGCAGGTTCAACTAAAAATATAAAAAAATGTTGACAATTATCCAGCATTTTATGAAACTATCATCTTAAAGCACATAATTTGAGCATTATCTTAATTTACAACACAGTATTATAGATGTTTATCTAAATAAATTCCAAATTGGCTATTCACAAAGATAGTGGGATAGCAGGTATTATAGGTATGTTCCAACAGAAGAACGTATCAGTGGATTCAGGGACAAACTGTGGAGTTCTTGGTGCTCTTGGTTGTTTACTTACAGGTGTTTCATTATCCAACTAGGTAATATCATCAATTTCATTACCCAACTTGCACTGATGTTATCTAGTTAGGTAATGAAATGCTTGATGGCAAACAACCAAGAGCTCCACACAATTATATGTGCTTCTTGTTTTTGTTTGATTAATTTGTATATACAGTAATATACTGGTACATTCTGATAAATATATTAGTTTTGATTGCTGAGGCTTTTCAAGTGTTGCTTAATTCCACCCATCTTAAAATTTTGAAAACACATTATTACAAGTTTGCTTTTTGTTCCAAATATTAGAGGTTTAAAATCCAGACGTTTGTTGCATGACAATTGTGGGAATTACTACAACGCAGAGATAGTAAACCTATAAATATGACATCCTTTCAACCAAAAATTAAAATGATATATTAATATATTTATTAATATTTCTGCAAATTCTATTCCTATTATTTTACTATTAAAGATGAGTTCTGTTAATCTAAACCATTGCAAATGAGCAGATAAATGTTCATGCTTAACTCCAGTGAAATCAATGTTGAATTGAATTTTTACCTGTTTTAGTTTTTAGACAGATTGAATACATATATTGTCCTATAAGTGTCCAACAGAAATAAATGAATTTAATTTGATCTCATTGGCTAATTTAATTATGTATAGCATTTGTTTTGCGTTGGCATGCTAATACTTTTTAAAATGTAAGTAACAAAAAAATCTATAAAAGCTTGATAGTGTTTGTAACTTTATTCCACTGAGAAATGTTCTGAAAAATGCTGTCTTGAAAATTCACTTTAAAATATTAGTAATTATTTGGGATCTTAATAAGTACTGTATATTCTAGTTCTAACAATTAAAGAAATACCAGAATTACTGCCAAATAGAAAGAAATTCCTTTCTCTCCCACAATGTAAACATTATATACAGAGGGAGTATATTCCTTTACTCATTTAGACAAATATTCTTTGATAAAAGAAACTAAGTCAAAGAATTTTTAAAATACATTTATTACTCACATACTGTTGAAGAGCTCTCTGTAAGTTTCATCACCTTTTCCTTCTGACATCAAGCTATCCAATTTGTCAATCAGTTTTGCTTCCACCTGTAATAAAAAAAACAAACCAAAAACGTTACAGGTTTTAAACAAAACTCAAGATAAAATCTACAGAGGAACAAGTATTTTCTAGAAGTATGTTCCTTTCATAATGGTTAGATAGAGTTTTAAAAGCTAAGGGAATACATTACAACATTATTTTGTCTCTTTGTAGAATTGAAATAATTTTATAGTAATAATCATATATATAATACATATATTATAATATAAGCTGGCTGTAAAATGTTGGCATTTCCAATTCTTGAGACAGCTATTCATGCAGGCAAACAAACAAACAAACAGATGCAGACTACCTAAGCCCCCTGCTTGGAATCCTCCCCACTCTACTAATAAAAAGACACATTGTATATGCCTCAGCATAAAAACCTTTTCAATCGCTCTGGTCATTCTTTAGCATTATTATAACCTGTATTTCTTTCTATGCTATTTAACAGTCTGATACTATAATCTAACCCTATTCTCCAAAAACCTTGGTGAGAATAATAAAACAACAGAACAGAGTTGAAGGAACCTTGGAGGACTTCTAGTCCAACCCCCTGCTCAGGCAGGAAGCCCTATACCATTTCAGTTGTCTAATCTCTTCTTAAAAACCTCCAGTGTTGGACGGAATGGGACCTTCAGGTTCCCATCCTTGGCCACGCTTCCTTCACCTCCAGCCTCCCACCTCAGCCCATTTACAGCCAGCTTTCGTCCTCCACTGGCCCTCCACCTTGCTCCCTTTGGCCTGGCCCATTCGCCGAGACACTGTTTGTTCCGGGCCTTTGGCCACATGGGACAATTAGCCGCCACCCAATTGGGTGGCAGGCAGAAGCCATGGTGATTCTGCCTGCCAGCGTGCGATGGGCAATAGGCGATCGCTGGAGCTATGGGGCTATGGGGGGAGATGCAGCAGCCGAACGGCAGAGTCTCATGTCCTCAGGTGCGGGGGGGAAACAGCTTCTGGCATGGGGGGACGTGACAGCCAAACGGCAGATGCTCACGGCCTCAGGTGCAGGGGAAAGCGTCTGTGAGAAAAACCACCCAGCTCAGAGAACACCAAGGACCCCACAGTTCAACCCTTCCTACAAAGATTCTTTTCTGTTCAAACCTAAGAATGTTTTCTAACAAACTAGAAGTAGTTTGTTTAATTATGGCTTAGCCTGGTCTCTGAACCCAGTCATTGTGGTTTGTTCAGTAACCGTGCTGAAGCCAACAATGATTTGGCTTGATGTGTGAGTCCACCTAAGCTGTCCCGAGGCATAAAAAAAATATTTTGAAAGACGTCTTCTAATTCTTAGGGACTAGCATCATTCTTTTTTACTTCTGATCCCTGGGAAGATATCTGACATCGCTGGTCTTGGGATGCATGTAGTCCTCAATTTACAACCATACATTTAGTGACCGTTCAAAGTTACAACAGCACTGAAAAAAGGGACTTAGGATCATTTTTCACACTTACGACTGTTGCAGCATCCCTGCGGTCACGTGATCAAAATTCAGATGCTTGGCAACTGACTCCTATTTATGACGGTTGCAGTGTCCCAGGGTCAGGTGATCCCCTTTTGCGAACTTCTGATGATCAAAGTCAATGGGGAAGCCAGATTCAGTGATTCACTGAACAGCTGCAGCGATTCACTTAATGACGGTGGCCAGAAAGGTTGTAAAATGGAAGAAAACTCACTTAACAACGAACAACCTTCACAACTCCAGCAGTTCACTTAACAACGGTGGCCAGAAAGGTTTTACAATGGAGCAAAACTCACTTAACAACCATCAGCCTTCACAATTCCAGCAATTCACTTAACGGTGGCCCTAAGGTCGTAAAATAGGGCAAAACTGACTTAACAACCAACAACCTTCACAACTGCACTGATTTACTTAACAACAGGGGGCAGAAAGGTCATACAATGGAGCCAAACTCACTTAACCAGCAACAACATTCAGAACTGCAACGATTTCCCTGTTGCCGGTTGTGAAATCTGCAGGAATTCCAGGCTGACCCGAAAGTTTGTTACAAGCCAAGATTGATTGTTTAAATGCAAACCCTACTCGGAGGGTGCTAACCCCTCCCCTTCCTTTAGCCCCACGTTCAGCTGAAAACTTGTTTGCAACTGACCCGCGATCTGGCACGATGTCGCCTTTCGAACTCGAGGTGAGCATTTGGAAAGAACACGTAGGCTCGGCCAGGCTGTGGAATGTGGTCAGTTAACCTTCTTTTTCCAAGCCAGACAATGATGGTTTGTCTCCGCTGGCCCGATGCCTAAGTCCCAGAGGCGAAAAGGAGGGGGAGGAGGGAGCCACCCAGATTAACCTGTGCTAAGCTGGGATGAAAATGTCGGTTTATGTGGGATCCGAGGATACCTGCTTGGAAGAAATTTCAGCTAGTCCTTGAATTACGACCGCAATGGAACCCCAAATTTATGTTGCTAAAGGGTCTTCCAGGCAGAAAATTTATTTCTTTTACAGGTACTCCTTGACTGATGACCACAATTGAGCCCAACATTTCTGTCTCTAAGTGAGACACTTATTAAGTGAGTTTGGCTCCAAGTTAAGACCTTTCTTGCCACCGTCGTTAAGCGAATCCCTGTTGGTGTTAACTTAGTCACACAGTTGTTAAGTGAACCCTGGCTTCCTGCTTGTCGGAAGGTCGCAAAAGGGGATCCCATGACCTTGGGACCCGGCGACAGTCATATATATGAATCAGGTGCCAAGCGTCTGATTTTTGTTCCCGTGACCACGGTGATTCTGCAACGGTCGTAAGTGTAAAACAGGGTCCTAAGTCTTTTTTTCGGTGCTGTTGTAAGTTTCAATGGTCACTAAGTGAATGGTTGTAAGCCAAGAACTATCCATTCAGTTCATTTAGTGATCACTGAAAGGTACAACGATGAAAGTGACTTAAAACCAGTTTTCACACGTATGACTGTCGCATCATCCCTGTCGTCACGTGATCACAATTCAGACGTTTGGCAACTGACTCATATTTACAACAATCCCTTATAAAGTCAGCGCTGGGAGCGTCCGCCTCCCAGCGCCTTTTCAAGTCTCTGGACCCCACCCTATGTCCATCTGGCTGCCCATGCCCTCCGGCAACCACCATCCGGCGGCCGGTGACATTGGGGCTGCGCATATCCGGCCACCACGGTAGCCGCCTGGGCTGACAACTAGCTGGCGGCAACGGTTCTCCTTGCCACCCGGCACGTCCCACCGGGTGGCGCGTGGTCGCTGCGGAAGGTCACCGGGACCGATCAGCTGGGTGGCGCAGGTTCAGCGGGGAACGACTTGGCCGGTTGGCGCCGTCAGCTGTCAGGCTGCCGCTGGCAAGCCGCCACTCCGCTCGTTGCTCCCGCTGCGTGAGTTCAGCGGGGAACGCCTCAGCCATTCGGTGCCGTTAGAAGTCGGGCCACCGCTGGCGAGCCGCCGCCACACTCAGTGCTCCCGTTGCATCCCACCCCCAGGTATGGCGAACCCCAGGCCGGGGCTCAACACCACATGCCTCAGATGGCTGCTCAGCCAGATCCCGAATCAATCCAATTCAGCCTTTCCATACAGTTAGTGCTCCGCTTATGACCACAAATTGAGACTAAACTTTATGTTGTTAAGTGAACAATTTGCGAAGCGATTTTGCCCCATTTTCCGACTTCTCTCGCCACGTTTGTGAAGGGAATCTCTGCAGGTGTTAAATCAGTCACACAGTCATTAAGTGAATCTGGCTTCCCCGAATCTCTGTTGCTAAGTGAGACAGCTGTTCAGTGAGCTTGGACCCATTTTACGAGCTTTCTTGCCACTGCTGTTAAGTGAATCATTGTTTAAGTCAGTCAGATGGTCCTTAAGTGAAGCCGACTCCCCCAGTGACTTTGCTTGTCAGACAGTCGCAAAAGGGGGATCACGTGACCCCAGGACGCTGCGACCGTCATAAATGTGTGTCAGTTGCTAAGCATCCGACTGTAAATCACGTGACCATTGGGATACTGCAGTGGTCATAAGTGTGAAAAATGGTAATCAGTGGCATTGTAACTTCAAATGGTCACTATGTGAACTGTCGTAAGTCGAGGACTACCTGTACTGTTTTCCAATTTGATGGCAGTACTTGACTTACGACCGTCACGGCCAGCCTTGACCGATGTCATATGTCCGTACCTAAGATCGCGCTGTATGGAAGATCATATATCCTTTACAAAACCTTCCTATGATGGTCACATAGTGAGACAGTTGTCAAACAGGACCATCCAACCATTTTACAACCGTTGTTGTGGTGGTCACTAAGCGAATCCTGCAATGGTTAAACAAACATCATCGTTGTTAAGCGAAACCCCTGGTTTGCTATGGCCCCGACAGCTGGAACTTCAGAACTGGGACATATGTTTGGGGTTTTTTTTCCTCACGAAGGAAACTTGGAACGGTCACTAAGCGAGTAGCCATAGATTGAGGAGTTCTTGTTACAAGACTTATCAAACTGGTTTGATTCCAGCACATCTGGAATCAGCTTGGTGCAGGGTGGATGGATGACTCTGCCACATGGTCTTTGGAGTATCTTGAGTTTTTTTCAGCCTGCATGTAATTGTAGCTTGTTTTGACTAGCCAGCTTTAAACCATGAATGTTTGGAGTCAAATCTGTACATTAAGGAACCTAGACTTCCCAAATACAGGTAGTTCTCGACTTACAACAGTCCATTTAGTGACTGTTCAAAGTTACAACGGCACTGGAAAAAGGGACTTATGACCATTTGTCACACTTAACGACCATTGCAGCATCCCTATGGTCAGGTAATCCAAATTCAGATGCTTGGCAACTGACTCATATTTATAACAATCATAGTGTCACGGAGTCACACAATCCCCTAGTGCTATCTTAAGGTGGGAGGATTCCAGGACCCAGAAGGCTGGGCCGACTGAGTTGACCATCTGCCCTTGAGTTGAAATGTTACAAGGTGGAAGGAGGTCAGTCATGTCAGAAAGGCTGAGAAGTCTGGCTTTGGAGTTAAAGCTAGGAGCTCTTTGGATTAGACAGTGGTTCTCAACCTCTCTAATGCCGCGACCCCCCATGACCCCCCCACTGCCACCG
>QLTV01000981.1:1246160-1257504 GCA_003457575.1 Thermophis baileyi
TTACTTATTTTGTTAGATGTTTATCCTGTCTTTATTACTTTATAAGGAACTCAAGGTGGAGAACTTATCTAATATTCCTTCCTCCTCTTAGTTTCCCCACAACCACAATCTAAGAAGCGGTTTGGGCTGAGAGAGAGTGACTGGTCACTGAGCCATTTTTTCAAGCCTAAAATGGGACTAGAACTCAGAGTCTCTTGGTTTCGAGGCCAGCACCTTAACCACTACTAAAAAGGAGGAAGGAATGTCAATATAACTTGTAAGAATTGCATGCGAAAACAGGGTTGGAGGAAACAAACTTGTAAAGCTGCAAACATCACAGATAACATTTCAGAATAATCTCCCATAGAATGATGCAAAAGACAAGAGAGGTTGTAGCAAATTACAATCTGAGATGGACCTGTTAGTAGGAAAGGAGACTAGAATGAGTAGTAATACTTTGCAAGATGCATCAAAACTGAAGTCAAGATGTTTGTTATTTATTTGCACAAGGTGAGCATTCTTTTTATTTGAAAACTACTTGCTCCGGCGAGGCGAGCGGCCGGGCGTGACAAGGGGTGGCTGGGAAGGGAGGGGCGAGGTGTGGCCAGGTGTGGCGAGGCCAGGCCAGGCAAGGCAAGGCCCCCTCAACGTGAGTGAGGTTGAGTTGGCCATACCCACCCAGTCACATGACCACTCAGCCACACCTACCCAGCTGGTCATTAGGGCAGAGAACCGGTTGTTAAATTATTTGAATCCCACCACTGCCTGGGAGGCAGCAGCAACCCAGGCTCAGCCAGCCACCACTGCCTCTGTTGAAACACAGCCTTGCAGGTGAGTGGGCAGAGGGCAGCCAGGAGTTAATGAGTAAGCAGATGCACTGTGGTGGCAGCAGAGCTGTACTAGGCCAGGTCAGTCTGAAGCGAGGTAAAGCAAGGCTCTGCACTCCCTCCTGACTCAACATGTCAGCACCGACAGCCATGTCACCAAGAAGAAGCTCAACTCCAACCACAATAGGGCCAATGAAATCTCTGACAAAGTGCAACAGGAAGCAATTAACTCATCAATGAAGTACAGTATGAAATAGACAGACTGAATGAACAAGCCATTGAGGAAATTTTGAAAGTAGAACTGAAACACAACAAACTCCTCCAACCATTCTTCCAGAATAAGTCAGAACTGATCATCAAAATTCCCAACTTTTGGATAACAGCACTTGTCAAACACTCACAAGTATCTGTACTGCTGAGAGAGGAAGATGAAGAAGCATTGCATTATTTGATCAGAATTGGGGTAATGGAGTTTGAGGACATCAAATCAGGTTACTTTACATTGGTTCAGCCCTCGAAATCACTCCCAGTTTCTCATGTTATCTCTTGGGAAAATGAATTGATCACCTCTGAATTAGGACAACAGGTACAGGAGAAACTTTTGCTAAACCAAGGGAACCAACTGCAAGCCTTATTAGACTCTAGTGATACTGGCAGCTTTACCACACACAAATATGCCTTGCCTACTCAGTCATTTAATTTCAATGGTAGGCACTTAAGCTTTAAGCTTATTTCAAAACATAGATTTCCTCCTACTTACCATCTGCAAACATCAAGAATCACTGTAACTGACATGGGAATAGACTGGTTTTAAACTCATAACCTACTCTCAGTGTGCATAAAATTTCCAGCCATGCAAAATTCACTGTCTTCAAGACTTCAATCTTTCCCACCTTTGCCCTCACATCATAACATTGCAGCATGTTAGGATGACCTGATTCTTCTTGGGGAGGTACAGGCCACTGGATCATCTGCAGATCTACTGTAAAGAATATTCACACTATTTATTTATTTATTTATTTTTTATTTTATAAAATTTATATGCCGCCCAACTCCCGAAGGACTCTGGGCGGCTTACATCATAAAAAAATAAAACATATAAAAACAATTTAAAAAAGAAAGGGGAAAAAAAACCCAACTATATTTAAAATAAAACATTCACACAACCATGCATGGGCCAATCAGAACAACTATTGGCCCCAGGCCTGCCGGAAAAGCCAGGTCTTAACGGCTTTACGGAAGGGTCCTGAGCCGTGTAGGGCTTTAAATGTAACAACCAACACCTTAAATTGTGACCGGAGAGCAATCGGCAGCCAGTGCAGCTCACGAAGGATGGAACTCGTGTGGGTGTACCTTGGCACACCCACGACTGCTCACACAGCTGCATTCTGGACCAATTGTAGTCTCCAGACACTCTTCAAGGCTAGCCCCATGTAGAGCGCATTGCAATAGTCAAGCCGTGAGTTGATAAGGGCATGAGTGACCGTGAGCAGAGCCTCCTGATCTAAATAGGGCCGCAATTGGTGCACAAGATGTACCTGTGCAAAGGTCCCCCTGGCCACTGCTGTCAGGTTTTGATCTAATCTCAGCTGTGAGTCCAGGAGGACACCCAAATTGCAAACCCGTTCTGAGGGGATTAAGTTTTCTCCCCCCAGAACCACAGAAGGACGATCAAGCTGGTCCTTCGGAGGTAGTATCCACATCCACTCGGTCTTATCTGGGTTTAGCTTGAGTCTGTTAACTCCCATCCAGACCCTTGCATTGTCCAGGCACCGGTCTATTATGTCCACCGCTTCACTGAATTGACGAGGGGTGGAAATGTACAGCTGGGTGTCATCAGCGTATTGTTGAAACCTCACCCCATGCCGTCGGATGATCTCACCCAGTGGTTTCATGTAGATGTTAAATAAAAGGGGAGAGAGGACCGAACCCTGAGGCACCCCGCACTCAAGGGGCCTAGGGGTCGACCTCTGCCCCCCTGCCAACACTGACTGTGAACGATCAGAGAGATAGGAGGAGAACCACCGCAAAACGGTGCCACTCACTCCCAGCTCCCTTAATCGACACAGAAGGATACCGTGGTCGACGGTATTTATTTGGTCGATAAACTTGCTCAGATTTACTTTGAGATAGACTCTGACTGGAGAGGTCAAGCTAAAATGCTTGGAGCTCACTCTTGTGATGTGGTTTGGGATCAGTAGTGGGTTCTAAAACCCATTGCTACTGGTTCGCGCGCGCGCTTGTGCGCACGTGCAACGCTACTGCGCATGGGTGGAGCCTCCTGCCGCCGCCGCTACTGGTTCTAAGAACCGGGCTGAACCGGGAGCAACCCACCGCTGGTTTGGGATGAATTTGAGTTGATGATGACTGAGGAAATGGATAAGATTCTTAGGTGTTAGATTGGACACCTTTTTATTGGACCTCGGTCCCTCTTGGCTAGTTAGATGATCAGGGAGGTTACCTTAGTTGGGTCCACACAGTGTTGTTGGCCTCACTGAGAAAGGGTGGTGCTTTAGCCTTCAAGGAGACAATAATGTCCCTCTTTCTCAAGAGGTCGGCCTTGGATCCAATGATTTTGGAAAATTACATTCTGTTTCTAACCTTCCCATTTGGGGAAAGTCATTGAGAAGTTGCTTAGTCTGCAGTTGCAGAGAAGGTGAGAGAAAGCAAACATCTAAACATGTTTCAGTCAGGTTTCAGAACAAGATTCTGTTTTGAGCAGTCTTTGTTGCACTTGTGGATGATTTGTTAAGGACATGCCTGGATAGTGCATCTATCCTAGTGCTCCTTGATTACTCAGTAGCTTTCAATACTGTCAATCATGGTATTCTTCTGAACTAGCAGCAGGGGCGGGGTGAGTGTTCAATATTAGGACACTCTTTTATATTGGTTCTCATCCTTCCTTCATGGATGCTTACAATCAATGTTCTTGGTCCCTACTATGTGAAATGCTGCAGGATTCCACACTCTCTCCTCTTTTGTTTAATATCTACATGAAGCTACTGAGTGAGTTCATTCACTTGTTTAGGGTTCAGTATTGTATTATCAATATGCTGAGGACTTGTGGACAGTAAGAAAGATGACCCTGTTGAAGATATGCAAGATCTGTTGCTAGGGTGACAAAGTGTGAAAAATATATTAAGTTCACAACAGAGAAAATAATCTGAGCATATTGAGCAGAAGTAGTGTTAGCTTTCCTGCTGTGGATAGTAGCCCCACCCCTGCCCCCAGATCTGGAACTGAGGACTTTTCATCCATATTCTTGGATGTACACACCGGTGGAAAATATGGGATCATCTTGAAATCATAGCATCTGTTTGCCATGGGATTTTTTCCTCAGCTCTATATGGTATGCCAATTTTTCTGGATTAGAAGTTCCTTCAGATGGTCACCTCAAGGCTAAACTTCTATTATGTGTTCTAGATGACTCTGCCCTTGAAAACCACTCAGAAACTTCAGCTAATCCAAAATGCAGTGACATGTACAGTGATGGGCATGTCTTGGAACGCCCATGTGAGACTCGTGCTCTGCCAGCTATATTTGTTGCCAGTCTTCTTTCAAATACGATTGAAGCAGCTGATTATATATAAAAAGCCCTACACAGTATAGGACAAGATTAGTGGAGGGACTGTCTAACTCCTATGGTTTCTGATCAGTCAGTATATACTGGCAGAATTGGCATGCTCCAAGTCCCTTCAATTAAACAATGTCACATGTTGGGAGCCAGGAAGTGTGCCTTCTCTGTGTGGTGCCTGCCCATTGGAATGAAACTAAATGCAGATTAGTCCACACTAACGTGTTTCCTATAGCTACTTATAGTTGCTAAAATTGAACCATGAAAAAACTAGACAGAAGGAAAATAGACTTATTCAAGCTGTGGTGCTGCACATTCTATAGACAGCCAAGGTAACAAACAAGCAAGTACTGGAATATATAAAACCAGACACATAGCTAGAAGACAAAATCACATTTCAGTTGTGCCTGAAATGGGCAGCAGTAAAAGGAAATGAGGCCACCAGAAAACATGGTGTCTAGACACCATCAAAGCCAACAACCAGCCAGAACAAAACAATTGAAATAAGCTGTACAAGATAAGAAAATCTAGAGATATTTGGTCCATAGAATCACTGAGAATCAGATACGATTGAACGGATACATTATCATTATCGGGTGCATTGAATAACTAACAAAAAGTAGATAAATTTAAACTGTATTTAACAGTCATATTGATACTTGTAATATAGGCTATTCTTGAGGGTAGGGTAGGGTAGGGTAGGATAGGATAGGATAGGATAGGATAGGATAGGATAGGATAGGATAGGATAGGATAGGATAGGATAGGATAGGATAGGATAGGATAGGATAGGATGTCCTCAACTTATGACAAGTCACAGTGCCTGTTGCAGCAATAGAGCTCAATATGGTACTTATATCAGAGTTTGTTGCAAAAATCATTTCCAGAAAGCACACACAGATAATTGATTCAGCTGTATTCATTAACTTCTTTATATACATAATAACAGATGAATTTACAATACCAAGAGTAGATTCTTCCACCGTGGTAGAAGTTACAGGCAGACACAAGCAGAGTACAACAGACAGGAGTTTTTAGTTCAGAGTTGCAGACAGACTAGTTTCAGTTTCAATTCTCAGAGTTCAGAGCAGACAAGCTCAGACTTGTTTAGTTTCTGTTTCAGAGCTTCTGCCTAGTTTCGTTTCTCAGCACAGACTCAGTTCTCAGCACAGTTCCCATTGGCTGACTTAGTTGCTATGCCTATTCATTGGCTGACCTTGTTACCATGTCTCCATTCAGTCCCCATTGGCTGATCTATTCCAGTCCATGAATACTCTGACAATTTACAACCCAGATTTGAAGTTCCAATGACTGTCCTCCCGCTGCAAGTCTCATGATTGTATTTTGGGTGCTCAGCAACTGATCCACATTTATGGCTGCTTGCAGCATCCTGTGGTCATTTGGCCATGATTTACAAGAAAAGTTACAATTTTTGCCAGACATTTACTTCATAGCAAAAAAATCACCCATTGCAAATAATGGGTTCCCTTAACAACCACAGCGTTCACTTAATTACGATGGATATGCTTAATGAGCATAGTGATTCACTTAACTACAGCCAAATCTGGGAGGCTAGTAAAGCAGTTATGAGGAGTTACTTTATACAATATAATCATCTAGAGAAGAAAAAATCTCTGGAAAAAATGCAAAAGGTATTGGACACAATTAGACAGAAAGAAATCAAATTGCAAAAGGCACCTATGGACTCGTAAAATTTTGCATCAAATCAATTTGTTATGCCAACAACTGTCTATGCTAACAGTTCAAGAAATAGAAGTAAAATTGAATTATGTGAAGCAAAGACATTTTGAGTTTGCAAATAAACCAGGAAGATGGTCGGCATATAGACTAAGAAAGGAAAGGGAGAAGAGAATGATTGAAAAAATTCATGAAGGCAATAATGTAATAACTGATAACGAGCAAATTAAAAAAATGTTTCATAACTTTTACTCTAACTTGTATAAAATGCAGGAGTTAGATAAGTCAAAAATAGATGAGTATTTGTTAAGACAACACTTGCCGAAACTTTTACAAACTTGGAGACAACTTATGAATGACCCAATAATTACCTTTGAAATATCAGAAGCTGTAAGAAAAATGAAAATAGGTAAAGCTCCTGGCCCAGAGGGGCTTACAAATCAATATTATAAATGTTTTGAAGACGAACTTCTTCAGCCATTAAAGGATATAATGAATGTTATTTTACAGGGGGGAAGGATACCCCCAACCTGGAAAGAAGCTAATATTGTGTTGCTCCCGAAGGAGGGTCAGGATGTTATGATGATAAAGAATTATAGACTGATTTCACTATTAAATAAGGATTATAAATTATTTGCTGCAGTTTTGGCAGAAAGATTAAAAAAAGTTTTACAGGTATATTCATGATGATCAGTCTGGATTTCTGGCAAAAAGACAGTTAAGGAATAACGAGAGAACTGTCTTGAATATTATAGAATACTTACAGTATCATAATGAACAACAAGCAGCTTTAATATTCTTAGATGCAGAGAAGGCCTTTGACAACTTAAATTGGGCCTTTATGTTTAAAGTCCTGGAAGTAATGGATTTTGGTGGGAATTTTATCCAATGGGTCAAAGCTGTTTATACATCACAGCAAGCAAAAATTGTTATTAACGATGAACTTAACTAACTTAACTAACGCATGCAAAATCTGAAAGGGTATAAGACAAGGATGTCCTTTGTCTCCTTTGCTGTTTATCTGGTGTTAGAAGTTTTGAATAGAGATATCAGGCAAGATGAGAAAATAAGAGATATAAATATTAAGAAGGAAGTTTATAAGCTGAGTGCTTTTGCTGATGACTTGGTGATATTTCTGCAAGACCCAAAAACCAACATAGAATATTTATTGAGGAAATTAAAGGAGCTTGGGTCTTTAGCTGGTTTCAAAATAAATAAGCAGAAAACATCAATGCTGATTAAGAATATGACCGCACAGGATGGGGATATATTGATTAAAAAGTCTGGTTTTAGGGTTGAGAAAACGGTGAAATATTTGGGGGTTTTGTTAACAAACACAAATATAAAACTGTTCCAAAACCATTATGTACCTCTCTGGAATGACATTTAAAAAGATCTATTAATATGGGATAAATTGTAGTTATCACTATTGGGCAGAATCTCTGTAATTAAGATGAATGTCTTACCAAATATGCTTTTTTTTTGTTTGTTTCAGACACTACCAATATTTGCAACTGATATTCCATTTAAACAATGGCAGAGGGATATCTCAAAGTTTATATGGAAGGGAAAAAAACCAAGAATTAGATACAGATTACTGCAAGATGCTAAGGAAAGAGGGGGTCTGGGTCTATCAGATTTGAAATTGTATTTTGATGCCTGCTGTTTGGTCTGGTTAAAAGAATGGGTGAACCTTTAGAATTAAAAGCTACTGGACGTAGAAGGCCATGAATTAAGATTTGGTTGGCACAGTTACCTATGGTATGATAAAGTTAAAGTTAATGTTGACTTCAACAATTATTTTGTCAGACATGCTATTTTGAGAGTTTGGAATAAATATAAAACATGGTTTTCCACGAAGGTGCCTCTTTGGGTTTCCCCACAGGAAGCTTTTTTTTAGAAAAGAAATGGTGACGAGGCTGAACTGGTAGACTTATGGTAAAATAATATCTTTTAACTTAGGGGACCCTACCCTCAAATTTAAGGAGGAGCTAGAATCAGATGGTCATGTTTGTCATTGTTTTACACATTTACAACTGAAAGATTAAAATTAGATAAAAAGAATCATGAGTTTAACTTTGTTATAAATGAATTGGAAACTCTATTGTGTGGTAGTGATGAACATGTTAGAATTTGTTGCATAAATCAAAACCAGAAGCACACACAGATAACTGATTCAGCTGGATTCATTAACTTCTTTATATACAAGAATATAGATGAAGTAAATTTTTACAATACCAACAGTAGATTCTTCAAGTAAACACAAGCAGGAGAGTTAGTTTCATTTCAGCAGCAGACAAGCACAGAGACAGAGTGGACAAACACAGAGTGGGCTGAGCCACGCCCAGCCTCAAACTTAAGTTTCAATTTCGATTCTCTGCACAGACTCAGAAGTGTTTAAGCTCCCATTGGCTGACTTAGTTGCTATGCCTATTCATTGGCTGACCTTGTTAACATGGCTCTCCCAGTTCATGAATATCTTAACAGAACATATTATTGCTAAAGTCTATAAAATGTTATTGAATTTAAATCTGGAAAATGAACAAGTAAAACATTGTATGATTCAGTGGGCAAGACATTTTGGATATAATATAATGCTTGAACAGTGGGAGAATATGTGGAATAAAGGTTTAAAGTTTACATTAAACTATAATTTAAAAGAAAATTTCTATAAGATGATGTATCGTTAGGGTTGTAATATTTTTTTTGTATTCTCTTTGTATGTCATATTATACATTAATAAAAAACTATATTTAAAAAAAAACCCAACTACAGCCAAAAAATTCATAAAATTGGATAGGTCACATGATGATCCTTTTAATGACTGGCACAACTTACGACTGTAATTCCAGGCTCAGTTATATTCATAACTCAAAGACTACCTGTAAAGTGAATTTAGGCCAGGGCAAACACTTATAAAATCCACAAACAACTAGGCCATTTTGTAAAACCCCATAAATCTAGTGCTGGTAGTAAATTGTGTGTTTGATTATCCTAAATAATTTTATCCATTTGTCAAGTTCACACACTTTTTTTCCTTTTTACCATTTGTAAAACTAGCATATACTAACTCAGGAGAATAATTGATTAGATTATAATTTTAATTGAAACAAGTAAACAAGCATAACATAATAATATAGTGTTGTCTAAGAATGATTAACTTTAAAAATTAATTTATTTTCCCCTAATGAATTGACAAAAATACCTGTTTAAAGTTGCCACTACGTCTTTGCTCCCAGTCCATCATATCATGAAAAATAGGAATTACAACATTCCGCAGGTCAGGCTGAGGTATCAATGTCACTTCTAAGAAAGGGCCAATCAGTGCTGGAATGAAGTGGATTTTGTGTTCTCCTAAAAGGTAAGAGGATACATTGAGTGGAACTATTCTCAAGAACAAAATACTAGAGGAAAAAACCCTGTAGTTTTATGAAGATTTATGTTTGAAATTGGACTAAGAATGTACAGCCTGTTTTGCTCAGTAGTTTTTCCAATACAGTTTTTTTCTATAAATAAATAAAAATAAAGCAAATAAATAAATAGGAAAGATACAAATTAGCTCAATTTACATAATTACAATAGAAAATGAAAAGTAAAGATTATTGTCCATATAATTTCTAGTACTTTTTGAAATTTCAACTGAACACATTGCATTAATGTGAAATCTAACTACCTAACACCATCCCTTCCCCAGAATGTATTTCTGTTCACTTTGGGGAGCATAGGAAGTTGGGAGATAGAAGCTGGGAGAGATCCTGCTCAATAATGCTTAGGGGCTGAGGGAAGCAGAACAACAGATCAGTAGGATGGACAAAACTGCTGGAACATTTTTGGAAGAGCTACAATGTATTTCCAAAATCAGGCTTTTGGAGAGCATATGCATAGTCAGTATTAGTCAGCAAGAGTCTAATTTGACTTATTGGCACTAAACTAAATAAAATATATTTTACAGTTTCAGTAATATTAATCTACCGGTAATATTGAGCAAATATCACCAATCAAGTAATTCCTACTTTCATATAGATCTAAAACTATGTAAATAACACCAATTTATATTTCCTGAAATACATATAAGTTTCTTCATTCATAGTACACCTATACCGGGGGTCGGCAACCCGTGGCTCCGGAGCCGCATGTGGCTCTTTGGGCCCTCTGCTGTGGCTCCCTGTCCCATCACTGGTTGGCCCCGCCCCTCGCTGCTTTTAGTTCTTTTTTGGATATTTTTGGAAATCCGGGCTGAGGAACGATTGCCAGCGGTGGCGGAGGCTTCCCTTTGGGCGATCCTCCTCCTCCCCCTCCTCTCCTCGTGACCCTCTGGCCGGCTATGGCTGAGCCAGGAGCGTGCGCAAGTGTGGGGAGACCCTCCTCAAGCGAGCGCCAAAGCACAGGAAAGGCGCGCGCGGGGCGGGTGGCCGCTCGCTTAGGGAGGGTCTCCCCACATGTGCACACACTCCTGGATCAGCCACAGCTGGGCAGGGGGTTGCGAGAGGAGAAGGAGGGGGGAGGAGAACGGTCGGCCGAAGGGAAGCCTCTGCCGCTGCTGGCGATTGTTCCTCTGCCAGCCCAGATTTCCAAAAAGAAGAAATAAAAGACATAGTGAAGTGCCCCAAAAAGAACTTGCTGGCTTGGCCCAGCTGTGGCAGAGAGAGAGTAGAAAAAAGCACAAAAAAGAGGTGGTGGGCGGGGCCCAGCTGGGGCGGCGGGGGGGGGGGGGAGGGGGGGAAGAGAGAGAGAGAGAGAGACATAGAGAGACACATACAGAGTGATACACAGAGGGGGTGAGAGAGATAGAAGAGACACACACAGTGATACACAGAGAGAGGAGGAGATAGGGAGATGGTGAGAGAGAGATACAGAGAGAGAGAGAGACAATGGTGGAGCAATGAGCGCAACCTACGGTGGAGGATTCCCTCCTCCCCCTCCTTCTCCTCTCGTGCGCACCCTCCTGGCCCCACCACAGCCGGTCAGGGAGGCAGGAGAGAGGGAGGGGGCGGGAAGCCTCCACTGCAGGTTGCGCTCATTGCTCTGCCAGCCCGGCTTTCCAAAAGAAAGAAAAAAAACAGCTGGCGAAAAGCCCCAAAGAGAGCACGCAGGGCTGCAGGGCTTTCCGACAATGAGAAGAGGCACAGAGGCAGGGAGCGAGAGAGAGCAAGACACACACACAAACACACACACACACACACACACACACTCACAGACATAGAGAGACACAGAAAGAGAGGGGGGAGAGAAAGAAAGAGAGAGAAAGAAAGAAAGAGACAGACAG
>QLTV01000981.1:1258902-1269924 GCA_003457575.1 Thermophis baileyi
GCGACACTGTGTGTCTCTCTGTGTGTGTATGTCTCGCTCTCTCTTGCTACCTGCCTCTGTGCCTCTTCTCACTGTCGGAAAGCCCTGCTGCCCTGCCTGCTCTCTTTCGGGCTTTTCACCAGCTGTTTTTTTTCTCCTTCCTTTTGGAAAGCCGGGCTGGTGGAGCAATGAGCGCAACCTCCCCCTCCTTCTCCTCTCGTGCGCACCCTCCCGGCCCCACCACAGCTGGTCAGGGGGGAGGGGGAGGGACGCCTCCACCGCAGGCTCATTGCTCCACCAGCCCGGCTTTCCAAAAGGAAGAAAGAAAAAAAAACAGTTGGCGAAAAGCCCGAAAGAGAGCAGGCAGGGCTTTCCGACAGTGAGAAGAGCCACAGAGGCAGGGAGCGAGAGAGAGCGAGAGACACACACACAGTCACAGACATAGACACAGAAAGGGGGGGGAGAAAGAAAGAGAGAAAGAAACAGACAAATGAGAGAGGGAGGAGAGGGAGATAGAGAGAAAAAGAAAGACAGATAAGAGAAAGATAAGAGGGAGGGAGGGAGAGGGAGATAGAGAAAGAGAGATGAGAGAGAGAAAGATACAGAGAAAGGGAGATAGAGGGAGAAAGAGATGAGAGGGAGGGAGGGAGAGAGAGAGGGAGTTACCTATTTCCCATAGAAAACACGGAGCCACAAAACCTGGGTAGGCATGGCTGGGGGAGGTGTCATGTGACTGNGGACACAGAAAGAGAGGGGGGGAGAAAGAAAGAGAGTAAGAGACAGACAGAGAGGGATGAGAGGGAGAGAGAGAGGGAGTTACCTATTTCCCATAGAAAACACGGAGCCACAAAACCTGGGTAGGCATGGCTGGGGGAGGTGTCATGTGACTGGGTGGGAGTGAGTGACATCGAGTTGGCCACGCCCACCCAGGTTTTGTGGCTCCCAGTGTTTTGTTTTCTGTGGGAAACCGGCCCAAGTGGCTCTTTGAGTGTTTAAGGTTGCCGGCCCCTGACCTATACCATCACATCCTGGTATCTATACATACATAAGACAATACCAGTCTACCTTCATTCAGATCTATTACACTTGCTTCTTTCTTTTAGTTTTACAAACAGGCAAAATATCTATTTTTCTTTCTTTCATTTCATTCATTAATGCATATACACTCCTCATATATTTTACATGCCGTGGTTGCCAATACATGATACATGATAATTAATATTGACCTCCACCTCCCATTACAAGGTTTTCATGTAATACTTGTAATAACAAGTGTAAAAAGTATGTTATTAAAGTATGTTATTAAAGAAAGAACATGCTTGGTTACCAGCCTTTATTATACTCATGCAATATGCCATATTCCCACGTAAGTACACAATACCAATCAGTTTTGGCACATTTTGGCCACTATGCCTTAAGAATCACTAAAGCCCAGTTTTTGTAGGAGAGAGACTGCCCGAGCCAGGGGAAGGATTCAAAGGAGGAATTAGTTTAGAGTCTTTAAATAGGCACAAGAGGGTGAAGTCCAACCTTCTTTGAATGCTGTTGAACTTTATCTAGTTTCACCTAGGTGCAAAACATCAGTCTGAGGAGATTCCTGTATATAGGCTTGAGCAATTAAATGGCTAATTAAACTCTTCACATGTGAGTCTAGCTAGTTACACCTGACCATTTTATACCAAACTACTGACACTACTGCATGTAAGCTAGTATTTCTAATTCAAAGGCTGCCTTGCCCACATCCCATGAACTAGGTGACATGCAGAGTACTGACCATTTCTGGATACCGAATGAACATTTTTGCATAAAACATTTTCTAAACACACATACCAAAAGTCAAACATTTATGCAAATTTAAAACTTAAGCCATATAATTAATCTTACCTAAATTTTGCCACATGCTGAAGATTTCACATCCCATTGTCACCCGCATATCACCATATCTGTTACATTTTTAAAAAATCAGATTAGATAATTAATTATCTCACTTTATCATGAAACTTACTTTTTGTATGTTTGCAGCAAGTAAGCAATTTGTTATTATACAGGGCTGTGGTGAAATCCAATTTTTTTACTACCGGTTCTGTGGGCGTGGCTTGATGCGCGTGGTGTGGCTTGGTGGGCATGGCAGGGGAAGGATGCTGCAAAATCTCCATTCCCACCCCACTCCAGCGGAAGGATACTGCAAAATCTCCATTCCCACCCCACTCCAGGGGAAGAATACTGCAAAATCCTCATTCCCTCCCCACTCCTGGGGGAAGGATATTGCAAAATCTCCATTCCCACTCCACTCTGGGGCCAGCCAGAGGTGGTATTTGCTGGTTCTCCGAACTACTCAAAATTTCCGCTACCGGTTCTCCAGAACCTGTCAGAACCTGCTGGATTTCACCCCTGATACAAGGGAAAAAACCAACAGAATGTTTTCACAAAATACTTATTAAAACAGGAAATGAAAAGCAGCTAGAAAACCACAACAAATCACAGAAAGAACACTTCTGAGCTATTTAAACACTGTGACTGCATCCAATAACGGACAAGCATTTGTGGAAGACAACTGCAGATATTATTACAGACGGTTTGATGTTGCTCATGTTCTTACTGCTAAAGAATCAAAGTGGTATCAGTTATAAACAACTTTTGTCTATAACAGTAGGAATCATCGATGCAAACAAAGCAAAGATTTAATTATATACGTCATCATTTCTAACAAGTTGCCAGATCTCTATCACGATACTGCCATTCCTATGGAGAGGGGGCTTGGATACATTTATTAGCTTATTGCCCTCTTCCTGTTTCCTATACATCCTGTATTCCCCTAGTTTATAGCCTTTACCTTGGCGCCTATGTGCCTTATGCTTGATTTACCTTTGGGGAATGTAATAAGGGGGGAGGGCCATCTGTTTTGTCTCAGTTCTGAAGCCTCCTGCAAGAAGCACCTGGGAATCGCTTCTTATCTTTCTCAGGCCTGCTGTTCTCACAACATCTTCACACCTGTGGATTGGCTCATTTAACATTGGAGTGAGGGAAGGGGTTTCTAACTGCTTTAGCCTAACTGAATTGCCTGGGGGGGACTTTAGATCCTGCTTTCCTTTGTCTTGCAATCACTTCCTTTCAATAAAAGTTTTCTTTTGAAATGCTGCTGTTTCAAGAGTTCGTGCTTTCTTGAACGGGGAGGAGAGGCAGGACCTTACATAAAGCAGGATCTGCAAAAGAGGTCAACCTGGAGAAGCAAACTCGCTCTACCAAGGGGACTCTGCATACAATGTCCGAGCAAAGTGGCGAGCAAGGAGAGGGAGAATGCTGGAGTGAAACCTCCACCACCACCCAACCAGATGCCAGCTCCATCTGTGCTATCGAAGACATCAAAGCTGTCTTGGAGGGCCCTACGAATGCCAGATGGTCGATTGGAGTGGGGAAGAAAGATGGCTGGGACGGAAGAACCTGAGAAGTCACCCTCACCCGAGGCAGTCAGCAGCCGGGCTGGAAACACGAGCTGGAAGCCCTATCAGGCTAGGAAGAGCTGGTCGAAGAACCGATCGGGAATGATCGACTCAAAAGAAATGTCATGCATTTTGTGATGGAAGCTTTTGAGAACCTCAGATTCCGGGGGGAGTTAGATCATTGTCAGGGAGGAGGCCAGGTGGCAGCGGCAGCTGATGGAGCTGGAACCATCACCCCGGATCCAGCGGTCGTAGGCCAAGCAGATGATGCAGTGGGAGCAGCGGCCGCCCCAGCAAACCCACCCCGCGCAGGACTGGCTCCTGTGAATGTCCCCGGCCAGCTCAGAGCACCACAACTAGAAAGAAAGCCCCCGCCCTGGGAGCGAAGTACGATGGTGACCCGCAGCAACTGGGGGTTTTCCTGGCGCACGTCCTCACGTACATGCAAGAGTATGGGCGGGATTTCCAAACCCAGGGCACCCGAGTCCAAGTCGTCACTGTGGCCCTGGAAGGGGCGGCCGCCCGATGGTGACCCTCCACAATGCTGATATCCCCGAACTGCGGAACTTCGACTGCTTCATGATGGCTCTCCGCCGCTGGTTCGAAGACCCCCTGGCAGACCACAAAGCTTGTGATCGCATCAGAACCATGAAGCAAGGCCGATGACCAGTAGCCGAATACACTGAAGAATTTTGGGACCTTGCCTGCAGAGTAGCTTGGCCAGAAGACATCCTGGTGAGCTGGTTCAAGGACAGCCTGAATGATGACCTCTACCATGCCCGCCTAGCCTGAGGGGCCCCAAACCGCCTGCACGAATGGTACATCCTAGCTGAAGAGGTAGAAATCAACATGGCCAGGAACCAGTACCAAGCAGGGAGAGCCTGGAAGAGATCCCCACCCCAGGGGAAGTGAGACCCATTCAAGCCACAAACAGCCCTCATGCCGAGATCATCTGCCGAGTGCCATTCAAAAACCCCCGCTAGAAAGCCTGAGCACCTGTCAGGTGGAAAGCTCGTGAAAACAAACCCCCAAGGGAAAGACACTGCACTGAGCAGCGGACAGGCCGTGGAGTTTCGCCCCCTCACAAAATCGGGGGAAGGAACTCCAGCACCATCAGGGGAGGAACTGGGCTCATCCGAAAGCGACCCGGAAGATGACCCGCTGGTAAGCGAACTGATCAAACCACTCACCCTGCCCCTAAGACTGTTCATCCCCAGTTGGGGAAAAGGAGTAAAACTCTCAGGCCTCTTGGACTCAGGGTGTACCTGGTGCTTAATTAGCCCAACCCTGGTGGGGAAATTGGGCATCCACCTGACGAAGCTAAAAAACCCCATCGCGTTCTGCCAGTTAGACAGATCAGTCATGGGGGGGGGAAGCCAGCCACTTTTGCCACAGAACCTCTAGATATAGCCATGGGAGCCCATGAGGAGAGACTCACATTCAGTGTGGCACCCAGAATGGAATGGCCGCTAGTTCTAGGACTCACCTGGTTGAGAAAATGGAACCCCAGAGTAAACTGGAAGCAGGGGACCCTAAGATTTCAATGGGAAGTGACCGGACCAGACAGCTGAAGGGAGGAGCTGGGGGGAGACCCAAACAAAGAAGCAGCAATGGCTGGAAGGGCCGTACCAACCAAGGGAATCCCCAGGGATTACAAAGACTTAGCTGAAGGAGGCTCCAATGAGCTCCCTCCGCCACTGTCCCACAGACTGCACTATCGAAATCCTCCCAGGGGCTAAACTACCCAAACCCAAGATGTATAGCACGTCCCCCAGGGGACTCAAGGAATTGAGAGCTTTCATAGATAAAAACCTGGCAAGGGGGTTCATTGAACCAACATGACCAAAAATCGCTGCCCCAGTGCTATTCCAAGAGAAGAAAGATGGATCTTTGCACATATGCATGGACTATAGAAACTTAAACACTGTAAGCGTAGAGAATGAGCACCCACTTCCCCTCACGTAGGATATGTTAGCCCATCTCTCCAAAGGAAAAATCTTTTCAAAACTGGACTTGAGAGAGGCTTACTACCGAATCAGGATTAGGGAAGGGGACGAATGGAAAACAGCTTTTAACAACCTTTGGGTTACTACCAATTCAAAGTGCTTCCATTTGGGCTACAAGGCACCCCTGCTGTATTCTTGCAACCAATAAACGAGGTGTTCCATGAGCACCTATTCAAAGGGGTTTTGGTGTACTTAGATGACATTTTAATATACACTGAAACAAAAAACAAACACGTAAAACTGGTCTGGGTGGTCCTAAACAAATTCCCCATCGCAAAGCTTTACGCAAACCTTTCTAAATGTGAATTCCACAAAGATAAAAAAGACTACCTGGGATGCTGGATATCCCACGAGGGCGTGGAGATGGACCCAGGGAAAGTGCAAGCGGTGATTGATTGAACCCCTCCCTGCACATGCAAACAACTGCAAAGCTTCCTAGGGTTTGCAAATTTCTACCACCAATTTATCCCAGCATTTGCACAAATTGCACTTCCCATCACTAATCTTTTGAAAACGAAGGGGGGGGGGACAAGCCAAAGCCGAAGCAGCCCCTAAACTGGACCATGGAATGCCAGGCGGCATTTGATAAACTGAAGCAACTGTTCTCAGCCGAGCCAGTCCTAAAACACCCAGACCCAGAAAAACCTTTTGTCATACAGGCAGACGCCAGTGACGTGGCCGTCGGAGCCGTCCTACTCCAAGAAAATGAACAACTACAGCCCTGTGAATACACATCTAAAAAATTAATCGACACTGAACAGAGGTGGGCTATCTGGGAAAAGGAGGCATATGCAGTGCGATGGGCTCTCCTTACCTGGAGACACTTCCTAGAGGGAAATAAAATCCCTTTCGAACTTTGGACTGATCACAAAAACCTGGAGGCCCTTAAGACCCCGCGGAAACTCTCCCCAAGTACATTGGGCTCAATACTTCAAGCGATTCGATTTCACCCTCAAATATTTTCCTGGGGGAAAAAACTTTTTGGCGGACGCACTATCCAGAAAACCACAATATAATAGCAGCAAACCCGAAGTAATCAAACCCCTGCTCCCAGCCTCCCAGTTGGCAGCCAAAGTGATAACCAGGGCGCAGGCTAAACAATGCTGCTTAACAATGACTGGTTCCAAGCTCACAAAAATACCTGTTTACTTAAAGACGACTTGGCTTGGGGTGGGAGGAAAACTGTATGTCCCCACCAGCCAGAGACTTCCTCTCATGAAAGTATGCCACGACTCCAAACTAGCTGGCCACTTGAGTTTTGTGAAAAGCCTACACCTTATCAAAAGACAATTCTGGTGGCCATTCCTCAAAAAGGACATAGGGAGCTATGTAGCCAGCTGCCCTATCTGCGCAGCAGCAAAAAGAAGACAGGGAAAAACCCCTGGACTTTTACAGACCATAGCCGAGCCTTCAGCACCCTGGAGAGAAATCTCTATGGATTTTATTGTCGAGCTGCCAGAAAGTGGGGGGAATACTGTCATTTGGGTTGTAATGGACCTGTTCTCCAAACAGGCCCATTTTATCCCCTGCCAAAAAATCCCCTCAGCCAAGGCACTTGCCAAAATGTTCCTACAGCACATCTACAAGCTGCATGGGGCCCCACAAAGGATAATATCTGATCGGGGGGTCCAGTTTACTTCACAGTTCTGGAAAGCATTCCTGAGTCTTCTGGGGACTGGCCAGGGCTTAAGCTCCTCCCACCATCAGGCTACTAATGGGGGAGGGGCAGAGAGAACTAACGAGGTTCTAGAGCAATATTTAAGGTGTTTTATTAACTATCAGCAAGATAACTGGACTGACCTCCTGCCCTTTGCAGAGATTGCATACAATAACTCTGTACATTCCAGCACGGGGTTCACCCCATTTCGAGTTGCAACAGGTCAAGATTTCACTCCAATGCCAGAACTACCGATAGAGGAACCAACTATACCCTCCCTTAAGGAGTGGATACAACAACTGCAAAACACGTGGCCAGTAGTAAGACTAGCTCTGAGCGAGGCTAGGGCCGCCTTTAAAGTTCAAGCTGACAAAAAAAGGGCAGAGCCAAAGCCTTTTAAAATAGGTGATAAGATCTACTTATCAATCAAATTTGCAACCCTCTAAAAAATTGGGACCCAAATTCATAGGACCTTTCCCTATCACTAGAATCATCAATCCAGTAACAGTAGAGTTACTACACCCCAAAACACTTAGGCAAGTCCACCCAGTGTTTCACTGCAGCCTACTGAAGCCAGAAATTACCTCCCCACTAAGGCCACCAGCAGCCACCCCTCCTATCCCTATTATGGTCAAGGGGGAACAACACTTCAAGATTAAGGAAATCCTGGACTCCCGCACACACCACGGCTCCACGCAATACCTAGTAGCCTGGAAGCATTTACCCCCCTCTCAAAATGAGTGGGTAGCTAAAAGACATGTTAGAGCTCCCCCATTACTGAAAATAATTCACTTGCAATATCCTAACAAACCCAAATAACTCACTGTCATGCTTCTCTTTGTGTTTCTTTTACAGGTGGATTTCTCCTTTTTCTAAGGGGGGGGCAGCATGTCAGATCCCTATCGTGATACTGCCATTCCTGTAGGGAGGGGGCCTGGATACATTTATTAATTTATTGCCCTCTTCCTATTTCCTATACATCCTATATTGCCCTAGTTTAGTGTTGGCAAAACTTTTCGGCACCAAGTGCCAAAACAGGAGCGCGCACGCACAGGGGAGCACCGGAAACCGGAAGAGCAGTTCCCCGGCGCGCAAGCTGAGCTTCTGGTTTCCGGCATGCGCATGCTCGCCGGTCACCTGGTCTTCTGGTTTCTGGCATGCATGCGCGTGCGAAGACCAGCTGGCCAGCGTGCATGCGCACACCAGAAACTGAAAGCTCAGCTTCCCAGCGCGTGGCTGGGAGCTGCTCTTCCGGTTTCCGGCACTCCCGCACACGCAAAGACCAGCTAACCGGCGCGCATGTGCACACTGGAACATGGAAGAGCAACAGGCGACAGCTGGCATGCCCAGAGAGATGGCTCTGTGTGCCACTTCCGGCACGCGTGCCATAGGTTTGCCATCACTGCCCTAGTTTATAGCCTTTACCCTGGCGCCTATGTGCTTGATTTACCTTTGGGGAATGTAATAAGGGGGGAGGGCCATCTGTTTTGTCTCAGTTCTGAAGCCTCCTGCAAGAAGCGCCTGGGAATCGCTTCTTATCTTTCTCAGGCCTGCCGTTCTCACAACATCTTCGCACCTGTGGATTGGCTCATTCAACATTGGAGTGAGGGGAGGGGTTTCTAACTGCTTTAGCCTAACTGAATTGCCTGGGGGGGGACTTTAGATTCTGCTTTCCTTTGTCTTGTAATCACCTCCTTTCAATAAAAGTTTTTCTTTTGAAATGCTGCTGTTTCAAGAGTTCGTGTTTTCTTGAACGGGGAGGAGAGGCTGGACCTTATACAAGTGCACTCTTTGAATTGATATTTTCCTGCAAGTTATTTCCATTAATTTCAGTGAGCTTTAATCATTGAATCAAAGTACTGTAAACCAGATAAGATTTATTCAAGAGCACTGTGCATGTTGTCAGGTACATCCCATTAAAACATACTTAAGAAATCAAATGTACTTCAAACAATTCTGCCTTGAAAAACAAAATTCTATCTCTCAGTAATAATCAACAGCAAATCTCACATAGTTTTGACAACTTTCAATCTTAATAACATTTTGTACAGAAAAAAATAAATGCCAGACCCTGATTTTCTTTATTTTTTTAAAAAAACCAACAATTATACTTACTTTTCTAGTACTTTTTTCTTCTTAGAAGGTGTGAACATTTCTAACTGTAGGCACAACTGATTTATAAATATGACAGCAAGGTAAAAATAAGAATCCCAAATCTGCAAATAGACAATAATTTGATCATTGCATTTCTTTTAAAGATACTATTAGTGTAGCTCAGGGGTGTCAAACTCAAGGCCTGTGGGCTGGATCCGGCCCGCGAAGTGATCGAATCCGGCCTGCGGGGACGTTCTGGAAAATGCAAGGGACCAGCTCGCATCGCATCGGCCCGCCCCATCCCAGTAGGTGCGCGTGCGCACGCTTCACTCTTCCAGCAACAGGTGAAGCTTGTCTGCCTCATCCCGCCTGGCATTCGTCTCTGCACCCAGCCCCTGGCCATTGCGCCCCGGTCTTGCCTCGCTTCTTCGCCCTGCCTTCTCCTCTGCATTCTCTCCCTCGCTTCTCCACTTCTGCACCTGGATTCTCGTTCCTACACCTTCTCCTCTGCATTCTCCCCCTCGCTTCTCCTCTTCTGCACCTGGATTCTCACTCCTACACCTTTGCCTCCCCATTCTCCCCCTCGCTTCTCCACTTCTGCGCCTGGATTCTCACTCCTACACATTTGCCTCCCCATTCTCCCTCTCACTTCTCCACTTCTGCGCCTGGATTCTCACTCCTACACCTTCTCCTCTGCATTCTCCCCCTCGCTTCTCCACTTCTGCACCCAGATTCTTGCTCCTACACCTTCTCCTCTGTGCCCGACCCTTGCTTCTTTGCCTTTGCCTCTGCTCATGGATCCTCGCTTCTCAGTCTTCTCCTCTGTGCCCAGCCTCTTCGCCCCCGGCCTCACGCTGCAGAAGCACTGGCAACAGCTTTGCCCTTAAGGAAGGTGGTAAGCGGATGCCCCCTCGGAGAAGCTGGGCTGGGCTGGGGTAAGCTGCGGGATCCCAGTGCTGGAGGGCTGGACTGGGTGCTTGCCCACCACTGCCCAGGGCTCTGGAGTGGAAGTACAAAAGGGAAGGCCTTGCTCCAGGGTACAGTGAGGGTGGCACAGGAGATACCGACCAGTGTCCCAAAACCCTTCATTGGCATACCACACGTGTTAAACCACTGACACCCAACTTCTGATGGGCATCCTCTCCCATGAACCCCCATCCCCTTGCCCCCTGGGTCCCCAAAGCACACCATGCTCCAAGGCTTTGTGGAAAATGTCTGGAAGTCAATGGAGGGGTGCTTTGGTCTCCCCTCAAAGGACAGACCCACAAGGAGGCCCTAGGGATCTAACCAGCATTGCCTGCAAAAGCTAAACTTTGGATGGATATTTCAGGCATTTTGAACTCTATTTCTGGGCTTCTTGGATGTTGGAGAGAAATGTTTGCTTTTGTCACATAATTATATTTATGCAATCCAATAATGTCTTCCAAACTTAATAAAGCATTAGTAAAGAATTGTAAATACATGTGTTTTAAAGAAGCATTATCCTTGTTACATCTCCAATAGATTGCTGGTTTTGGTAATCCTTTTCTATATAAACGTAACTGAATCCAGTAAATTATAAATATTATTTTTGTTGTGTGAATCATAATGTGAGAGCCATTGACATTCTTGCAATAGAAATTGAAATACTTGTTTCAATTGTGAAAAAGTGTTTATCATCTGGCTATGTGGAATATTTTGATGTTTTGGCGAGAGAAAAGATTTTGAACTGGAATAGATTGTAACACAGTGAGAGGAAATAGACTTAAGCTACAATTTAAATAGTTATATTTGAACTAACTGGACAAAATGGAGTTATCTTTTTATGAAGAGCTGAAGGTTATGTTATTATACATTCATGAAGATT
>QLTV01000981.1:1270752-1295928 GCA_003457575.1 Thermophis baileyi
TTCCAAGAAGAGGCAGAAAAGAAAAGGGGAAAAACCATAAACTGAAAATGTATTGAATGACAAACACATAAATTTAAAAGAATTAAGATAAAAGATTATTAAAGGGATAAATTGGGAAGAAAGTAAGATTATATAAAGGAACTCAGGGTTGCTGGAAGTTCATCCCAGAATGGAGAAAGTACAGCGTAGAAGAAAGAAAGGAGCCGAGTGAGAAGAACGAAAGGAAGAAGAGGAGGGAAGAGAGGGATGGAGATGAGGAGAGAGAGTAGGAGGGGAAGTAGAGAAGAGGAGAGGAGAGAGGGAAGGAAAGTAGTTCAGGAGGAGAAGGAGGGAGAGGGAAGAAATGGAAGGAGGGGCTGTAAGAAGGAAAGGGGATGAAACAAAAGCAACCCTGAATTAAATAATGTAGAAACAGTGTTTTTAAACTGGAAAGAAAAGGCTGGAGAATCTCCTCCTAGTATAAATGCTCACAATTTAATCCCTATTTCAATTGTGGTATCTAGGATGTGTGGATAGAATATCACTGCCTGTTTGACAGCATTACCCATAAATATATAAAGACCAGAAGCCATACTTCACTAAGGCACTTGGCCTGTGCAGAGTTGGCCTGAATCTGCCTTAATGAAGGATTCCATCTAAAGATGAGTTGCTTTGTTTTTGTTATCAAGCTGATCTACCTAGATTGGAAGTTGCCCTCTGATGTGGTAGAAAACTTAAAGGGATGCCAATAATTGCAAAGTTTCAAATAATCATTGTATCATTTTCAAAGCTAACAGGTTTCAGTGAGTCACTAATCTCTTGTACCCAGATAAGCCAGGAGCAGGATTCCCAAAATTTATATTTATAATTTTATTAGAAATTACACTAATACAGATAAAAGCATGAGGGAAGGCTGTCCCAACAAGCTAGCATCCTTACCACTCATAATTGGAAACAGGGATTCCCTTTCGAGAAGACCTCCTTTGCTGGGAGGATGCACCAGACAGGGAAATGCCAACGATGTCTGGGATTGGTGTGCTGTGCGCGCGCGCACACACACACACACACACACATACAACGTTCCAAGTTTGGAGACTTTTATCCACATTTGAGCTTACAAACTGCCAATCATGACTGGGCTAGGGGAGAAGGCTCTCTCCTTCCTATGTGGATAAAAGTCCCCAAACTTGGAATGCGTGTATGTGTGTGCACGCATGCACTTGGCTGCCAGCAGTTTGGGGAGATGAGGAGCTTGTAGGGCACTAAATTATCCCCACATCAAGTTAGCCAGTATGGCTTGTTCCATTCCGAGTCAGCCACGCCCAGTGAGTGGCATTAAGCTGGCCACGGCCACCCAGTTGGCCATGCCCACCCAGCCGGCCATGCCAAGTGAGTGGTGTCGAGCTGGCCATGCCCACCCAGTCAGCCACACCCACCCAGTTGGCCCCACCCCCCGAGGTCAACCATAGCCCTGATGTGGCCCTCCATGAAATTGAGTTTGATACCCCTGGTGTAGCTACATGACACAGATATTTATCTTACATGCCTAAGTTCATTTATAAGTTAAAAGATGGAATCTAACAAAATTCAAATACCTACCACAAAATAATTCAAATATTTATTTTGACTTATCTATAAGTTGGTTAAATATGATTCATCAAGTGATGTCAGGCACAACCACCAGTCCCCCACATGCAGAGTTTGTTCTAACTATTTTTTTTATGTTTTGCCTACTCCAAGGCTCTAAGGAACTAAAGGGTGTGTGTCTCAATCCAAGCCCTTTTGCAGTTGTTCAGTGACTCCAAGCTAACTCTAAACTTGATCTCTCCTCCTTGCCAGGCTGGGTGCTTCCCAACAAGTGAATAAGTTAAGAACTGCATGATCAAAGGAATAGCAGTTCTTAACTTACTCACTTGATGAATCAGATTTAACCAACTTATAGATAAGTAAAAATAAATATTTGAACAGAACAATTGAAATGCAGTAATGCAATAATGAGAATATCAATGAAATTTATATCAATGTCATTTTGATTTTTTTTCTAATAAATGCTACTGTGTTTGAAAACCTCTTAAATTACAATTTTTTTCTCTTTGTTTCTTTCACTTATTACATTTGTAAATGTTACTTTATTTATATGTCTTGGTGTGTTTTAAAAATGACTGGTGAATATTTATTTGTTAGAATTTTATACCACCATTATTATTTTTTATCAATAACTCAAGGTAGTGAATATACTAATACTCCTTCCTCCTCCTATTTCCTGCAGAAAACATCCCTGTTTGGAGTGTTGGTTTTAGAGAGACTGATTAGTCCAATGTCACCCAGCCAGCTTTCATGTCTAAGACATGACTAGAATTAATAATGTCCTTGTTTCCAGGCCAGCACCTTTACCACTATAGAAAACTGGCTCTCTTATTTTAAAAATTAAATTATATTATTGTAAAGATGTGTTGTGTTATATTGCATTGCATTGTATATGACCATATTATAAAGACTATATCTTATTATAAAAACAGAGCTTAGAACAATATTATTCCCAGTTAAAAGGAAGTAGATGCTGTGAAGATGAATATTCATTAAAATCAATTGGGAGCTCCCCAGAGTTTGACATAAACTTTTATTATATAAATGTTTTAAAGTAGATAAATAATAAATTTTCCACAACCAGAATTTTCCAGATGTCTATCTCCTATTATATCCTGTGTCTGGAGAATTGTTTTAAAGTACAAGTCCAAATCAAAATTAATTCTAATTCATCAACACTCAAATATGAAATATTAAATGCAAAGCCCATTTTAATTAAATGTTACATACATGGAGATATTTACTCATCTGTGGTGCAGAATAGCTGCCACGGCTGACACATACACTGGGGTAAGATGATTAAACTGGAGAAACAATTTAAAAAAGCATTTGACAGAAAGAGCTTCATAATTGGTTGTAAGCCACCTAGAGTTTAGTTTAAGATGGGAGGCTACACAAATGCTTTAAATAAAAACATTCATAAAATAATGCAAACCAACTGCTAGCTTACCTTGTAATCAAAATTTTCATTTAAGAAGTTTTTGCGAAGGGCATCAGAAAGATATAACACTGTTGTAATAATAACACTATTAGAAAAACAAAAGATGGATTATATATTTAATTGTTCACATAGCAATATACAAATTGTTTTATATCTTTGTTCTTATTTTTTTATTAATACAAGAAACCGTTTACAAAGAAAATGATACACAAATATAAATCTTTAAAATGATCTGAAATAGGAGTCTATAAGTTTTATAATACAGACTTTGAACCTCACTCTGTGAAGACTATGAAATACGGTATTCTCAATATATTTCTTAAACTCACAAAATGTATTATGGAGAATGGAACAGAATTAGTTAATACATTAGTGTATTGCTAGGTTTGTTTGTCTCAACTGTTTTTTTCTTTTTGTCATGAAATTTAAATTTAAAGACTTATGCTCTCTCTAACACAGAACCACCCCTTTTGTTCAAAATCACTGACTGCTGTTAATATCATCAGGACTTTTGCATAATTGAATTAAAGGCTTAAATACCTAGGCATTCTCAGGCAAATCTATTTTTTGCAAAGAATCTTTCTTGTGTTTACCCAAATATTAACTCTGTCTTGCTTCCTGAACTAGATTATTCTGCAGATACTCTACATGATCAAAATACCATAAGATTTGGGGAGATGGACTCTGCTGAATAGCTGAAGCTGTCTAGGCATTTCCCCACCCCATCTCAAATTCTTTTCAAATTATAACAAGATCTTGATTTGAATTTGGATGTCACCTAGATTGCACCTCTTTCATCTTGAGTGTTTTTTGCAATCACACTATTTGTTCATTTGTTATGTTATATTTTCATAAAAGAGTTAGGCAACTGTATTAAAAAAAAGAATCTAGTTTGTTGAGGACTCTGGGGAAACAGACAGGCATTTTATTCTCTCTAAATAGTCAATATTCAAAGTTTTGTCTCATGAGAATGCTGCCAACTTGGAACTTATTGATGGGACTGTTTTATGCTGATCTTAAAAATATTTTCAATTTAATGCATGTCTTTGTTATTTACTAGAGGATGGGAAATATTTAAGGTTTAACTGGAATAAAATAGACGTCTCATTGATAATCTCATTAACTACCAATCATAAACATAATAGATGATAGATAGATAGATAGATAGATAGATAGATAGATAGATAGATAGATAGAGAGATAGACAGACAGACAGACAGACAGACAATAAAATAGTTATATTCAAATAAGATCATAAGGTTAAAAAAAGCTGTGAAGTTCCTTGGCTTGCATTATAAGGAAATGAAATTTGTTGGCATTTTATAAACAGAAAGTAATAAGCACACAATCTCAATATAGATAGACCCATATTATAATTATATTTGTATTTAAGAAATCTTACTTGTTAGCAACTAAACGCATCACTGTCCAATCTTTTGGAAACATTTCTGGCCGTATTAATATTCGAAAAACAGTAAATATCTGTAACAAGAAATCCTAAGAGAAACAAAAAGCCTAAATTATTTCTTATGATAAGAAAAATATACTTTTAGCAAATTTCTTTAGCAAATACATTAGAAAAATTTCAAATCAAGAGAAAATTATATTCTAAAGGGAAAAAAGACAATTCTTTTTGCCACTCCAAAAAAATTTCAAATAATATCATAGTAATTTAGCTGCTTATAACGAGATGGAGAATGGAGAAAAAGAAACAAACTTTGATTCAAAGATCTATTTAAAAAATATTTAAATTCACGATAACAGATAGATTGGTCTCAAGCACTTCTACCATTGTGGCTTTTTTCACAAATTGAATTATGTAAGTATAAATGGTTTTAAAAGTCAATGAGGATAATTTCTATTGGATTTCCTTGCCTACTATGATTCTCATCAAATTACACCACTGTGAAATTCTGCATTATAGATTCAAATGAGAACAAGCTGTATCTGATGTCATTTGAGTAATCATCACCTCCACTTAAGCAGTTTGCATTTTAAGTAGCATGCTCATTCAAATCCAGAATGCACAGTATCTGTTTTTTTCCTAAGTACAGTACTGAAAATTGTTTCAGAACTGAAGAAGCTTCTTGGATGAGAAGTGAAACGTCTTCAAGCAAAAACAAGGAAAGTCTAGTTGCCTTGTCAATTCATATGAATGCTTCAGCATATGAGACAGGCTTCAGCATTAAGATAAGACATTCAAGGAAAAATTCCCTTTCTTTCTATAAGCTACATGATTACTACTTTTCCTACGGCATTTGTCCATGTTTTTAAAAATGTGGATTTTAAAAAATATTGGTAAAAAGAAATTGATGAATGTAAAAAATGATATTGGATTCTAAACCCCATGAAAGTTTGGTAATCAGTCATCTAGCTATATTAATTCTACTTTGTAAAATAAAAGCAAGAATGCTTTACTTTAAATGCTTTTTGAAAAAAAGAAAATAAATTGTACCATAGTACTGAGTACTATTTACTCTTTCTTCAGATTGTCTTTATTTGGTTTCCATGAAGCATTTCTTGTGACCTTATATTACATTTGTCTGAATTTATATTACGCTTGTCCTGAATTTAAGATTTCATTCTCACAAGATAGATATAAAGAAATTTCTATATATAGACAAAAATGCCATACAAGGCCTAGAGTTCTCAAATCAAGTTGAAATCAGTCATGAAGACTTTCTTTTCTCTAAATATATATAGGTAGTCCTCAACTTATGATCATAATGGAGCCCAAAATTTCTGTTGCTAGGCAAGGCTCTTGTTAAGTGAGTTGTGCCCCATTTTACAATCTTTTTGCCACAGTTGTTAAGCAAATCACTACAGTTGTTAAGTGATTCATGTGGTTGTTAAATGAAACTGGCTTCCCCAATTAACTTTGCTTGTTGGACGCCAGCTGGAAAAGTTGCAAATGGTAATCACATGATCCCAGACCCCAGGACAGTGCAACTATCATAAATACATGCGAATTTTCAAACACCCAATTTTTGATCACGTGACCATAGAGATGCTGCAACTATTGTAGGTGTGAAAAATGGTCATAAGTCACTTTTTCAGTGCCGTTGTAACTTCAAACGATCACTAAACAAATGGTTGTAAGTTGAGAACCACCTGTATGCATGTTACATTTGTATATTCACACACACACACACACACACACACACAGAGACTTTGAGTCTTGTCCATGCCAAAAAAGAGCAAAAGCAGAAAAAAAACAAAGGAAAACAGGTATAACTAACTGGCTGTAAAATAAGGCAATACACTTACAACTGTAATTGGATTGGCATATGTCAGCCATCTGCCCCTTATACAGATACAACAAACCATTCCCAGAAGTACACAAAAACTCTCCTCCCCTTTTCCAGCAGAAACAGCAGAGAAGAAAGGGACAAGGAACAGGATGGAGGTGGGGAAGAAGGACAAGACAGAAAAGAAAAAGATGACCTGTTCAGGCATTTAAAAGAGATAATTCAGCAGACAAGTAATCATTTCTATGACAATTATTCTTCAATAGGATTTACTCTTGAAGTAGCTTCACTATAACTTGATTTGGCATATTTTCATTTTTTTTTAAAATGGATCCCAAATCCCAAATTATTTTAGAAGCGAAATATTTTCCTATCAGAAGAATGTGGTAGTCAACTTGTTCTTCTAAATTAAAAATGGAGTTATTAATTACTCTTTCTACCTAGAGCATGGGTGTCAAACTCGCCACGTCACGTTGCCGTCACGTGACATTTTGCGATGTTTTCCCCAGTCGTGGAGCTGGGGTGGGCGTGGCCTGCATGTGATGCATCCGGCCAGCGGGCCACCAGTTTGACGCCCCTGACCTAGAGAGAGAAGCACTAAAAGAAAGTTGAATTTGCAAAGTATGCTGGAGAATAATGTTATACATTTTCCACTACACCTAGTTACTGTCCAGGCTTAACACTGCCTTAGCATATGTAGACATAGCTGTTGCTTTATTGAATGCCTGTAGAAAGAAGATAAAGTTGCATTAAACATGCATATTTTCTGGTGTCACATTGTTTTATATTAAAAGCAAAACAATATAACAGTTCAGGTAGTTCTTGACTTATGACCACAACTGAGCCCAACATTTCTGTTGCTAAGCAAGGTAGCTGTTAGCAAGGCACATGAGTTGTGCTCCATTTTACTACCTCTTTTGCTACAGTTGTTAAGTGATTCACTGCAATTATTAAGTGATTCACATGTCATTAAATGAATCTGGCTTCCCCCATTGACTTTGTTTGTCAGAAGCTGGCTGGGAAGATTGCAAATGGTGATCACATGACCCTGGAACAATGCAACTGTCAGTTGCCAATCACCTGAATTTTGATCATATGACCATGGGACTGCTGCAACTGTTTAAGTATGAGAATTGGTTATGTCACTTTTTTCACTGCCGTTCTAACTTCGAATGGTCACTAAATGAATAGTTATAAGTTGAGGACTACCTGAGTGAAATAACTAACAATAAAAAGTCCTTGAATAAAATGTGAATAGTTTTTTATAAATTTTGTTTCTATCTTCTACTCTTTTCCATCTGCTTTATTTCATCTGTTATTTCTTGCTAAAGATTTCTGCATGGAGCAGAGTTGTGCAATTTTGTGGCCTGCAAACAGGCCATGCGTACTAATTGAAATTAATGCTCAAAATAAAATAGATTTAGTGAAGGGAGACAGGCAGACACACATGGTGCCTAACACTTTAGCATCCAGGAGGTTTCATTTACATTGCATAGTAAATTGAGATACATTTTATAGTTCTCCACATTAATTTATACCCAAAGGATTCCTAGTTATGGAACATACGTGCCATTAAGGACAAAGAAATGGACATCTAGTATATGATCATGAACTGAAAATGCCGCACAACATGAATGACTATTGAAATAATGCAATTTTGAGGCAGCAAGCAATAACAAAATTATGACATCGTAATTATGACATCATAATAAAATCCGTTTCTGGTTTGAGTTAGGCAGTAGCAGTTATGCTGGAATATACTACCGTGCTTCCCCAAAAATATAACCTACCCCAAAAACAAGCCTTAGTCCGATTTTCACACCTGCACCAATATAAGCCCTACCCCCAAAATAAGCCCTAGTTAAGCCCTGCCCATGTCTGGCTGGGGTGAGGCGTAGGTGTAAAAATCAAGCTAGGGCAGGGGTGGTGGGGTGGAGGTTCCCCACGTGCCCCACACCCGCTTATCTCATCGTGCTGTTGGAGCAACTCGCGGCAGAATGCCATGAGGTTTGTCTCGCCAGTGGAGCCGCTTGTGGAGCCGTTTGCGGCAGAACACCGCGAGGCTCCTCTTGCCGATGGAGCTGCTCGCAGCAGAACACCACAAAGCTTGTCATCTTGCTGGTGGAGCTGCTTGCGGTACAATGCTGCAAGACTCGTTGCGCTGGTGGAGCCACTCGTAGCTGGTTGCTGCATGGTGTGTTGTGGCATCGCACACACAAGCGGCAGCACTAGCAAGACAAGACTTGCGATGTTGTGCCGTGAGTGGCTCCACCGGCGAAATGAGCCTTGGGGTGTTCTGCGAGTGGCTCCACCAGTGCAACAAGCCTCACAGCATTGTGCCGCGAGCAGCTCCACCGGCACAATGAGTCTCGTTGGGCTGGTGGAGCCATTCGCGACACACCGCGAGGCTCGTAGCATCGGTGGAACTGCTCAGGGCCGAATGTTGCGAGGCTCATAGCGCAGATGGAGCTGCTCACAGGAGAAAGCTGCTCACAGCAGAACTTTTTGCCCAGATGGAGAAATGACAGATTCAAAGCTTCATGCGTTTGCAAAGGGGACAGTTTGAAATGACGGTTTGCAAGCAGACAAAAGTGGGCGAAAAGTGTTTGGGTAGCTACCACTGGCCCCGCCCTCTCCGTCCCACTGTCTGCTTGCCCGCAGCCTCAATCGGGGCCAAGCTTTCAGCATGCCCCAGCCTCCAGCCACCCTGTCAGGAGGGCAAAGTGCACCCGCGAGGCGCCGCAGCTGAGAAGTGTTCCAACAGAAGCTGGGGCAGCAGGCAGGGCTGGTGGAGGCCGGGGCATGCTGACAGCTTGGCCCGTTGCAGCTGCAGGCAAGCAGACAGTGGGACAGAGAGGGCGGGGCCAGCAGTAGCTGCGCTCCCACTCCTGTCGGCCCCCGCGCTCACTGCCTCCTTAACAAAAATAAGACCTCCCCAAAAATAAGCCTGAGTGCTTATTTTCAAGCCCAAAGGAAAATAGGACCGGGTCTTATTTTCAGGGAAACACGGTATATACCCATTGTGCATACAGGGTTTTATTGATTGATAACTATGATTTATAAGGTTGCTTTGAAATACAAATAAGACTGCAGATATGAGTATTTAACTATCAATCCGCTATCAAAGCTCATCATATTAATTCATCTTTGATTAACATAGCATATTCAATAATGTTACACATTTGACAGGATAGACCTGTTTTTATACTATTAGAAATGTGTTTGGGTTCTTAGTTGAGGTGAGAAATAGACCAGAGAAACCAGTGCTACATTCTTCAAATGCCTGTTCCTTTATTTTGGAAAGGTAATTTCTGTTCCTTTAAATGCATACCTAAATGTCTATGAAGATTCTCAGTCATCCATGTCATGGTTGTCCAAAAGATGCTTTTTTCAAGAGGCAACTGGACTTCTTTTGTTTTTCCTTGAAGATGTTTTGTTTCTCATCCAAGAAGCTTCTTCATAACTTTATATAGATAAAACTAGTATACTATTGTTTATTATTCTTATAGGGGCTTTCTAAACATATTATCTGCTTCTACTAATTATTTTGACCATTATATCAAAGCTGTGCTGGTTGATACATTATATCACTGACCCTATGTCAAGAGAACACACAAATAAATAAATAAATAAATAAATAAATAAATAAATAAATAAATAAATAAATAAATAATCAATCAATCCTGGGGAGAAAAAGACTTACTCTCAGCATGTCTCTTGTCTTGAATCTGTCAAGGAGTTGCAGGTAATGTCGGTCAGTCATTTGCCGCAGTAATGACAAAAGACATGAAACAAACTCCCCCTAAAAGAAATAAAAAAAGAAAAGCTTTACAGTCTGAAGGGATGAAAAAAGAATTTTTTTCTATTGATTACTATATATTTTTTTAATGGATAAGTAGAAGAAATCCCCTTTTGAAAGATTCTGCTTAATCCAAAATACTTTTCCTATTTTGGTGTTCTTAGGCTACACTTCTAAACTGACATATTTATCAGTAGGCACATTAAAGGAATACTTTGATTTCCTGGGCACAACTTCTTGTTGAAGGTATATACATGTGTTCTTATATTCAATATTTTAAAATGAGATTAGTCTGACATCAGTGGTGGGATTCAAATTTTTACTACCGGTTCTGTGGGCGTGGCTTGGTGGGCGTGGCAGGGGAAGGATACTGTAAAATCTCCATTTCCACCCCATTCCAGGGGAAGGATACTGTAAAATCTCCATTTCCACCCCACTCCAGGGGAAGGATACTGTAAAATCTCCATTTCCATCCCACTCCAGGGGAAGGATACTGTAAAATCTCCATTTCCACCCCACTCCTGGGGGAAGGATACTGTACAATCTCCATTTCCACCCCACTCCAGGGGAAGGATACTGTAAAATCTCCATTTCCACCCCACTCCAGGGGAAGGATATTGTAAAATCCCCATTCCCACCCCACTCCAGGGGAAGGATATTGCAAAAACCCCATTACCTCCGCACTCCAGGGGCAGGATACTGCAAGATCTTCATTGCCACCCGACTCCAGGGGAAGGAGATTCCTTCCCCACTCCAGGGGAAGGTTACTGCAAAAACCCCATTCCCTCCCCACCCCACTAACCTGCTGTGGGAAGGAATCGACCCCCCCCCTCTTCATTTCCCCAAATAACATATTAGTCATAAGAAAAGGCTCCCAGAAAAGCAAGGAAAAATCAAGCTGCTAACAAAGAAACCTGCCTGAGGATCATTCCACATTCCGGCCAGCTGCCTAAAGGAAACTTTGTAACAAGAAAACAGCTACCAGTGCTTAGAGATAATAAGCCTATAGAAAGTGGAAGCCGGACGTTCGGCTCCATTCACAAGCAGGCAAACAGATCAGTAGAAAACCCATTCAAGACAGGATATTTCAAAATCTTCCCTTGGCAAGATTTGGTAGCTAACAAAACAGAGTAGTAGAATCAGAATAAGCAGCCCCCACACTCAAGACCCGACATAGGACAAAAGTCATTTAGCCACAATGGGAATCGCCCAAACCCTTTTAGAAACACAAAGCCCATATTGCACAAACCCCAAAACTTCAAAAACATAGAACCATATAAGAATCCCTCCTCTTATCCAGTTTTTTGTTCAGCTGACCCAGAAACGAACTGCTGAACATCACTTCACTTCTGCAATTAAAAACCTCCTTCCGAGCAGCTCTTCTTGGCTTTTCAGTTTAAAGCGAAGGTGTCTTGTTTTTTTCTTCTTCTTTGCCAAGCGATCTCCCCGCTGAAAAGCGAGCCCTTCTAGCCGATCAGTTGGGAGGCTGGGAGGCAGCAAATAGATCGGAGACGGGGTGAGCCAGAGGTGATATTTGCCGGTTCTCCGAACTACTCAAAATATCCGCTACCGGTTCGCTAGAACCGGTCAGAACTGGCTGAATACCACCTCTAGTCTGACATATATACTAATACTATGACATATAGAACAGTAGCTGGAAAAAAAAGCAACTGAAAATAGCCTAGCTATTATAGAAATTATTCTGGTGAGGAAAGAAACAGTAGTTCACAAGTTAGAAGGAATCATTATATTAACATATGTCAGATACGTCCAAGGCCATGAAGAGAATATCCAAATAACTTTTGACACAGAAAGACAGGAGGAAAAATTCTAGAATTTTAATTAAGGAACCCAGACCTTTATAAGGGCTTTAATTTCTATATACTTTGGTGAGGACAAATGCATAACTTCAGTCCTGCCTGCAATAAAAATAATACTCTTGTCCAGGGTTTTTTCCCCCCGAGTAAGTCAACTCCTAAATAATAGTTTAAGTGTCAAGAGCTTAGAGCTATGCCTATGTGAAACTTGACAGCATGATTTGCCATTCCTATTCACTCAAAGAGGTGAGAGGTGGCCCAACTGGGAGGTGGCCCAGCTGAGAAGCAGCCCAGTGTCCCAACTGAGAGGTGGCCCAGCAACCCATCTGAGAGGAGAGACAGATGAGCTGAGAGACGGAGAGGCAGCCCAGTGACCCAGCCTGACACCTGAGCGGAGCCAGTGTGGTGCAAACAGAGGCCACTTAGTAGCGGTAAAACAAAGCTGGCAGCAGACCAGTGGCTGTGAGTAGCACAGCAGACCTTTAGCAGCAGCAGTGCAAAGCTAAGTGGCAGAGGAGCGACTAAGAGCAGCGTGGTGGGACAGCAACAGGTGAGAGCATCGCAGAGGACCAACTGAGCAGTGGCACCCACAGTAGCAGCTGAGAGCAGCACGGCAGACCATCAGCAGTTGAGAGCAGCTTGGTGGACCAGCTAAGCACAGTGCACACACCACCACATCATACCTGAAAACCCCAGCAGTGGCCAGTCAACCGAAGGGCAAGAAAGAAGGGGGCGGGGAAGGATAAGTACAAAACACTTGTGGACAGGGGGGGGAAAGGATAAACTTTCAAGGCAGGAATTAGAGGGTTAAGAGCTAAGCATCTCATAGAAAACAGCCTGAGATTTCCAACAAAAAAGAAGTGCATATTACTTCATAAAGGGCCAAGAACCCTTGTAAATTCTTACATTTTTAAAATCTTTCAATTCCTTTTTTTAATTCTTTTTTCAAATTTTTTAATTTTTTTCAATTTTTAATTCTTTGTTCAAATTTTAATCTTTTTTCAACTTTAAATATTTTTAATTTTAAATTCTTTTTTCAATTTTAAAATTCTTTTTTCATTTTTTTATAAAATTCTTTTTTCACTTTTTTCATTTTTTCAATTTCTTTTGTCAACTAAACATTTGAAAAAAACAGTTTACTTATTTTAATTCTTTAGAAATTTTTACATTCTTAATCTAAGAGGAAAAAAATAAATAATCACAGAAAAAGAGAGGGGCGCTTAAAACAGGGAAGATAGTTATGAATTTTTCAAGACAGAACAAAAGGTCAAGAAGTCTTGTAAACTGACACTTTGCAATAGGGAAAATACTTAATTTTTAGAAATTTTTAATTTTTTTAGCAAACAAAGGGGAAAAAAGTCATGGAAATAGAGACTGCCACTATAGTGACTTGCAAAGTGTATCATATGTTTCAGCTTATGCCCACACAAAACCGAACTATGTATGTATCAAATGTAAACTACTTGAACTTTAGAAGAAAAAGTAAAGCGTCTAGAGGCAACTCTAGCCACTCTGAAACTCAATGAACAAAGTGAGAAATCCCAACCTAAACAGGAAGACTACACCAAAATAAAACACAATAGGGTGCAAACAGCTTCTAAAAATGACCCCATATATGAACATAAAGAAGAAAACCGATACACCCAAACGGAACACAATAGGGAACAAACAGCTTCCGTAAAAAATGAGCCTACATATGTATCTAAAGAACAAGACCAATGGAAACATGTCACTTTTAGAAGAAAACAATAACACCCAAGAGCAAAGCCCCTACTAACCTAGCCCACTCCAATGAAGCCCCTCTGGAACTGAACAATCGCTTTCGTAGCCTCCCACTGGAAGAAAATATACAGACACTTACAAAAGAGCATTCATCAATAGTTTCTAAAAAAGAGGCACTCCTGTGACAGGAAGAAAAGTATTCCAGACTTCCCTAGGGGAAAAAAAGGTGAATATTGGTGATAGGAGATTCAGTTCTTAAGGGAACAGAAAGTATAGTCTGCAGACTAGGCAGTCAATCTAGGGAGGTATATTGTCTCCCTGGAGCAAAAATCAAAGATGTACCGTAACTGAGTACCTTACTAAAATAATCAACCCCACAGATTACTACCCCTTTCTTCACATGGGGACCAATGACACAACAATGAATCCAAAAACAATAACAAGAGATTACGAACAGCTAGGGAAGAAAGTTAAAGAATTAGGAGCACAAGTGGTGTTTTCATCTATACTTCCAACAAAAGGCCAATATCCAATGAGGGAGCAAACAAACCACTGGCTTAAAACTGGTGTCATCAACTGGTGTCATCAACAAAACTTCGGCTTCCTAGACCATGGTCTACATTACTGTTGACCAGGAATCTAATGTTTCTATTGAAAGTCTTGAGGGAGCATATGTCCCAATGTCACTATTGCCTCTGTAGACCTTCAAGGTCACAGAAAGTTACTCAGGAAACACCCAAAGTCCCTGAGATGACACCCAATGTCCTTGGAGGATCTCCAAGGGTAGTGGGTGGCTATTTCTGCATTTGTTTATCTTCTCTAGAGTGTGCCAGCTTGTCTGGGTGGAGTGTGCCAGTGCTTCTGGGTGGAGAAGTGGACAATGTAGCAAACATATAAATATGAGTATCAACGTGTATTCAGGGTTCTGCCTTGCTAAGGGAGGCCTGTCTTTATTTTGCTGAATAAACACATAAAAAAGCTTATTGAGGTAAATACCTGGACTCTGTCTTTTTTTATACCAAGCCATACCTGAAACCAGCAAAACATTACCTACATGATGGGCTACTGGCAAGGGATGAACTGTACCTCACAAGAACTGGAAAGAATATATTCAGAAAACAATTGGCTCATCTTATCCAAAGGGTTTTAAACTAAAATTGAGAGGGGAGGGGGGCAAATCTACACAACCTCTAGAACCTAATTCCAAGCAAAAACCATTAGATAAACAATTACATAAGGAGGTATGGAGTAAAGAGAAATAAAAGTTTAGGGAACAAACAGGGTGAACTTGAAGTATTAGTACATGAAGGCAGATATGATATAGTTGCCACTACTGAAACTTGGTGAGATGAAACTCATGACTGAAATGTACTGATGGAAGGATACAAATTATTCAAAAGAAACAGACTTACAAAAGAGGAGGTGGAATTGCATTATATATAAAAGATCACTACATCTTTACAGAAATACATAAAACCAAAGATGAAAACCTCATAAAATCCATATGAGTCAATATAAAAGGAAAAAAGAATGACATTGCTATAGGACACGGGTGTCAAACTTGCAGCATCACGTTGCTGTCATGTGACGTTTTGTGACATTTTTCCCTTTGCGAAGCTGGAGTGGTGGGCATGGCCTACGCGTAACGCATCCGGCCCACAAGCCACCAGTTTGACACCCCTGCTATAGGAGTATATTACAGGCCACCCAACCAAGCAGAAGAAATAGATGAAATCTTTGCTAATCAATTAACAAATGTACTTGTAGGAAACATACCACAATAGTAATGGGAGACTTTAACTACCCTGATATCAACTGGGAGACAAACTCTGCAGCAAATGGGAGATCAAACAGATTCCTAACCAATTTAGCTGACAACTTTGTCATCCAAAAGGTAGAGAGTAGAGGTGGGTTCCTCCCGGTTCGCACCAGTTCTATAGACCCGGTAGCAAACCGCTGGTGACATCACGGAACCAGTTCTGTCGGTGCCAGTCCATGGACGCCGCCATCTTTTTTTTGGAATATTTTTTGGGAGGAATTTTTTTTTTGGAATTTTTTGCTATTTTTTTTCGTCTGCGCATGTGCAGAAGCCGACTCCCCGGCACTGTGCATGTGCCACCATCTTGTTTTCAGCGCTTTTTTTGGAATTTTTTGTGAATTTTCGGCACTGTGCATGCGCACATGTGCGCCCGCACAGCGTGGCCACGTGGCACACAATGCGCACGCAGCCACATGGCACGGAAGGAAGCGAACCGGTGGTGAGGTAAGTTAGAACCCACCCCTGGTAGAGAGGGAACTAGAGGAAAAGCTATACTGGACCTAATTCTTACTAATAGAGAAGAAGTGATAGAGGGAGTTGAAGTTGCCAGAACCTTGTGGGAGAGTGTCCACGTAATATTGGAATTCAATATAATACAAACACAAGCAATAGAATATAATCCAAGCAGTGTCTGAAACGTTAAAAGAGCTGATTTTAACAAACTCAGAGACAGTCTAAACTAAATTTCATGAATAAAAATCCTAAAGGGGAAAACAACTGAAGAAGTGTGGGAAACACTGAAAAATAATATCATAAAAGTCCAGTGCAACACAATCCCATTGAAAAAGAAAAACAAGAAATCCAAGAAAAAAACAGCATGGTAGCACAAAGATCTCTCTGATAAACTGAAAGACAAAAAGGATAACTACAAAAAATGGAAAGAGGGACACATAATTAAGGCAGAATATCAGCAGATAGCCCAAATCTGCAAAAATGAAGTCAGGAAAGCAAAGGCTCAGAATGAACAAAGACTTGTAACAAAAGTCAAAGATAGTAACAAATTTTCTTTCAACATATAAATAACAAGAAAAAAGTCAAGGAAACAGTCTATCCATTAAAGAGAGAAGTTGGCAAGGAAGTAACAGGCAGTAGAGAGAAAGCAGAACTGCTTATGTCATTCTTTGCATCAGTCTTCACAAAAAAAGAAACTATAGCCCAACCTACCAAAAAACATAACTGAAAAAGACAGACTAGAAATAAAAATTAAAATAAGCAAGAAAATGGTAACACCTGTTTGACCTTGATGAATATAAATCACTGGGACCTCAGAGTTCTGAAGAAGTTGGCAGATGTTATCTCAGAACCATTGCACCATATCTTTAAAAAATCCTGGAGCAGCGGGAAACTACCAGAGGATTGGAAAAGAGCTGATGTGGTTCTAATCTTCAAAAAAACAAGAAAAAAAAACCAGTCCCAGGAAACTACAGATGAATCAGCCTAACAACAATACCTGGGAAGATACTGGAAAAAATAATTAAAAAACAGATCTGTGAACATCTAGAAACAAATAAAGTTATAACTAGTAGGCAGCAAGGGTTCGTTAAAAACAGATTATGCCAAACCAATCTTATTTCATTCTTTGACAAAGTGACTAAATTAGTAAACCTGAGAAATGTTGTGAACATAGTATATTTAGACTTCAGCAAGGCATTCGACAAAGTGGGCCACAACCTACTTCTTGGTAAACTAGAGAAATGTGGGATAGACAGCATCACCAACACATGGATTAGTAACTGACTGACAAACTGTACTCAACGAGTAATCCTTAATGGTACTACGTCTACATGGAAGGAAGGAAGCAGCGGGGTACTACAAGATTACCTCTTAGGACCAGTACTCTTCAATATCTTCATAAATGACTTAGATCAGGGGTGTCAAACTCAAGGCCCGCGGGCCGGAACCAGCCCGTGGGGTGCTTAGATCTGGCCCATGGGGCCGGCCTGGAAATAGCAAAGGACCGGCCCGTGGTGCCTCTGCTAGCAAAAATGGGGCATAGGCCCCTCCGTGCCCCGTTTTCAGCCTGGACAGCTTCCTGCAAAATCCTGCAGCAACCACAATTCCCTCACTAACCTGCTTTCCAGCTCCATTCTCTGGCATGCAGGGCAACAAAAGAAGACCAGTAAAAAAAAAAGTTCAATCCGACCTTCTAACTTCATGAAATCTCCCCCCCCCCCCCGAGAAGTTGGAAGGTCTGATTGCACTTTTTTTAAAACTGGTTGTCACATAGTTTTCTTTTGTTGCTCTGCACACAGGAGAACGGAGCTGGAAAGCAGCTTAGTGAGGGAATTGTGGTTGTTCTGGGATCGGGTGGGAGTGAGGATTTTGCATTATGATTATCATAAGTAAGTAAGTAAGAACCAGTAAAAGAGGAATGGAAAAATCCCTATCTGTAGATCAGCATTTTTCAGTCTTGGCAAGTTTAAGATGGGTGAACTTCATGCTGCCTTGGGAATTCTGGGAATTGAAGTCCATGCACCATAAAGTTGCCAAAGTTGAGGTGCATGGGTATACACTATAGCTTAGGATTTTCCATTCCTGTTTTATTTAGAGTTTGGTGCAATTAAATAAATCAGGTGTGGTTTCCTTAACAAATAGTGATTAAAGCGATATGAACCATTACTGGACTTTTTGTGAGAAACTGAAATTAAAAGTTGATCTGGGGTTTTTATGATTAGATATGATAGAAGAGAATATTTGTAGCTCAGGGTTGAAAAGCAACCTTGAATTAAGGAGAAACTTCCTAACAGTGAGGACAATTAACCAGTGGAAAAGCTGTCCTTCAGAAATCGTGGGCTCTCCATCACTGGAGGTTTTTAAGAAAAGACTGGACAGCCACCTATCTGAAATGGTATAGGGTCTCCTGCTTGAGCAGGGGGTTGTACTAGAATACCTTCAAGGTCCCTTCCAGCTCGATTCTGATTGATTGATATTCCTATCCATATGGGAGGAAAACTTTTCCCTAGAAACCAAGGATTAGATCTTGACTAAATACCTTCTTGCAAACCATCATCCAGTATCAGACCCAGATGATGAATCAGCTAGCCCAGGGATCTGCAACCTTAAACACTCAAAAAGCCATTTGGACCCATTTCCCACAGAAAAGAAAACACCTGGAGCCACAAAACCTGGGTGGGCGCGGCCAACTCAATGTCACTCACTCCCACCCAGTCACATGAGTGTCTCTTTCTGTCTCTCTCTGTCTCGGTGTCTCTTCTCTCTCTCTCTCTTTCTCTCCCCCCTCTCTCTGTCTCTTTTTCCCTCCCTCTCTCTCTCCCTTTCCCCCCTCTCTCTTTCTCTCTCTCTCTCTCCCTCTCCCTCTCTCTCTCTCCCCCCAGGGGAGCAGGAACCCCTGAACTGGGTCTGGGGGAGGGGAATCTGCTTCTCTCTCTCTCTCTTTCTCTCCCCCCTCTCTCTGTCTCTTTTTCCCTCCCTCTCTCTCTTCCTTTCTCCCCTCTCTCTTCACCTCTCACCCTCTCTCTGTCTCTCTCTTTCTCTCTTTCCCTCCCCCCTCCTCTCTATCTGTCTATGTCTCTCTCCAGTGGTGAAATCTAAAAATTTTCCCTACCGTTTCTGTGGGTGTGGCTTATTTTGTGGGTGTGGCTTGGAGGTCAGGTGGGCATGGCTTCAGGTGGGTGTGGCTTGGTGGTCAGGTGACTCATTGGGCGTGCTTGATGGTCATGTGACCGGGTGGGTGTGCTTGGTGGTCAGGTGACCGGGTGGGCGTGGCCAACTTGTAAAATGTGGTGAAACTCACTTAACAACGCTCTTGCTTAGCAACCAAAATTTTAAGCTCAATTGTGGTCATAAGTCTTTCTTTCTTTCTTTCTTTCTTTCTTTTTTTCTTTCTTTTCCTTCCTTCCTTCCTTCCTTCCTTCCTTCCCTTTCCTCCTTTCCCTTCCCTTCCCTTGCCTTCCCTTGCCTTCCCTTGCCTTTCCTTCTTTCCTTTCCTTTCATTCCTTCTTTCCTTCTTTCTTTCTTCTCTCTCTCTCTCTCTCCCTTCCTCTTTCTTTCTTTCTTTCTCTTTCTTGCTCTCTTTCTCTCGGCGGCGGGAGAAGGAAGAAAGTGCTCTGGGAGGGCGGATGGCCCGGCCCAGCAGCAGCGCGTCCCCTGTCATGTGCAGGCATGTGTAGCCCCACCGGCGTGCTGCTCCTTGAGCAACGGACGCTGAACCGGCGGGTGGGGGTGCCGGGTGGTCTCCGAGCCTCGCCAGGAAGGTAACCCGAGTGCCGGCCAGGCCCACATGCGCTCCCGCCTGCCCCTTGCTCCAGCCATCTCCTGGGAAGTGGTGGTGGGCGGAGCTGGGCAGGGCGGAGCCACTGGTGCAGCGCCCGGCGAGGAAGGCTGGGTGGGGAGGTGCGGCCGATTGTCTCGTTCACACCGTGGGGCGGATGGGCTGGAAGAAGCGCGGTTGAGCGGGGCCAGGGCAGCGCAGCCTATTGTGCCTTCTCTTGCGTTATTCTCCATCCCGGTGGGCCGCGCATCCCCCCCACCAATCCTACATACAAACCGCCCACCCCATTTCTGCAAAGGCAGAGCCCTGCAAAGCGATCCAAAGAGGGGAGGGGGGGGGTGCTGTAGAAAAGGCCGCCTTCCACCCGTGCCTCCCGTGCCGGCTCCGCAGGGCTTGGGGCTCTGAAGCAGCCCAATGGCTTCCCACCCAGCCACCTGCCTGCTCTCTTTGACCACCGGTGCCACTCCGGGAACTCGGCTTGTGGAGTCCGGCGCTCCGGGGGAAGGAGACTCAGCCACGGCGCCGCTTCCTGCCGGCAAAGAAGTGGAGCGAGAGGGGCGGAAGCTTCCGGCGGGAAGTGGCGCCGCGGGCCGAGTTCCCAGAGTGACGCCAGCAGTCAGCCGGGCCGATCTGCAAATAGAGCAGGCAGGTGGCTGGGTGGGAAGCCAGTGTGCTGCTTTGGAGCCCCAAGCCCCACGGAACCAGCATAGGAGGCACGCGGGCCCGGCTGGAAGGTGGCCTTTTCTGCAGCATCCCCCTCCCCTCTTTGGATCGCCCTGCAATGGGGGGGACTCTGCCTTTGCAGAAACGGGGTGGGCTCATGTGCAGCAGCCCCAGGACATCCGCTTGCCCTTCCGGAGCACCGCCGCCATCCCTCTCAGCATCTGCGTTTCCACCAAGGGCCGCCCACCTACCCACTGGCTGGGCAAACGGAAGGCAAACGGGCGTGGGAGACAGCCGGGAAGGCCCCGCCAAGCATGGCAGGGCTGCAGGGAAGGGAGTAGGCTGCTACCTCCCTTCCCCGCTGCCCCAACATGCTTTCCTACCTTCCATGTGGCCTTCCGCTTGCCTGCCTTCGCAAGCTGGCCACGGGGACACCGGGAAGGCCGCGTGGAAGGCAGGAAAGCCTGTTGGGGCTGCGGGCCACGGGGAATGGAGTAGGGAAGGCAGGCTGGGATGGGGGGGCAGGGGCAGCTAGGTAGGCCGCGACTTCACAGGCTTACCTGGCAGGCAGATCAGGGGCGCAGCGCTTCAGGCAGGCAAGCTGAAGAGCAGAGACTGGGCGAGGCAGGGTGAGCGAGCGGCGACTGGGGGGGCATGGCCAGCCAACTGTCGCTACCGGTTCTCCGAACCACCGGCAGCCGCTGCTACCGGTGCGCACGAACCGGTCCGAACCAGTAGCATTTCACCCGTCTCTCTCTTTCTCTCTCTTTCCCTCCCTCTCTCTCTCTCTCTCTCTCTTTCTCTTTCCCTCCCTCCCTCTCTCTTTCTCTCTCTGTCTCTCTCTCTTTCCCTCCCTCCCTCTCTCTCTCTTTCTCTTTCCCTCCTTCTCTCTTTCCCTCCCTCCCTTCCTCTCCTCCACCCCCACTCCCCAACCCACACACCCAGGGAATAACTGTAAGGAAATTTGGCCACATTCTCTCTGTCTCTGGAAAGATACAAAAATAAACCTTGCATTGCAAAAGGAGTGACTGTCAGGCTGTTACATCACAGCGCCACGAGGTTGCCGTCTTAGATTGCCGCACGCACTTCAGGGAAGCATCATCCCAAGCAGCAGCACACTCACATAGGTACACATACGCATCCTGCAAAGGATTTTATGGTCCAAAGTGGCCATAAAATGTAGTCCCCGGGCACCCCTGAAGACGCTTGGCAGGCAAAGTACGGGATGACACCCCCCATCACCAAGGCAGCGCCTGCTGAATCCTTGCAAAACTGGGCAAAGGCAGAGAGATGGGAGCAGATGGAGCCGAATCGAGCCGAATCGAGCCGAATCGAGCAGAATCTCTCTCTCTCTCTCACTGCCCAAGTGCAGCAGGAAACGGCGGGTGGCTACTTCTGGCCTTGGTTGGTGCTGGATGTGCGACCTGCTCTCCGCCCTGAGACACTGGCCTGCCCTGAGCTGCGCCGCAGCCAACGCCGCTGCTGTTGCCAGGGGCGAATGGGGCAGAGTAGCATTGTGGCTCCATGTCGTAATGGGCCCCAGGAGGAGGAGGGAACCCCGTTTCCCTCATTGTGAAGTGCGCTAACTTTCACTGTGCTGTGCATGGTGGGCAGGCCATGGAGGCGGCAGTAGCAGCAACATCGGGAGCCGCAGCAGAGGGCTGAAAGAGCCGCATGCCGTTCCAGAGCTGCAGCTTGCCGACACCCGAGCTAGCCCAACAGATGGATCAGACCTTATCATAACCAATGGCTTTCATACTAATCTTGTCCCATGACCTGAAGCAGCAACTGTTGCAACAGCCACAGCTCTGATAAGAATCCATGCAAATTTATATCCTCCCTCATTCAACATTAACTATATATTCAATGTGATCCAATAATTCAATTTGTAGATTTATAATTTATCTAATGACAAATTAAGAATGCAAAACTGGGCAACCCCTTCTCTGATTCAAAATAGCCCAAACAAAGCCAACTGAATTTATTCTGTGACATGACCAAAAGCTAACTTTGAGAATCCAGTTACTGTGAATAATGAAATCCTATGCCTCCAATGTTTAGCATGGAAGAAAGCTGCTGAGTTTCATCTGTTAGATAATAAAATATTTCAAGAATAAAACCAAATTCAGGAAACATCAAGATCCCAACATTTCAATCCCAAACTATACTTATTCTCATATTCCACTGTGCCATGGTGGCGCAGTGGTTAGAGTGCAGTACTGCAGGCTACTTCTGCTGCCTGCCTGCCGGCTGCCTGCAATTTGGCAGTTCAAATCTCACCAGGCTCAAGGTTGACTCAGCCGTCCATCCTTCCGAGGTGGGTAAAATGAGGACCCAAATTGTTGGGGGCAATATGCTGACTCTGTAAACCGCTTACAGAGGGCTGTAAAGCACTGTAAAGTGGTATATAAGTCTATTATATACTATAATAGTATATTGCTATTACTATCAGACTCTTAATATTTCAAATGGCACAAAAATGGAAGAAATTTGGATGCAGGCAAATTTTCACCAGAGAACAATTATAAACTGCCACACATAAAATGTCTTTTCATTTCAACAAACTTTTATATGGCTAATGGAAACAGGGAGAATAAATCTATCCCATTTGGAATTCTAGAATGGGAGAATTCTTGAAAAGTTGGAGGATGGCTAGTGTCAGGAGGAGGGAGACAGATAAAAACCTGAAAGGGGAAAGGTCTCATCAATTTCAGCTGAATAAAAAAATGGAACTCCTCTTCCTCCTCCCACACATATACACACTATCTTTAGTTAGAACAAGAAGCCTCAAAGGTGAGAGATCTTGTCAGGTCCAGCCAGTGGAAAATGGAAGGAGGGACACACTGCCCTTCAGATAACTACAACCAGAAAACAGTGTGTTTGTGTGAGGGGGTGCATGCTTGCGTGCACACACAGATGCACCGGTGTAGAAAAACACCTCCAGAAACACCTCCAGAAAGGGGGAAGAGGGAAAAAGGTGGTGTAAGAAATGAAACTGGTGATTTCCAGACTAGAGAAAATCATTAACACTGAAGAAGTGCCTTCCAAGGAACTCAAGACAATGAAAAGGTAGGAGGAAAAACCCTAGCATTGAAGCGCAAGAGCACAGATTTATATAAGAGTTTTGATTATTTTTTTTTACTCATTCGTTTATCTTAAATGTACAATGTCTGCAATAAAGAGGCTAACATAGCCAATTTGTATTCATGAGTAACCCAACTCCTGAAAATAGATTTTGTGTCTGGATTTTGCACCTATGTGAAGCCTGATATCTACTGGTTTTAGGCTGTTTACATTATAGTTGTATACATCTATATAGCTGTATTTTGTTAGCCTGTAATTCAAATAAAAATTTTATAATATTAAAATAAGTATTTCTCCGATTTGAAATCCCTCATATAAATGAAAGCTTATGTGGAAAGAATGCTCATTTCATTACATGCTTTAACTGTCATGCAGATGACAGAAATTATAACACTGTTTATTGAATGATTTTGGTAGTAATTGGCTAAATACTTGAACTACAAATAAACCATATTGATTTGTTTCTCAGTATACAACTTAGATCTGTGCTGTTTTATAACATATAAAGTATGTTTAAGAGAGAAGCATTATGCAACTGAAGATTATAGAAACTTGTTGTTCCTTAGGCTTCATCCTATATCATTAGTTTCTGAACTTTGGATGGAAAGTTATAATTTCTGTATACATCTACCTACATGTCCTTTAAGAGACTTATTTTACATTTTAACAAACACAGAAAGGTTTCCTGAAAACACACGAAGACTGAACCTGCCACCTACATTCAAACTGAGTGGCATCCTTTTTTTCACAAATAATTCAAAAGCATTTGGCTCAGTATGTTGCCATAAGCAACTATAGTACTGCATACTTGCTACATAACAGTGTATACATGCCTTATGCTGTGCAATGAGTCATATAAAAATTAAGTATTCAATGTGGTAATTGAAACTTTGCCATACAAGGACTTACATAATATTGTGCAAGGACCCCCAAGAACCTATTCTTCTACACCAAAAATAATGTAGACCTTTACGCAATTTTGTAGAAAGTGAACTCAAACTGGGTTTCTCAAAAGGAGAATTTTATTAAAATTAAAAATGTTCAATTTAAAACTCTACTTAATTGCCCAAGTTTTATTTAGAAACACCTTAGGATGTGTATTATTAAGAGCTGTGGTGGCGCAGTGGTTAGAATGCAGTATTGCAGGGTAATTCTGCTGACTCCCAGCAGTTCGATTCTTACTGGCCCAAGGTTAATTCAGCCTTCTATCCTTCCGAGGTCAGTAAAATGAGGACCCAGATTGTTGGGGGCAATATGCTGACTCTATAAACTGTTTAGAGAGGGCTGCAAAATATTATGAAGTGGTATATACCGTGTTTCCCCGAAAATATGACATGTCCCGAAAATAAGTCCAAGCCTGATTTTTGGGGTGGGCCTAAATATATGCCCTCCCCTGAAAATAAGCCCTAGTGAAGGGGTGGGCATGGCCAGCACAGGAGGCAGCCCTTCCCTTCCCTGGTCACCTGAGGGCTTCTCAGCCCCTTAATTGGATCAGCTGAGCCGCTCCAGCTGCCATTCACGAAACAGCTGATTCACGGGTGCCGCTCAGGCTGCCGCCTCCAGCAAGCGTGGCCACTTTTGCAGCCAATTGCGGCTGCAAAAGAAGCCGGAGGCCAAGCGATGCACCCCACACGCCTCGCACCCTCCTTAACTAATGGTGCCAGTCACAGCAGGCAATTCCGTCCACGGAGCAGGAAAGGAAGCCATGGAAATTCATACACCTGGGACATCGGAAGAAGCCCTGTGAGGAGACGCCGCTGCCGCTGTGCAGGAAATCTCCCCAACC
>QLTV01000981.1:1295958-1317038 GCA_003457575.1 Thermophis baileyi
CCCGCGGGGGGGAGGCAGGAAATTCCCCCCCCCCCCCCCGCAGATCGTCCTTTCAAAGAGGAATTTCACCAGGACGAAGAGGTGGCTGGAAGCAGCGTTTGCGTCAGGTTGGGCTTTCTTCGCGAGGGGGACGATCTGGGGAGCAAGAGATTTAGGAAGCCTAGGCTGGCGTGGGGCAGTTTCTCCAGCAAAGCATCAGATTTATCCCCAGGGGTGAGCGTCTTGTGGGCCGGCCAGAGAGGAAGCAACTTCAATGAAGTTCGTTCTGTTTGTGTCTCTGCAGGTGGCAGTGTCGGCAGCGTCTCCTCGCAGGGCTCCTTCCACCTTCTCTCTGATTGGAGGAGAGCAGGAGGAAACCCTCAGTACCTGGGTCGAGGAGAACATTGCCTCAAACAGCTCTGCAAAACCGAGGTGGTCCATTGGCGTTGGGAAGAAGAGAGGCTGGGATGGCAGAACCAAGGGAGACACCTTCACCTGTGGGAGCCACTGGCAAGGCTGGAAGCGTGAGCTGAAGAACCTCTACGATGATGACAAAGTGGAGGAAGCTCCAGGCCAGACCAAGCAACTCCTGAGGGAAGCCATGAACCTCATGAGAGAAGCCATCCATAGCATGCAGATCCAGAGCACCCCGGCCTGCATTGCGGGTGAGGACGAGGCACGAGAGGAGGCTACCGGTGAGCTGGGGGGGGGACTCCCTGACCTCGGGGACATCTGCTGATGGTGCAGGAGCCACTGGCGAGTCCACCGTCACCCCGGAAAATCTGCCCCAGAGGGACATGAGGCATGGCCTGCGGCTTGGCAGGAGGAGCTTCCCCCTCTAGAGCGAAAGGCACCCCCCCCGGGTGTCAAGTTTGACGGGGACTCCCAACAACTGGGATTTTTCCTCGTGCACATGCTAACCTATATGCAGGAGTATGGGAGGGACCTCCCCACAGAAGAAGCCTAGGTCAGGGTTGTCACCCTGGCCCTAGAAGGGGCGGCTGCACGCTGGATGGTGACCCTCCACAATGCAGACACCCCAGAGCTCCGAAACTTCAACCGCTTCATGATTTGAGGACCCCCTAGCTGACCAAAAGGCTAGAGACCACATCAGGCACGTCAGGCAAGGGCGCCGGCCGTTGGCCGAATACATTGAAGAATTTTGTGACCTGGCTGCCTCGTGGAAATACTGGTGAGCTGGTTCAAGCATGGGCCTAACGACGACCTGTACAATGCCTGCGTAGTCCGCAAAGCCCCAATCTGCCTGCATGACTGGTATGTTTTGGCTGAGGAAGCTGAAATCAACCAAGCCCGGAACAGGTACCACGCGAGTCGCACCCGGAGATCCCCACCCAAATAGAGAAGGGAGATGGCCAAATCTTGCTGTGCCCCGCCACGCTCAACCGCCTGCTTCAACTGCGGAAAAGAAGGCCACCATGCAGCTGATTGTCATGCAAAGATCCCTGCCCGAAAAGGAGAGAAGCAAGGCATGGGGAGGTCCACGAAGCCACCACAGAGTCCCAGGGACACCGCTTTGAAGAGCCGCACCATCGTGGAGTTCCCGCCAGAGTCGCCTCCAGTGCCAGGAACTCTGACCCCTCCTGCAGAAGAACCTGACCATTCAGGGAGTGACTACAAAGACCCATTGGTAAGTGGGACTGTCGAACCCCTTACAATCCCCATAGAACTATTAATCCCACTAACAGGGAGAAAAGTGAAACTTAAAGCATTGTTGGACTCGGGGTGCATGAGGAACCTAATAAGCCCAACTTTAATCGGAAGACTGGTGATCCAACTAAGGCCATTAAAAACTCCAGTCTCTTTCTGCCAACTCGATGGGTCCATTGCGGGAGGCACCACAGCCACGTTTGCCACTGAACTGCTGGAGCTCACTATGGCAAACCACTCCGAAACCATTGCTTTCATTGTAACGCTGGGGATGGAGTGGCCTCTAGTTTTGGGGCTAACCTGGCTGAAGAAATGGAACCTGAGGGTGGACTGGACAGAGGGGATCCTCTGATTTCCTAATGGTGAACTGGCCCAGAGGGAGGAGCCTTACAAGGTGGGAATGCCGTGCAGTGAGGAAGTAGTTGCTGCCGTGACAAGTGGACCCCTACCGGGCATCCCCAGGGAATACTGAGACTTAGTTGATGTGTTTAGCAAAGCGGCTTCAGACGAACTCCCTCCTCATAGAACTACAGACTGTGCCATCGAGATTCTACCGGGGGCTAAACTACCTAAGCCAAAAATGTACGTCACTATGACCACCTGGGAGCTGGATGAATTGCGCCAATTCGTAGACAAAAACCTCAAGCACGGTTTCATCGAAACTGCCGGACCCAAGGTGGCCGCCCCAGTACTGTTCCGAGAGAAAAAGGATGGCTCGTTACATCTATGTGTTGACTATAGAAATTTGAACGCCATTTGAAGAAAAACCTACCTCTGATGAAGGACATGCTAGCCCATTTGGCAAAGGGAGGATTTTTTCCAAATTAGATTTAAGGGAAGCTTATTACTGGATCCAAATTCGGGAGGGGGATGAATGGAAAACAGTGTTTAACTGCCCATTGGGGTGTTTTCAGTTCAAAGTTTTGCCATTTGGACTCCAAGGTGCTCCTGCTGTTTTCATGCAGCTGATTATCAAAGTGCTACATGAGCACTTGTACAAGGAGGTTTTGGTTTATCTTGGTGACATATTGATTTACACTGAAACTAAGGCTGAACATGTTAAGTTAGTACGGGAAGTCTTGAAAAAGCTAAGAGCAGCTGTTGTGGCCCACCAGCTGCCAGCAGAGCTGGCGGCAGACTCGGACGATGAGGAGGTTGGGGAGGAACTTGGGCCAGTGCTGGAGTCTGGGAAAGGCTCTGATGGATGCTCTGCATCGGACGCAGAGATAGAACCAGGGCTGTCTGACATTTCCCAGCCACCGGAGAGGCAGCTGCCTTTGGAGGCTGATATGAGTGAAGAGGAAGAACAGCTGGGGCCTGTTCCAGATGCACGTATGCACAGAGCAGTTAGGAGAGGTGAACAACGGCGGACAAGGAGTCGACTCAGGAAGCAAAGCACATGTAGACGCTGAATGGCCCCTCTCTGGCTGGGGAATAAATAGAAGAAAAGAGGAGTGGTTGTCGTAGGAGACAACAACAGTTTGTATTTCTGAAGATTTTGCTCATGGTGTTTCGTGCCACAAAGACTGCTTGCCAGAATTTGATTTGCAGCCTTTCGGCTGGGAGCTCACAGCCTTGCAATTATTGCAAGGAATTGATAAGGTCTGTTACTGAAGTTAACTCCTTGAAGGACTATTGCCTGGACTTTTCAGTGGGTGAATGCAATTAATTCACAAGAGGTAAATAAAGAGGGATTTTTCGTGACAAGGAGTCTGTTTCTTGCTTCTGCTAAGGCTGGGTCAGAACAGCAGCTATGTTGTTTGCCAAACTTTCCAAGTGTGAATTCCACCAAGACAAAATAGATTACTTGGGATACCGAATCTTCCACCAAGGAGTGGAAATGGAGCCCGCAAAAGTCAGGTCGGTGCTGGAGTGGGACACCCCTCACACCCTCAAGCAATTGCAGAGCTTCCTGGGTTTTGGCAACTTCTATTGGCAATTCATCCCCTTTTTTGCCCAGATAGCGCTTCCAGTTACTAATTTGTTGAAAACCAAAGGGATAGATAAGCTGAAACCCAGCCAGCCACTAAAATGATCTTTTCTTCTGTGGGGATCTTCTCGCCCTTCCAATGTTATGCGAACATAATTCTGGCCGTTGTTAACACATGTATTATTAAGTATGCATTTCTTTTACTGTATTTGTCTGGTATGATGCCCAACAGAAATATGTCCGGTTTAAAATCTATATGTTCCTTTATCATTTTTTCTAGCCAGGTGTGTATTTTAGTCCAGTATTTTTTTGCTTTTGAACATGTCCACCACATGTGGTAATACGTGCCTAGGATTTGGTTGCACTTCCAGCACTTGGCAGACATATCCTTAAACATTCTGGCTAATCTTGCTGGTGGGAAGTGCCATCTATAAAACATTTTGTATAAATTTTCTTTATATGCAGTGGACAATGTCAATTTATAGTTTCTGTCCCACAACTTTTGCCATTTGTCCAATTCTATGGAATATCCAAAATTTTTAGCCCATGCTATCATAGTTTCTTTTACTTGCTCCTCTTCCATTCTAATAGTCAATAAATAATTATAGAATTTTTTAATCAGTTTGTCCTCTGGTCCTATTAAAATTTGATCCAATTCTGTTGGTTCTTTATAAAAACCATATGTTTTGGCAACTTTATGGTATCTAGATTGTATCTGTGCATGCGGCCACCATGCTGAGTTTATCCCTTGGTTATTCAGTTCCTGTTTGTTTTTCAATTCCCCCTTCTCATTTAAAATATCTTTGTATCTTACAATTTTTCCCATGTCCATCACATTTGGGTATGTTAGTGCCTCCATCGTGGAGAGCCAGACTGGTATTTTCAAGTAATGTTTTTCCTTGATGTCGCAGCAAGGGCTGTGTGTTAAGCCGCCATATTCTACCTGACAGGAGATCCAATTGGACCCAAGCCGCCTTGGAGAGGTGGTGGAGGCAGAGGGGGAAGTTTCGCTGATCACAGAGAATCTGCAAACTCACTGTTTGATCCCAGAAAACCTCTCATCCTGACAAGGGAAAAAGATGGCCATTAAGCTGGCCGGACCAAGGCTGTGACAGCTCCGATGAAAGAGCAATAAAGGAGACGAGCGGAAAACAGCATGTGTGATCTGGGTGAGCTACTCTTAATTTCCAACTCCTGTTGAGGAAATTACCCCAGAAATTAACATATTTCTGAGAACGAGACTTTAAAAGAGAGGAGGTGGTCTTTATTCACCTCTCTGGAATGGCGGCAACTAAATACATGAGCTGCTGACAGATCCGAGCGAAGGAGAAGAACGCATTTGGTAAAAATAGATACTTAACAGGTTGGAGTTCCAGGTGGCTTGCTTGTGGATATCTTGCTAGTTTTTTTGGATACTTAAGATACTTTTTGATACTTAATATATATTGTAATCCAAAAGAACTTTGCAGAAGTGAATGTTTGAAGTGGATTTGGGTGAAAGTGGAGAAAGAGACTAAGGACGCCATCTGCTGGTGGAACCAGTCAAACACAGGGAGAAGATTTTGAACAGTCTGATGCAATACAAAAGGCTTGGGTTCCTTGATACTGAACTGAGCTGAAAAAACTAATTGGGTGTTGCCCTGTGGAATTAACAGCTGCAAACTGCTTTCACTGGATACTTAGAAACAGATGGGGAAGACCTAGAAACTTGTCCTTGAGATCATCTGACTCTTTGTGGATTATAAATATATTGGACAGAGTGAAATGTGGATTTAACTTAAAGCTAATTGGAGACTTTTTGAACTGCTGAACAGAGGAGACGTGCAACTACTGGGGTTTTATTCGGTTGGTTGTTTTTTTTTGTGGGCCTTGCGGATTACAAATATCATTTCCTATAAGAAGAATAAGTAATTCAAGAGGGAGATTGAAGAGACTATTTGGACATTTTAGACATAATCTGTGTGGAGTTTAGAGTTAAAACTAAAGTTAAAAGATAGTGAAATTAGTTGAGGATTGAAAGGGAGGGGAAAAATTGTGGGGGAAAGAGCATTACTTGTTAATATCAAAAAGGGCATGAAGAGGGAGTGGAGAATCTGGGAGAAATTTGAAGGGTGGTGGGGCACTTTATATAAAGTTGCTGATACATTGATAAAGTTCAAAATGTCAAATTCAAGCCTATGTAAATTAGGGGGAAAAACTGGATCGACACCATCATCTGCCCCATCATCAGCAACGTCAAGCCCTTCAAGTCAAAGGTCAATAGAAAGCTTAATTCAACAAGAAAAAATGAATACAATTCAAAAAGAGATGCAAACATTGTTCCAATCGTTACAAGAGGTCATAACCAAGAACCATACTGAAATAAGGACTGAGATAGGTGAGATGAGAACTGAGATGGGAGAGATCAAGGGGAAAATGCAAAGTATGGATGAAAAACTGGGGACTTTTCAACAAATGTTAACCAAAAATGACGAAAAGATTAAAATAATTGAAGAAAAATCAGAACAAGCAGGGAAAAAAACAACGGAGGAAATGAATCAGAGACAAACACAGGCCAATAAAGAACTCGAAGGGACAATAATCCAGTTGCAAATGGAAAAGGCTGAACACTTCTTGAGGTTTCAAAATATCGAGGAAGGAAAAGAAGAAAACATAGGTGAGTTGATGGTAGACCTGTTGGCTCAAACATTACAAATAACAACACATGAGATGAGGGCGGAGATAGACGAAGTGTTCAGAATCCACACTAGCTATGCTAAAAAGAACAAACTCCCAAGGGAGGTAAGATTTATGAAAAAAAACAATAAGAGCAGAAATTCTTAAAAAAATAAAAGAGGAAACCCTGAAATATAAAGGAAGAAAGATTGTGGTGCTAAAACAAGTACCCAGAAGAGTTAGAGATCTGCAGAAGCAGTATCAGTTTCTGACAGGACAGTTGATCAAACACCAAGTGAACCTTAGATGGATGATACCAGAGGGAATTTTGGTTACCTGGAATGATAGAAGACACAGACTGGACTCCCTGGATAGTGCATATAAATTCTACAACTATTACTTGACACCACAGGAGCAACAAACAAGAAGAGAGGAAGTAGAAAGTAGAGGACAAGAGGAATTAATGACAGATGAAACTACGACTAAGCAACAAGAAGGAAGTGAAGTTGAACAAAAGAGACGAGCAGAACGAGAAGGAACAAGAATAAAGGAGCAGAGAGAAAGAAGAGCAACTAGAATGGCAAAACCCACTTATAAGTGACACAATGAAAGAAGAAACAAACTTACTATCAATTAACATTAATGGACTAAACTCTCCCATGAAAAGGAGAAGACTTTTTACAAAATTGCAAAAAATGGATTTAGATATAATTTGCTTACAAGAAGTACATATCAAAAGACAATACAATAAACTCTTAGAGTACCCCAAAATTAGTTCTCTCTCTTCTGCTGATCCATTGCTTAATTGACTTCATGTCTGAGAGTAAGCTCTGTGTGTAGCGTAGCTATCTGTGATAGTATAGAATTGCTTGAAAGCTGAAATCTTTGTTTGCTGATTAAGACAAAGAAAGGCTGGTAAGGAGACTGCTGTACTTCTAAACACTGACTGACTGAACGTGTATGATTCAGACTGTTATTTGGATTGTGCTATTTCTTTGAGTAAACTATTTTTATACACTTTAACGTATCTGTTTATTGACTGAATCATTACTTATATCTACTGCAACATTACGGTTCACTGTGCAAGCCTTCAGGGCCCAGAGGTTACTCTGCACAATTCCTTAACAGGTACTTTTCACAGTAATTTACGTACCAAACAATAAGCAAGAAGATTTTCATGGGAAACTTCAGGAGAAAATTGCAGAATTGGACTATGAAAACATTTGCTTAATAGGAGATTTTAATGCAATTACAGATGTAAAGCTAGATTACAGAAGCAGTAAAATAAATAAAAAGGCAAGGAAAATTTTATCAAAATCTTTCTTTAAACTGGTGGAGGAAATGAACATCCAAGATATATGGAGAGAAAGAAACCCGGATAAAAATCAATATACATACTACTCGAATAGCCATCAATCTTCATCAAGGATAGACATGGCATGGATGACACCAGAACTAAGTACCAATATACAGGAAATAGACATAGAACCAAATATATGGGCAGACCACAATTCTGTCAGGATTAAATGGAAAGGATACAAGAAAAAAGTGAGATGGATGTTGAATCAATTCATATTAAAAGACAAGGAATTCATACAAACAATAGAAAAAGAAATGACATTCTTCTTTAAAGAAAATAGAAAGGAAGATACCTCACTACAAAATGTATGGGATACAGCGAAGGCATACTTCCGAGGGCTAGCTATTTCTTATAAAGGAAGGGGGGGAAAAAAGAAAAGAAACAACATCCAAAAAAAAAACACTGGAGGGAGAATACAACAGATTGGAACTGGAATTGCAGAAAAAAACACAAGAAAAGAAGCTCAAAAACCAAATGGAAATAATAAAACACAAACTGACCCTACTCGAAAAAGAAGAATTAGCACGCAAAATTAAGAGTATAAAACAAAACTTTTTCAAAAATGCCAATAAACCAGGAAGATGGTTGGCATATAAATTAAAAAGAGAAAAAGAAAAAAAAACCAGATACAAAGCTTGATAGATGAGAAAGGTACATTACAACATCAAAATGACAGCAAAAAAATAATAATCCAGAACTATTATGAAAATCAGTATGATCAAAAGGAACTATCGGAGGATAAAATAAAACAATATCTAGAAGAGGCCGGGTTACCTAAAGTCCCTGAAGAAATAAGATCTACACTAAATGAAAGGATAACAATGTTTGAATTAATAGAGGCAATTAAGAGACAGAAGAATAATAAAACTCCAGGACCAGATGGCTTACCAGCAGAATTCTATAAACAATTACAAGACCCCCTGGGACTGGTACTACTGGAAGTTTACAATGAAGTCTTACTAAAAGCTAAGTTACCAAAATCCTGGATGGAAGCAAATATCACCCTCATACCAAAAGAAGATGCAGACTTATCGCAGATTAAAAACTATAGACCCATCTCACTTTTAAATGTGAACTATAAAATTTATACATCAATAATAGCTGAAAGATTGAAGAGATTCCTGAATGAATTTATACATTCGGACCAGAATGGTTTCCTGCCAAATAGACAAATCAAAAATAACATGAGAATGATTCTGAACACATTGGAATATTATGAAGCACACCCAGAAAAGCAAATGGCGCTGATGTTTCTTGTCGCGCAGAAAGCATTCGACAGTGTAAACTGGTGATTCATGATACTGCAGCTAAAATATATGGAATTTGGGGGGAAATTCACCAATATGATCAAGGCAATATACATAAAACAGACTGCAAAAGTGTTTGTGAATGGGGGCATAACAAAGAATATTAATATTAAAAGAGGCACAAGACAAGGATGCCCATTGTTTCCCTTATTATTTATTCTGACTCTGGAAGTGTTAAATAGAAACATCCGCCAAAATATAGAAATAAAAGGCATGGAGATTAAAAAAAGACCAATACAAACTACAAGCTTTTGCAGATGATTTGGTGTTTATTATAGAAGAACCGCAAGAAACTGGACCCAAACTATTAAAGAAAATAGAAGACTATGGTGAAGTTGCAGGATTGAAAATAAACAAAGAGAAAACTAAAATCTTAGTTAAAAATCTTACAAAGGAACAGAAAAAAGATTTAATGGAAAAGATAGATATTCAAATAGTTAAAAAAGTAAAATATTTGGGAATACATCTATCAGCGAGATGTGTAACTATAAAAGAAGACAATTACTTAAAATTAACACAGCAAATTAAATTGGATCTGGAAAAGTGGAAAAACATGCAATTATCACTGTTAGGAAGAGTAGCCACCATCAAAATGAATATCTTACCGAGACAGTTGTACTTGTTCCAAACAATTCCAATAAAGCTAGAAAGGAAATATTTCAAGGAATTAAATAGAACGGTAACCAAATTTATATGGCAAGGCAGAAAGGCAAGAATTAGGTTGAAATTAATGCAAGACTCTATCAATAGAAAAATTGAAACGACTTTTTTCGGCCAAACCGGTGTTAAAACACCCGGATCCGAAGATATGGACCATTTCTTCTTCTTCTTCATTTCTCGGTCAATACCTCTTATCCACTCCTCAAATAGGATACCAGTCTTCCATGCAGATTTGTTAGATTTACTGCCGTGCTACTTCACTTCTAGAACTCCTTATCTTGCTTGACCTGGCCTTATCTTGCCTTGTTGGATTTATAGTTGGAGGTTTTCTGCTTATAACGATTGGACTGGAGTATTTTCAGCCAAAGGCTGTTACAGGTTTGTGGGAGAGTTTTTCTCCAGACCGGAGAGTAAAAGGGACGTTGGGGGCAAAGTTGGAGCTAATAAAGGGACTCATACTTATTCTCTGGCTGTGTTGCCTTTGTGCTACGCCCCGGGTCATCACATTTTGTTCCCGACCCCTCCAACTTGCTCCTCTGTATTAAGTGGGGTGACCATGGATCAGCTCTGAGCAGACAATGATCAGTTAGCCCAGCAGGTGGCTCTCCTGACCACACAGATGGCGCAGATGCAAGCAGTCCGGCCACGCCACAAATGCCCGGTAGCGGTGCCAGATAAATTTGATGGCTCACTGGCCCAATTTCCAGCTTTTTTTGGGCAGTGCCAGCTTTATATGAGCCTTCGGCCAGAGGACTTCCCCACTGACCAGGATAAGGTGGGGTTTTTTATTAGCCTTTTGTCGGGATCTGTGGCGCGTTGGGCCACGCCACTGTTGACCCAGCCCAACCCATTTTTGGATAATTATGCCGAGTTTTGCCGTCAGCTAAGGGCCATGTTTGAGGACCCTGTTCGGACCCAAACGGCAATCAGATGATTGAGAGACTTGAGGCAGGGGCGAGGCTCATTCACTGACTATATCGCTGACTTCCGGGTGATCACCCAGGACCTGCAATGGAATGAGGCGGCGTTTATGGAGCAGTCCCAGGAAGGTCTTTCGTCAGAGCTCCTGGACGAGCTGGTGTGAACTGAATGCCCTCGCACCCTGAAGGAGCTCATGCACCTGTGCCTCCACATCGACACCAGGCTCCAGCAGCGACGGGTGTGACAACGGACGGAGGCCGCACCCATTCCCGTCAAGACGACGCTACTGTCAGTATTGCCTCCAGACAAGCCCATGCAGTTGGGGGCTGCCCGACTTCGCCTGACCCAAGCCGAAAAGGATCGGCGTCACGATGAAGGCCTTTGCCTGTATTGCGGCGGTCAATGCTATCTGGCGGCCAAGTGTCCTGCTAAGGCACCCAAAGCAGCGACATCAGCAGCGACGGAAAACGGGCAGGGCCCGGCCTAGGGGGTTCCGTAGATCGGGCTCAAGTGGCAATGGGCCAGCCATCTCCACCAGTCGTCTTTTGGGAAGCACCTCGTGCTGACAGTGAGTGTGTTCATGCCTGGTTAGGGAGCGGTGGAGATTCAGGTCCTGGTGGACTCAGGGGCCATGGCCAATTTCATGGACATGAACTTTGCAGCGCAGTGGTCCATCCCCCAGCAGCAGGTGTCACTGCCAGTATTTGTGGAGACGATTGATGGTCGGCCCCTTTGTTCGGGACCTGTGGTTGCTGCGACCAAACCCCTTCACATGCGCATTGGGCAGCATGTGGAGGAAGCCGTGTTCTACGTTGCTGCAGTACCTCACTTTCTGGTGATGCTGGGGTTGGAGTGGTTACAGGCTCATGATCCGCAGATCGTCTGGTCGTCTGGAGCAGTGCAGTTCCCCAGAAGTGTGCCACCCATTGCCTGCACGCCTGTGCAGGGGGCATGGCTACGGCCATGGACCTGGATCTACCCCCGGAATTGGTGGACTATGCTGACGTGTTCGGGGTAAAGGAGGCGGATCGGTTGCCCCCGCATCGATCGTATGACTGCCCGATCGACTTGGTGCTTGATGCCAAATTGCCAGTGGGCCGGATATACTCCCTGTCAGAGCCGGAGCTGGCCGCGTTTTGGGACTTTATTGAAAAGAATCTCCGAAAAGGGTTCTACCTCCCTGTTGGCTGTGCTGGTGCTCTTCATCAAGAAGAAGTCGAGGGAACTGCGCCTGTGCTGTGACTACTGCAAGTTGAATGCGATCACAGTACGGAACCAGTACCCACTTCCCCTCATCCCTGAACTGATCGAGCGGCTTCGTCAAGCTAAGATTTTCACGAAGCTGGACCTGCGGGGGGCCTACAACCTGGTCTGTGTTCGTGCCGGCGACGAGTGGAAGATGGCCTTCCAGACACGGTATGGTCATTTTGAATATACTGTGATGCCTTTTGGCTTGACCAATGGACCCGCCGTGTTCATGCATTTTATGCACGAAGTCTTCCGTGACTTGTTAGATCAGTTCGTGGTCATTTACCTGGATGACATTTTGATCTACTCGGCATCCCTGCAGGAACACTGGCAACATGTGCGGCTTGCGGGACAACCACCTGTTTGCTAAGCGCGAGAAGTGCCAGTTCGCACAAACCACGATCGACGTCCTGGGTCATCGTATTTCACCTGCCGGTGTGGAAATGGACCCGGAAAAAGTCGAGTCATTGCAGGTGTGGGAACCCCCACGGCGGATCAAAGATGTGTAGCGACTGTTGGGGTTCGTGAACTATTATCGCACATTTATTCCCCACTTTGCTGCCTTGACTGCTCCCCTTTGTAAGCTGCTCAAGAAAGGGGAGAAGTTCCATTGGGGTGCTGAGGAGCAGGAAGCCTTTGATGCCCTGAAACCTGGAGCCTTCGCCTCCAAGCCCATCCTCAAACACCCTGATCCGTTCCAGCTGTTCGTGGTGGAAACGGATGCCTCAGATGTGGCCATTGGGACGGTGCTCCTACAGGCCTACACCCTCACAGGCACCTTGTTCCCATGCGCCTATTATTCCCGAAAGCTGTTGGCTCCGGAGCGAAATTATATGATATGGGACAAGGAGCTATTGGCAGTTAAGGTCGCTTTCGAGACATGGCAGCACCATCTGGAGGGGGCCCGCCACCATCGCAACCTGGAACATTTACGTACGGCCCGGACATTGAACTAGCATCAGGTGCGATGGTCACTGTTTTTCACCCGATTTGACTTTAGGGTGACCTAAGTTCTGAGTGGGCGGAATCAACGTGCTGACATGCTGTTCAGGAAGCGCGAGTATACCCGAAGAGATGACAAAATCCTGCCTCGGACAGTGATCCCGTTGGAGCAGTTCGTGGCCACCGAGAAACCGGTGGACCTCCGAGTCAGGATTCAGGAGGCGCAGCGGCAGGATCCATTCATGGTGGCTCATTGTACAGAGCTGGATGAGGACAGGAAACTCCTTGGGCATATACGGAGGACCTGTTGAGGTTCTGTGATCGCATCTATGTGCCTGGAGGTACTCTTCGTGGCCTTATTCTACGTCAATGCCATGACAGCCCAGCAGCGGGTCACTTTGGGGTCTTCAAAATGCTGCACCTCGTCTCCAGGACGATTTGGTGGTCACGATTCCGGCATGACATGTCGGGATATGTGGCATTGTGTGGGATCTGTCGACAGGCCAAGTATGCTACCGGTGTGCCCCCTGGTCTCTTGCAGCTGCTACTCACGTAAGAAAGACCCTGGGGGGCAGTCTCGTTGGATTTCATAACCGAGTTACCCCCATCGAAGGGCGCCACAACCATCTTGGTGGTGGTGGACATGCTCACCAAGATGGCTCATTTTATTCCGTGTGCGGGTCTTCCTACCGGACGGATGACGGTCCAGTTATTCATTGCCCATGTGTTTCGGTTGCATGGTTACCGGACCGAGTAGTGTCGGACCTAGTAGGGGGGTGCAATTTATGGCACACTTTTGGCAGACCTTACTCATGGAACTGCAAGTACAGGCATGTCTGTCATCTGTCCATCACCCAGAGACTGACGGGGGCACAGAGAGAGTGAATGCCATCTTGGAACAGTACCTTTGATGTTTCAGTAACACCCAACAGGACAATTGGGCGGAGGTGCTGGCTGTGGCGGAGTTCGCCTACAACAATGCTCAGCATGCATCTACCTGCGTGTCCCCGTTCTTCGCCAGTTACGGCTTTCATCCACGGCTCTTCCCGTTGACTCCGTCTGACTCCCCGGTTCCGGCCGTGTATACGTTTCTTCAAGAGCTAAAAGCCGTGCACCAAATGGTCCGACAACAGCTGGAGAAAGCCAAGGAGGACTATAAATGCTTCGCAGACCGGCATCATTGTGACATCCCGCCGTTACGAGTTTGGCTCTCCACACGGTACCTGCCGACGACACGGCCATCGAAAAAGCTCGATCACTGCTATTTGGGACCGTTTCCGGTCAAGGCCGTGATCAATCCTGTGGCGTTTTGCCTGTCCCTGCCACGGACCATGCAGATTCACCCGGTCTTTCATCGGTCCTTGTTAGTCCCAGTATCGGTCGACAGTCCGCAAAGGCTGGCTCCACCGCCGCCAGGACCAGTAGCCCCTCAGGGAGAGGCAGAGTATTAAGTGGACAGCATCCGAGATTCACGCCAATTGTGGGACCGGTTTCAGTACCTTGTGGCATGGAAAGGTTATGGACCGGAGGACTTTACCTGGGTCGATGCCGCAGACATCCACACCCCTTGTCTGGTCCACGGCTTCCACACCCGGTTTCTGCAATTTCCCCGTCCGCATGGTCCCGGGTGAGGGGGCCCTGTGGGGGGGAATAGTGTCATGCCCCCGTCGGAGTCTGAATCCGAGGGGGAAGACAAACAGCTGACACAGAGCAGGAGAGTGGCTTCCGTTGGCTGTGGAGGAAACTGGGGAAGGGCAAAGTCGGGCTGGGCAGAGCAGGGGAGAGGTAGAACAAGGGAGAGGGGGTTCAGATGAAGACCAAGACCCACCCCCTCCTCATCCTAGGGCACACAGGGAAGAATGGAGAAGAGAGCAACGTGGGTTGCATGGCTTACGAGGGAGGAAAGGGCCCCAATTCCCTTCACAAAGCACACCTGGGGATGGAGTTTAAAGGAGAGGCAAATGGAAGGGGCAGTTGTTGGGAACAAACGCTGAATTCATCTTGTGTTAACTGCTTTATCTGAGTTCCTGGCATCCTCCCAACTGGTTTGATTTACTGCCGTGCTATTTCACTTCTGGAACTCCTTATCTTGCTTACCCTGGCAGATTAATTACCTTATCTTGCCTTGTTGGATTTATAGTTGGAAGTTTTCTGCTTATAACGATTGGACTGGAGTATTTTCAGCCAAAGGCTGTTACAGGTTTGTGGGAGAGTTTTTCTCCAGACCGGAGAGTAAAAGGGACATTGGGGGCAAAGTTGGAGCTAATAAAGGGACTCATTCTCTGGCTCTGTTGCCTTTCTGCCACGCCCCGAGTCATCACAGGCAATCTCCAAATTCTGCCAGAGTATCGAGTCTTGCGAGATGTGTTTAGTGAGAAGGTTTCAGATGGACTCCCACCCCACCAGCCAATGGACTGCTCCATAGAGATCATGCCTGGGGCTAAACTACCCAAACCCAAATTGTATTCGATGACTCCCAGAGAACTGGAGGAACTATACTCTTTTATAGACAAAACCCTGAAGTGGGGGTTCAGCCTGACTCAGGGTGGCAGCTCTGGTACTATTCCAGGAGAAAAAGGATGGGTCCCTGCGCCTATGCGTAGACTATAGGACTAAATGCTTTGTGTGTGGAAAACATCTACCCATTGCCCCAATGAAAGACATGTTAGTCCATTTGGCCAAAGGTAAGATTTTTACTTAGTTGGACTTGCAAGAAGACTATTATCGAGTTCAGATTGAAAGAGGGAAATGAATGAAAAACCGCTTTTAACTGCTCTTTAGGGTGTTTTCAATTCAGGGTCCTCCCCTTTGGACTACAAGGGCCCCCCACTCTCTTCATGCAGTGGTTTGGGAAAAGGAGGTTTATGCAGTGTGTTGGGCACTCTTAATGTGGAGGCATTTCCTGGAGGTGAGCAAGACCCCTTTTGAGATGTGGACTGATCATAGAAACTTAGAAGCCCTAAAAACATCCAGGAGATTATCGACCAAGCAAGTTCGGTGGGCTCAGTATTTTAACCAATTTAATTTCAGTCTTCATTAACTCCCGGGGAAAAAAATTTCTTGGATGATGCACTATCCAGGATGCCTCAATACAACAGTGCTAAACAGGAAAGTCAGAACAGTTATTCTATCCCATCAGCTTGTGCACAAGTCACCACCCGAGCACAGGCGAGAGTGAACCCTCAAATTGGGGAAGGCAAATTGCGGAGACCCTAAACGCAGCATTGGAGGGGGATAAGTGGTTCCAAGCTCACAAAAATGAATGTACAATGCAAGAGGGTCTAGCCTGGGAGGGAGTCAAGATGTACGTTCCTGAAAGCCAAAGATTACTAATCCTGGAAAAGAACTATGACTCAAAAACCGCAGGATATTTTGGGTTTGTAAAAACATTACACTTAATTAAGCACCAGTTTTGGTGGCTGTTGCTTAAAAAAGACAATCAGTGCTATGTGGCTAGCTGCCCAGTCTGCGCTTCAGCCAGGCGGTGGCAGGGTAAAACACCAGGACTCCTCCAGCTGGTGGCAGAGCCTAACACCCCCTGGAAGGAAATTTCTACGAACTTTATAGTAGAGCTACCGGAAAGCTTGGGAAATACTGTAATCTGGGTGATCACTGATTTGTTCTCTAAAGAAGCACATTTTGTGCCCTGCCAAAAAATTTCTTCTGCCCACACCTTGGCTAAGCTGTTCATTCACCACGTCTATAGGCTACATGTTGCTCCGCAAAGAATAATTTCCAACCGCAGAGTGCAATTTATTTCCAAATTCTGGCAAGAATTTTTAAAGCTTCTTGGGATGTCCCAAAGGCTTAGTTCCAGTCATCAACCTGAAACGAATGGGGAGGGGGGGTGAATGTGTGAATGAGGTGCTAGAACAATACCTGAGATATTTTATAAAGCAGGACAATTGGACTGACTTCCTCCCTTTTGCTGAAGTAGCTTATAAAAATTTTGTACATCGCAGCACCCGGTTTACCGCTTTTAAGGTAGCTACAGGGCAGGACTTTGTGCCCATGCCTGAACTGCCTCTGGCCACACCCCTTATTTCATCTTTAAAGGACTGGGTTGATCAGATACAGAATTCCTGGCCGGTGGTTAGAAAATCATTGGAGGAGGCAAGAGAGACTTATAAAAAGCATGCAGACAAAAAGTGGATAAAGCCCAAAGATTTCAAAATAGGAGACCGGGTCTACCTTTCTACAAAATACCTGCAGTCTAGGCAACCTTCCAAAAATGATGGTCCTTTCCCCATCAAAAGAATCATCAACCCAGTCACAGTTGAACCCGAACTGTCGAAATCTCTTAGGCACATTCACCCGATTTTCCATTGTAGTTTACTAAAATCAGAGATTTGATCCCCTCTGCATCCAATGCCGCCTCCATCACCCGAACCTCTCATGAATGAGGGGGAACAACATTTTGAAGTTAAGGATATTCTAGGCTCTTGCAAACACCGAGGAAAACTCCAATATTTAGTTGTATGGAAAGACTTTCTTCCCTTCAAGACTGAATGGGTGGACCTTAAGCACATTAAAGTGGCAAAACTCCTCAAACACTTCCATAACCAATACCCTGATAAAACAAAATATTTCCCTACTGTAACTGTATATCTACCGTCTCTCTCTCTCTCTCTCTCTCTCTCTCTCTCTCTCTCTCTCTCTCTCCCTCTCCCTCCCTCCCTCCCTCCCTCCCTCTCTTTGTTGTGTCATTCCATTTGTTTTTCAGGACTGACGTCCTTGTCAAAGTGGGCAGCATGTCAGATCCACCAGCTTTGGCTTCATGCCTTGCCCATGTTCTGCCATCAATTGGGGAGAAGAAGGGGAGAACAAATGGGCAATAAAGCTGTGTACCTTTATGATGAGAAATTGGGAGGGGGAATTGGCAGCTGAGAAAGAACAGAGTGCTTTGGAATCCAGTTCATGTTGGTGCGCTGGCATCTTCAAAGCTGTTTGCCCTGAGCATGGAATTTTATCAGCCCAAACACCTCAGCGTTTCTCAAAACATTTTGGTAGTGTCAGATTGGCTACGCATGGACAGGGGGAGGGCAAAGGGGAACCAAGGGTTTAGTTCTGTATTGGCGCGTGGTAATTTTAGATTCCGCTTGACTGTACTGCATCCAGCATCTCTTAGTAAAAGTACCTTTTCACTTCAACCAAATGGAGTTGAGAGTTTTACTTCCCTAGGTGATCAGACTGGGGCAGGTCTGACATTATTGCATATTTTCTGCAATTCTTTTTTTTCAAAAAGGGCTTCCAAACTTTGTGGAAACCTTTATAACCTAGCAGTCCTAACACTAACATAAAACCATAGACTGCACATTCTTGACAAGATAGTAAGAGGTCTATAATTTGGGAGGGGGGAAACAAATTTATGTTTATTTGCATCTAATATGACAAGTTAGCAATACACTGTACTCTTTTTGGAACACTTACTATTAGTCCTTTAGTCAGTGAAAATACTACATACTGGTATTATAAATACCCTAACAGTTCAGTTCAGAATAATCACACTCCAACTGAATTTAGTTTCTGATCAATCTGTAAATTCAGATGTGGGTTCTTCCAACATTTTAATCTAAGATGAGCAAATGTTCCAACTTGCAAACTGGAGCAACTTGTGTATACATGCACACATTTTAGACCAAAAATTTGTGTCTTAAAAAATATATATATAATAGGAAGGAGATAAATCAATAGTTCAACATTCATGATAGGTATTTCTGCTGTAATACTTACTGTAACATCCTGAAACTGAAGCCTCATGGTAGACCCTGCTGCTTGTGGGCAGCTTGTGACCTCCAAGATGGTTCTGAGTAATACATCTAGTAGACTGTTCACAATTACATCTATTTCTTCCAATACTGACTTATCCTTTCATTTTTTTGAAAAAGAAAAACAAGATCATACACTTTGGTGTACTGAAAAATAAATCTAATAATCCCATTTTGTTTTAAAACAAGTCATATTATTAATGGGAAGAATTAGATACTGCATGCTGGATGTGCCAATTTAGGAGATATTTATTTAAACCTTTCCTATGCAAATACCTTCATGGAGAAAATCTACATGATTGCCAGGAGTCAAAATCAACTGGATAATCAATCAATCAATCAATCAATCAATCAATCAATCAATGTAAGGGTGGTGTAACTAGTTCCAAAATATTTAGAGACTTTTATGTCTTAGGAAAAACACTAAACATTGTTTGGTAATTATTTGGCAGTCAGTGAATTGCCTCAATAGAGTGAGGATATAAGGCTGATACCTAATACCAAAGACTAGATACTGCATTTCGGTTTGGTAATAATATGTTTGAAAAAGATATTGTACTGTAATTGATCAAAAAATAAATGTAATAAGACATAGCAGCTATAAAAGTGAAAGCGCTAATAGGTTACATGCAAGGAAAATATATTTTCAAATGATCAAAAATAATATCTTCATAATACTTGATATTGGTCAGACTTCACTTCAAATATTATAGGAGAGCCACATTAGTCTACAGTGTCAAAAAATCAAGAGGAGTCTGGTATCATGTTTTCGGATTATTAATTTTACTAAAAGGCATTTAAGTTTTTATGAACTTCTCACTTCAACAGACACCTCTGATAATATGCCCAGTATTATGAAGTGAGCTGAAGTCAGTTGATGAACTGAAGCTGAAGCAAACTGATAAAATAAATATATTTTAAATTAATAATTTATTCTCCCTCTTCCAAAAATATTAAGCATTTTTAATATTTCTGAACCATAATTTTTTTGAAAAATCAATACTATTGTATTTTTTCAAACAGTTGATGAGATATCTAACCGAGTATTGACTACCAAAAGTATAACTTTCTAATAAAATAACATTTCTACAAGTACTGTTCATGCACAGATACATTATAAATAACAATGAAACATACTAAAGGAGCATCTTAATAATAAACTTTAGTCTTACTTCCCTTTGAAATAGACTTCTTAACAATTAAAAGCCCATTTTCTGTGATGTTCCTTCTACTTACAGAACTATTTTTCTTAACGAAGGAAAATATGTTGCTAAGGATATGCGCACACATGATCAGATCCTTTTGCTCTTGCAGGTGCATATAAAGGTGATGCAGAACTACTGGTAGCAAAACATACCGAGACTCTGGAAGACAAAATATATACTATGGATGCTGTCTTTCTATGATCCAGTCTTTTCAGTGATTAAGAATGCAAACTGATCTATCAAAGGACTACATTTAGTTTTGACATATAGGTAGTCCTTGACTTACAACCACAACTGGGATCAGAATTTCAATTGTTAAGCAAGACGTTGGTTGTTAATTTTACACCCAATTTTACAACCTTTTTTTGCTACAGTTTAGCAAATTAATGCAGTTGGTAAGTGAATCATGAGGTCGTTAAGCAAACCCAGCTGTTCCCAATGACTTTTCTTGTAAACTGAAAAGGAAAAAGCATTAATATTAACACTTCACTAATTTTAATTTCACTAACATATTGATAAAACACTATTCTATTTTGGTAAATTCCAGCTTAATATATTCCTTTTTAATGTGATGTACTATTTAAGTATAAATATTTTAATAGAATATTGCCTGGATGAGTACATTCTTCATGTGACTACAAGAGAAATTTGACTATTGTTTATTGTCTTTGGGCTTTACTATGGAATATGCTCAGAACCTTCAAAAAAAGTACATTTAAAAACATTAAAAATGTTTATAAACATTTGAGTTTGAGCATGTAGTAAATCCAGTCAAAGCTAATGGAGAGCCATAAATCAATTTTGGCAGCAGGCAAAGTTAACTTGGTGTTGTGCCACAGAACATCAAATACTCTATATGTCTCTACACTTCTGGCAAAGAAAACCCCAAAACATGTTCCCCTCCCCTTCAATGCTATACAAGTCTGACTAGCAGATAAATGATACCCAGCTATATATCTCTACCCCGCGTCAATTCAGTGAAGCAGTGGATGTGATGTGTCGGTGCCTTGAGGCTGTGAGGGTCTGGATGGGAGTCAACAGGCTCAGACTTAACCCAGACAAGACCGAGTGGCTGTGGGTCTTACCTCCTAAAGACTATGTCAACTGTCCATCCTTGCCTCTTGGGGGGTAGAAATTGTCCCCCTCAGAACGGGTTCGCAATTTGGGTGTCCTCCTAGACTCACAGCTGAGATTAGATCAACATTTGACAGCTGTGGCTAGGGGGACCTTTGCACAGGTTCGCCTGGTGTACCAATTGCGACCCTACTTGGATCAAGAGGCTCTCCTCACAGTCACTCATGCCCTTGTCACCTCAAGATTAGATTATTGCAACGCGCTCTACATGGGGCTACCCTTGAAGAGTGTTCGGAGACTACAATTGGTCCAGAATGCAGCTGCGCAAGCCGTCGTGGGTGCATCTAGGTACACCCACATTAC
>QLTV01000981.1:1317107-1332680 GCA_003457575.1 Thermophis baileyi
CCCACAGAGTTGGTCTCCTCCAGGTCCCGTCAGCTAAACGGTGCCGGCTCGCGGGCCCGCAGGGGAGGGCCTTCTCTGTGGCTGCCCCGACTCTCTGGAACCAGTTACCTCCTGAGATCTGGACCACCCCCACCCTATTGGCCTTCCGAAAAGCAGTAAAGACCTGGCTTTTCCGGCAGGCCTGAGGCCGTGATCTCGCGGTTGTAATCTGCGAGATCCGGCCATGATGGGATATGCATGAATTTTAAATTGTTTTAATGTCTAATGTTTTAATGTTTTATTATTGATTAGGATGTTTTATAATGTTTTTAATGATGTTTTTAATGTTTTTTGTTTGTTGTTAAGCCGCCCAGAGTCCTTTGGGAGTTGGGCGGCATACAAATATAATAAATCTAAATCTAAATCTAAATAGCTTTAGAAGAGAAAGATATTTTTTCCTTCATTTGATCAGTTTACAAATGTACTCATCCACATGTGTGCATACATATTGCTTCTACATTTATGTTTCTGCACTCGGTATTGAGTCTGCATCCCTGAGATGAGCACTGGGAAGGCTGTGTATGCTCCACTTTAGGTCTTATGAACAGAAAGGAGGAAAGCAGCTCAGAAGTTGGCAGCATTCTGAGATTTGGTCCATTAGGGCAGCACAGAAAAGAAAAAAAATCCTGTACTTTTTTTATCCATAGTACCTGGCCAAACTTGACCCTTTTTTTTGTCCTGGCTTCTCCCATGATACCAAATTTGGTTCCTTTCTGTTTGGAGAGTTATCTTTCTGACAGACAGCTAGGAAGACAGAGTCCCAAGCCCATTTATCTGCCTGTCTATCTGTCCATCCATCTGTCTGTCCATCCATCTGTTTGTCCATCCATCCATCCATCTATCCATCCATCCATCCATCATCTACCTATCATATTTATATAGCTGCCATCTCACATGAAAGTAACTCTGGGCAGCATACAACACATATATAATTGGACTGCTGGACTTCTGGTCTTGCAAAAAATGATTCAAGGGCTTCATGCAGATTCACCATACCTATTTTAGTGTAAAATCCAAATGTGACTAAATTTTATCTGCTTTATATACAATCAGCATGTGTCAGGAGCTATTTCAATATTAGTTAATTAGCAATGGTATTTGTTTTTCTACCTGGATTGGTGTACAATTGGCTTTCCACTGTTTTTCCAATGCACTGAAGTTTCACTGCTTGAAGAGAATCATCCGCATTTGTAATGATTGGCAAGCTCCCTAGAGTATCACACACCAAATTTGCTACTTCTCTCACATCAAAGAGCTTTAACAATTCTGAATATATAGCTGGGAAGGAACTGAGAAAGATTGCCTGGGAATAAACACAGAAAAAATTAAGTATATTACAAATGTTCAAACAGACAGAAAAAGAAATTTAAACTTTATTTGGATTTAATTTTAAAAATTATACTTTTTCTATTTTTTTTTTAAAAACAGATATTTGGAATTTGCTCTTAATAGTTTTAATTTGTTCCAAGGGAAAAAAAGAATATAAATAACATTATTATGAGTTAATTTGCAGTTCTAAATGAATATGAGAAATCCAAGGACTATAGTGAAAATAGAGAAGGATTAGAATTAAAAAAACAAAACAAAAATAGCCAACTGCAAATGCTGCATCTGAATCATGGAAGATAATTGGAAACAAAACAATTCTATAGCTTGTTAATTTAGCCAAAAGCTTCATATAGAAAGACAGTACTATCAGATGTTTGATCCAACTTTTGTTACCAATACGTGAATGAAATGAAATGTCATTATAGCTGAAAATAGATCATAAGCATTAACATGTCACATTTAAACACTACTATGTTTTTATATATCAGTTACCATGCACAGAAGCAATGTGAAAAACAGAAGTAACTGTGTAAGGCAGTATTTTTGCAGAACTTACTTGGGCCTGAGATAAAGCATTGGTTCCTTTAGTTTCTTGGGAAAGGAAGAATCGTACTGACATCAAAAGCTCTTGAATACAACAGCAGAATTCCTCCTCATTTTGTCCACCAGTAGCAAGAGAGAATAGTTTCCGAGACTGAACTATATATTTAAATATATATTCTTGGGCCTATAAAATAAAAATGTGTGATTTTATATCATTCCCTCTTATCAATAATAAACATTTTTCTAACAGCACTAGTTAGATAGCATATAGCCTAACATAGAAAATAAATAGCTCATATCACAAAAGGGCAACTTTCCATATTCACTCTTTGCTAAATTCATTGATTTTTTTTAATGTCCAGTCTTTCTAAATTAAGGGGAATTGAAAGTCAGTGTCAGCCTGGTCATCTTTGCTTTATTTCAAGCTTGCTGCCAGCTGCCATGGAAACGATAGGGGGGGGAGCAATGGGTATTTGGGAGTTGGGAAATGTGCAGGAGGTGAAACTGGAATTTCTGAGAAGCGATGGGGAGGCCTGGATACAGAGAGGTCAGCTTGAGTTCTTTAACATCTTCAAGGCCAACTGTCCTGGGATCAGCATGCACGAAGGAGGAACAATGCACCTGGACCAGAGAAGTTCCCAAAACATCTTCCTGGCTGATGATTGAACTTTGGTTGCCTGACTACTGAGGGGTGAGCTCTGGGGTTAGTTTCAATTTGTTTCTTTGCGTTTTGCTTCAGACCTTGCCTGACTTTTGCTGCAATCAGTTCTTTCCTAGTAAAAGTACATTTTCTCTGAATCAATGGAGCCAAGGGTTTTCTTTCATAGGGATTGATCGGAGGCAGCCCTAACATTAGGCAAGGTCTGCTTTAACGTTCAACCTGCAGTCTACAGTGGGGACCAAGCATCTTAATGTCCAGCCATGAGAGCGAACTGGAAGAGACCGGAGCTCTGGGCTGATCCCCTCCCAGACTGTGCCACATCCGAGATGAAGCAGAATGGCTGGAGGAGCTAGACATCGACAAAGAACCTATTGGGCCAAGATTGTCATTGGGCATGGGGTGAAAGGAGGACCCAGAGGAATGACTCTCGGGGGAAACTGCCAACTCTCAAAATGACTCTAGCAGAAGCCATATTTTTCTCTGCTTTGTTTCTTAGTTGCCATGTATATGGGGGTGGGGGGACAGGGAATGTAGAATGTTTTCCTCCAAAGCGCCAAACATAACAGCAATAAGGCTCGTGAGAACCAAGGCCAGCTCAACGTGCCCTAGCAGTGGCAGGAGGAAGTGCTGAGAAGTTCATCACCTGCTTGGCTAACGTGACTTGTGACACAAGGGGAGTGGCCGGTATCTATTTTTTAATTATACCAAAGCATGGGAATTATTCAGAGTTGGTTTCACATTTGAACGTGCCAATATGATGTACCCAATAAACAGGATCTTTGAGAAAGCCATAGCCTCAGAGTCTTGAACTGATTGGGAGCATTACTCGGAACCATAACAGTAACTTTTATGTGAGGAAGCAGAGGTTCCCACAGGCTGGAGTGGTGTCACAGGGAAAGAGACGAAGTCCCCCCTCTTGATGTGGACCTAGAGGATGCCATGCTGAGCATACCCTATACCTGTTGCAAGAGGTGATACAGAATCTGGGAATCTTTCATTGAGATGACCACTCAGGCTCCTCAAACTACCCCAAGCCAAGCCGTGGACAGAGCTGCGGCGGCAGCATTCATGGCAACAGTTGCATCTAGATTTACAGATAAACAGAGTTGGAAGGGACCTTGCAAGTCGTCTAGTCCAACCCCCTGCCCAAGCAGGAGACCCTACATCTGCCTCTACCTAGGATCGAACTCACAACCTCCTGATTGTGAGGCAAGAGCTCCACCTCTAGGCCACAGCACCAGAGATGCCACAACCAGCAGCTGCTGCTGCACGACCCCCTCCACCTGAAGGAACTGCCCCCTTGGAGATGCCAGGCTCCAAATGTTCCAGCCTTGGGAGTGAAATACAGGGGTTCTTTGTGGCACAAGTCTGGAACTACATGCAGCAGTATGGGGATGAATAGGGGACAGAGGCAGCCCAAGTCAGATGCATGACCATGTCTGTCAAGGGTGTAGCTCTACTGGACTCGGATTGCCCCAGGTGCGTGGTTAACCCTCAGGTGGTGGAAAAGTTGGGACTGAGTCTCAAGCAGCTGAAGGTGCCAATAGCTTTTTGCCAACTAGATTGGACAGTAGCTGGGGGGTGTCTAATTTTATAACTGAGCCAGTGGAAATGAGAATGGCAAGTGTCAAGATTGAATCACTTTACTTCCTCTGAGCTTCTATCACTACTCAACTTGTCATTCAAGCAGGAAAAGGGAGGGGTGGAATGGAATGCTAAGATTTTGTCTACGGACCATGAGAGCCTGAACCTCATCAAGGTCACTACTACAGGTTTAGTTGGAGAAATGAACTGTTCCCATAACAAACGGAAGTTTTATAATTGGACAATGTGAACACCCAGAGGTGGGGAAAAAGGGAATCTATTGTTTAACTAAGTGGTCATTTACACGGGAAACCCAGAGCTGGTTTTGCTTCTGCAGTTTTGATATGGTGTATCCAATAAAGTTTTACTTTTGGGAATTCAAAGCTCCCAAGAGTGTTTACTTTTTTTGGGTTCACTAGTCAGACAGTTGACATTAAACCAGCTCTCCACACAATTTAACATCTGCCTACAAGAGAGCTGTAACATGTCTGGAACCAAGAAGCAAGCTGATGCTGTGGTGAAGCCTGGAGCTGCTCCTCTTCAGGAAGCACCAGCAATGGCCCATGCGGAGTCTGGGGCGAGGCGGTGGTGACGCAATCCAAGTTAAGGGCGGAGAAGGTGGAAAAGCCACTGGTGCGGGATGAAGGAGCTGTGGCAGGATCCTTTTACCCCAACCCAAAAACCCGATGGCTGGGAGAGGTGGGGAAGGCAGCCGAGGTGGAATTCCCCTTGATCCTGCTGGGGGTTGCCCTGACTCGGGGAAGCAAATGGAAGGCCAGGAGAGCTGTGGATTGGGAAGAGCCAGTGGAGTGGAAATTCCTGACCGTATGCCACAGCCCTTCAGTAGAGCAACTGTGGGAGAGGTTCAGTGGGTTGGAGATGCATGGAGTGGCATCAATGAAGTTGTTGGTCTGGGGAGCAGGGCTTGAAATCGGCCAGGCATTGGCTGCCTCATCCCCTTCTCTGCCCCAATTGGCAGGGTCAAGAAGTATGGGGCAAGGGGCAGTGGGGCCTCTTTCGTGGTTGAAAAAGTGGAATCTGTCAGTTGACTGGGAGGTCAACAAGTGGCACCTGAGAAATAAAACAGGAAACCCACAGGGGATGGAGAAGATGCACAGAGTTGGGTGAGTGCCATCAGCGGGGGAAGTGAAAGTGGAGCCAGCTAATGCACTGGTTGAGAGCGAGCAAGCAGAGCCAAGCATCCCCAAAGAATACCATGATTTAGCAGAAGTATTTAGCAAGCAGGAATTGGACTTACTCCCCCTGCACCACCCCACAGACTGTGCAATTGAAATACTGCCTGGGGCAAAACTGTCCAAACCAAAGATGTACTCAATGACCCCCAAGGGAGATGGAGGAACTCAGGGATTTCATGGATAAGAATTTGGCTAGGGGCTTCATTCAGCCAGCGAAGTCCAGGGTTGTGGCCCCAGTACTCTTCAAAGAAAAGAAAGATGGCTCTTTGAGAGTATACATTGATTTTTGAGGAATTAATGGGGTCTGCATGGAAAATATGTACCCACTCCCCATCATGAACATACCAGGATACCTATCCAAAGGGAAGGTGTTCACAAAGCTGGACTTGAGAGAAGCGTACTGCCGAGTGAGGATTAAGGAGGGAGATGAATGGAAGACAGCCTTCAATTGCCCCTTAAGGTGCTACCAATTCCAGGTGATGCCCTTTGGACTGCAGGGGGCACCCACGGTGTTCATGGAGCTGATAAATGAGGTGCTGCATGAGCACCTATATAAGGGGGTTCTGGTGTACCTGGTGACATTCTCATTTATTCTGAAACAATGGAAGATCATGTAAAGCTAGTGTAGAAAGTGCTGAGGAAGCTATTGGAAGCCAAGCTCTATGCCAAATGTCCAAGTGTAACTTCCATAAAATCAGCCTGGATTATTTGGGGTACTGAGTGGGAATGGAGCTGGACCCTGGAAAGGTGAAAACAATATTAGAGTGAAAAGCCCCCTGAACCAGAAGGCAACTGCAGAGCTTCTTGGGCTTTGGCAACTTTTACCAACATTTCATCCCCTTATACCCCTGCCTATCACCGAGCTACTAAAGACGGGCGGAGGGGGAGTGAAACCCAAACCGAGCCAGTTGTTTAACTGGACTATGGAATGTCAAGCAGCTTTCAAAAAGCTCAAACGGCTCTTTGCGGGGGAACCAACCCTTAAACACCCGAACCCAGAGGAGCCCTTCATAATACAAGCTGATGCTAGCGATGTAGAGGTGGGGGCCATCCTGCTCCAAAGAAATGCAAAGGGAGCGTTCCAGCCCTACGCCTACACTTCCCAAAAGCCGACCAACACTGAAAGATGTTGGGCGGTGTGAAAAAAAGAGGCTTATGACATTTGTTGAGCACTGATCACCTGGAGGCAGTTTCTGGAAGGCAGTAAAATCTCCTTTGAAGTGTGGACAGACCAAGAACTTGGGGGCCCTGAAAACCCCGAGGAAACTGTCCCCCAAACAAGTATGATGGACTCAGTACTTTAATTGATTCAATTTCACCCTTCAGTACTTGCCAGGGTGGAAGAATTTTCTCGAAGATGCACTTTTCCGAATGCCCCAATATAAAAACACCTGGGAGGAAATAGTTAACTCCATCATCCCCTCTCAGCAACCGGCAGTAAAGGTCTCTGTGAAGTGACGGCTGCTAGGTACTCCTCAACCGGCTGATGATGCTTTGACCCAACAGCTGAGGGAAGCCATGAAGGAAAATGAGTGGTTCAGAGACTATAAGAAAGAGCTGATGATAAGGGAGGACCCGGCATGGAAGGAAGACAAGCTGTATGTTCCAGCCAACCAAAGGACCCAGATCCTGCAGAGAAGCCACGATGTAAAGCCGGCAGGCCACTTTGGGTTTGTAAAGACCCTTCACTTGCCTGGGAGGCAGTTCTGGTGGCCTAAGATGAAGAAAGACATTGAAAGATATGTGACAAGCTGCCCAGTGTGCATGTCCATGAAACGGTTGCCTGTGAAGACTCCTGGGCTGCTCCAGCCGGTGGCTAACCATAACTGGCCATGGGAAGAGATCACCATGAACTATATTGTGGAATTGCCTGAGAGTGCCAAGAACACTGTGATCTGGACAATGGTGAACCTGTTTTTGAAGCAAGCGCACTTCATTGCCAGTCCAAAGCTTCCTTCAGCCCGGAGCCTGGCCAAGATGTTTGTGCAACATGTTTATCGGCTGCATGGAGTTCCAAAACACATCATTTCAGATGGGGGTGGTGGTGCAATTTACGACAAAGTTCTGGTGGGAGTTCACCAAGTTAATAAGTTCCTCCCAAGGGCTTAGCTCAGGATTCCATCTGAGTTCTAATGGGGGAGGCGGAAGGGACCAATGCAACAGTAGAGCAATGTAGAATAAAATGACCTGGAAGAGACCTTGTAGGTCTTCTAGTCCAGCCCCCTGCTCAAGCAGGAAAACCTATACCATTTCAGATAAGTGACTGTCTAGTCTCTTCTTAAAAACATCCAGTGATGGAGCACCCACGATTTCTGAAGACAAGTTGTTTCACTGTCAGCAATGTTCCACTAATTGTCCTCACTGTTAGGAAGTTTCTCCTTAATTCCAGGTTGCTTCTCTCTTTGATTAGTTTCCAACCATTGTTTCTTGTCCTGCCCTCTGGTGCTTTGGAGAATAATTTGACCCCCTCTTCTTTGTGGCAGCCCCTCAAATACTGGAATACTGCTATCATGTCACCCCTAATTCTTCTTTTCTTTAGACTAGCCAAACCCAAATCCTGCATCCGTTCTTTTAGTCTCCAGGCCTTTGATCATCTTAGTTGATCTTCTCTGAACTTTTTCCAAAGTCTCAACATCTTTTTTGTAGTATGATGACCAAAATTGGTTGCAGTATTCCAGGTGTGGTCTTACTAGGGTTTTGTAAAGCGGCACTAATACTTCACATGATCTTGATTCTGTGACTGTTTATACAACCCAGGATTGTATTAGCTTTTTTGGTTGCTGCTGCACACTGCTGTCTCATATTCAAGTGAACATCCACTAGGATTCCAAGGTCCTTCTCACAGTTACTGTTTTTGAGCCAGGTCTCATATAATCTGTACTTATACCTTTGATTTTTCCTGCCTAAGTGTAAAACCTTGCTTTTCTCTACATTAAAATTCATCTTGTTGGATAGGGCTCATTGTTCAAGTTTGTCAATATCTTTTTGGATCCTGAGCTTGTCTTCTGGGGTGTTCGCTGTTCTTGCCAGTTTAATGTTATCTGCAAATTTGATGATTTCCCCTTCTATTCCCTCATCTAAGTCATTAATGAAGATATTAAAGAGTACTGGGTCTAAGACGGAGCCTTGTGGTACGCCACAGCTTACTTCTCTCCATGTGGATGTAGTACCATTAAGGATTGCTCATTGAGTATGGTTTGTCAGCCAGCTACAAATCCATCTGGTGGTGATGTTGTCTATTCCATATTTTTCTAGCTTACCAAGTAGTAGGTTGTGGTCTACTTTGTCAAATGCCCTACTGAAATCTAAGTATACTATGTCCACAGCATTTCGCTGGTCTACTAATTTAATCACTTTATCAAAGAATAAAATAAGATTGGTTTGGAATGTTCTGTTTTTAACAAACCCGTCCTGGCTACTAGTTATAACTTTATTTGCTTCTAGTTGTTCACAGATCTGTTTTTTAATTATTTTTTCCAGGATCTTCCCAGGTATTGATGTTAGACTGATTGGTCTATAGTTTCTTGGGTCTGTTTTTTTCCCTTTCTTGAAGATGGGAACCACATCAGCCCTTCTCCAATCCTCAGGTACTTCCCCGATGCTCCAGGATTTTTGAAAGACATGATACAATGGTTCTGAGATAACACCTGCCAGCTCCTTCATAACTCTGGGATGTAATCTGTCAGGTCCTGGTGATTTATATTCATCAAGGTCAGACAGGTGTTCTCTTACCATTTTCTTGCTTATTTTAATTTCTAGTTTGTCTTTTACAGTAGTTTTTTTGGTACGTTGGGCTATAATTTCAATACTTCAATGTATAATAGTAATACTTACATTGCTATGTAAACTACCAGCAGACCAATTGGGTGGAGCTCCTGCCTTTTGCAGAAGTAGCTTTTAATACCTTGGTACATAGTACCAAGTTCATCCCATTCAAGGTAGCCACAGGAGTTGAGTTCGTACCGATGCCAGAATTTCCGAGGGAGCCCCCCCCTCCTTCGGTAACACTAGCTGAATGGATGGACACCCTAAAATCTGCCTGGGGGAATGTGCAAAAGGCACTGAATAAAGCCAGACAGTCACAAAAGAAACAGGATGACTGGAGAAGGAATTTAGGATTGGGGATAAAGTATATCTATCTACTAAATACTTAAAGTTGAGGCAACCCTGTAAGAAACTGGGTCCCAAATACATAGGGCCTTTTCCAATCGTTCGGATTATAAACACAGTCATGGTAGAATTGTGGTTGCCAAAGGTACTTAGGCAAGTCCATCCAGTGTTCCACTGTAGTTTGTTAAATTCCTTTCACAGTTCTAAGTTGAAACAAGGGTGAAGGGGTGCCTCCACCTCCTGTTATAGTGGGAGGTCAGGAACACTATGAAATCAAAAAGATACTGGACTCAAGTTATTTTAAAGGGGGATTACAATACTTAGTTCAGTGGAAAGGATACCCCTCAACTGATGCTGACTGGGTTGCTGCCCATAATGTTAGTGCAGATGAACTAGTCAGAAGGTTCCATGCTAAATAACCACAACGTCCAAAGGGACAACTGAGAGCTAAAGATTCCTGAGTAAAAATGTTAATCTGTGTTTGATATTTTTCTAGGTCTAAACCTTCCTCCAGGTGGTCGGTATGCCAAGATTGAATCGCTTTACTTCCTCTGAGCTTATATCGCTATTCAACTTGTCATTCAAGCGGGAGGAGGGAGGGGTAGAATGGAATGCTAAAATTTTGTCTATGGACCGTGAGAGCCTGAACCCCGTCAAGGTCATTACTGCAGGTGTTAGATGGAGAAATGAATTGTTCCCATAACAAAAGGAAGTTTTATAAATGGACAATGTGAACACCTAGGGGTGGGGGGAAAGGGAATCTATTGTTTAACTAAGCAGTTATTTATGCGGGAAACCAAGAGCTGGTTTTGTTTCTGCAGTTCCGAGATGGTGTATCCAATAAAGTTTTACTTTTGGGAATTCAAAGCTCCCAAGAGTGTTTACTTTTTTTGGGTTCGCTAGTCAGACAGTTGACAGAAAGCACAAAGAAACTCTGAGTTTTATAGTCGTACCAGGGATGGAGAGACCTCTCCTGCTTGGACTGTCTTGGCTCCAGAAATGAAAACCTTACATGAACTGGAGGAGAGGGCTCTTAAAAATCAGGCATAAGGTGGCCAAAAAAGAGGAAGAAATTCCACACCCAGAGGCAAGAAAACCAAAGAACCAAGGGAGCTAGGGGCAGTCATGCAGGAGCACCCAAAAAGTGAGCCCAGAATCCCCAAGGAGTACTGGGATCTATGGGATGTCATTCAACCGGCTAGACCACAGGTGGCAGGCCCAGTATTGCTCCGGGAGAAAAAGGATGGAACTCTGCACCAGTGCATTGACTATAGAGGGCTAAATGCAGTGTGCATGGAAAATGTCTACCTATTGCCCCTGATGAAAAACATGCTTGCACATCTAGCCTAAGGAAAAATCTTCACTAAATTAGATCTGCAGGAGGCTTATTATTGGGTTCAGATCAAGGAGGGCGATGAATGGAAAACTGCCATTCTGGGATGTTTTCAATTCCGAGTACTCCCCTTTGGGCCCCAGCTGCAGAGGGCCCCAGCTGTGTTCATATAACTGATTAATGAGCTGTTGCATGACTACTTGTATAAGGGGGTGTTGGTGTATTTGAATGATATTTTAATATATACTGAGACTATACTGAGACTGGAAGAGCATGTGAATTGGTGTGGACCAGGGGTGGGTTCCTCCCCGCTCGGACCGGTTCTCCCGAACCGGTAGCGGCCCGCTGGTGATGTCATGATGACATCACCGAACCGGATTGGTCGGTGCTGGTCTGTGGGGGCCGCCATCTTTTTTTTGAATTTTTTTCAAAACTTTTTTTTTTATTTTTCTTTCTTTTTTCCTTCTGAGCATGCCCACAAGCCAACTTCTGGCACTGTGCATGTGGTCGCCATCTTTTTTCCGGCTTTGTTTTTTTAAAAAAATTTTTGGATTTTTTGTTACTGCGCATGCGCCCACGCGGCGCGGGAGGGAGCGAACCGGCAGCAAGGTAAGTTGGAACCTACCCCTGGTGTGGACGGTCCTACTCAGAGCAACCAAATTGTATGCAAAGCTTTCTAAATGTGAATTACCTGGATTACTGTATATCTAATGAAGGAGTAGAAATGGACCCAGAAAAGGTGCTGGCAGTGTTAAATTGCCCCTCCCCTCACACTACAAAGCAATTACAAAGTTTCCTAGGTTTTGCCAATTTCTACTGGCAATTCATCACTTCATTCACCAAAATTGCATTACCAATCACCAACCTTTTAAAAACTAAGGGCGAGGGCAAGCTGAAGCCGAGTCAGTCACTTATGTGGACTATGGAGTGCCAAGTGGCATTCAAAAAACTCAAACAGCTGTTTGTGGCGGAGCCCATGCTAAAGCACCCTGATCCAACTTCTCCTTTTGTAATTCAGGCAGATGCAAGTGATGTAGCCGTGGGGGCTGCACTATTACAAAAGAATGACCAAGGCCTGCTACAATCCTGCTCGTACACCTCTAAAAGTCTTATGGAAACTGAAAGTGTGTGAGAGGGCTAATTCGGTCCTGTTACAGTATCTCAGGTGCTACATTAATTACCAACAAGACAATTGGACTGATCTTTTACCATTTGCAGAGGTGGCATAGAATAATTCAGTGCATAGTAGCACAGAGTTTACCCCATTTAAGGTGGCCTCTGGTCAGGATTTTGTAGCTATGCCAGAGCTGCTTCAAGAGAAACCTCAAATACCTTCCTTGGCAGAGTGGATAGCGCAACTCCAAAACACTTGACCAATAGCACGTAAGGTGCTGGAAGACACATGTCAAGTACATAAGAAATAAGCCGACAAAAACTTGTGAAACCAAAAGATTTTAAAGTGAGTGACAGAGTTTACCTTTCCACAAAATATCTACAGTCCACCCAACAGTCTAAGAAACTAGATCCTAAATATGTTGGACCATTCCCCGTTGTTAAAATAATTAATCCTGTTACAGTACAATTGGAATTGCCTAAGAACCTTAAATGTATTCACCTCATGTGTCATTGCTGTTTACTGAAACCTGAAACTGTTTCTCCTCTTCGCCCTGCACCTAATGCCCTGTTGGAGCCCATCTTAATTGAAGGAGAGCAGCATTTTGAAATTAAGGAGATTCTAGGAAACATAAAGGGAAAGTCCAATACCTAGTTGCATGGAAGCATTTCCTTCCTTGTAGTCTGGGTGGGTAGATGCTAAACATGTCTGGCCACCTAAACTCCTCCAAACCTTTCACAGAAAATACCCTGACAAACCCCGGATGGAGTAGTGGTTTTACTTGGTTTATATTGCTTTACCTATGTGTATGTTGTTTTCTTGTTTTAGGGCTAACACCTCTGTTACAGGGGCCCGAATGTCAGCCTGGTCATCTTCGCTTTCCTTCAAGCTTGCTGCAGGCTGCCATGGAAACAATGGGGGTGGGGGAAGCAATGGGTATTTGGGAAGGGAAGCGTGCAGAAGGTGAAACTGGAATTTCTGAGAAGTGATGGGGAGGCCTTGACTCAGCTTGGGTTGTTTAATCTTCAAGGCCAACCTCCTGGGATTGGCATGCACAAGAAGGAGCGATGCACCTGAACCAGATGTTCCCAAAACATCTTCCTGGCCAATGATTGAACTCTGGTTGCCTGGCTACTGGGGGGGGGGGCGCTCTGGCATCCCTGACAGCCAGCTTGTATCACTAAGATTTATTTTTATTTCAGTCACTTTATTACATCGGGTCATATAACCAATTGCATTCGTCCCAGTATGAAACCATTTGCAACATCATCCAAAATATGATATCTTAATACAGAAAAATATCTCATAGTTGGAGATCTTTCATGCAAACTGCACTTTCACAATTAACCAAATAATCTTCATTAGAATAATAAATGCCAATTTTCCAAAGTGATCTCAATCTAATGAAAAATATAGGCCAACTGTCAGAATACAAATATTTTTAATACAAATCTAAACCCATATTTTAAATTGTTTATCATAGTAAAGTGTGATGTTGTCCATCACTAGAAGTAAGGCCCTTTAAATTGTGCCTTACGCATGGGCTAGTCAACAGATTATATCTATCTTACATCACAAGTGCTATTTGCAAACTACTTTCACAATAATTTCCATATGCTGCTATCAGAGAGATATTAATCAGAAGTTTTGCTTTTAGTTCTTTGATATCTTTATAGTTATACAATAGACTGGGTGTCGGCAACCCACGGCTCCAGAGCTGCATGCAGCTCTTTGGGCCCTCTGCTGTGGCTCCCTGTCCCATTACTGGCTGGCCCCGCCGCTCGCCCTCCCTTCCCAGTCACTCCTCGCCTGGCCTGAGAAAGTAAGGGCGGCAGGGGATGGAGAAGCGGCCGGGGCTGATTCTCCAGCGCCTCTTGCTGGAGCTTCTTCCAGCCGTTGTTGGTGCTGGGCGTGCCTCGGTCGCTTGGGGAGACGCGCAACCTGCTCTCCACCCCGAGACACTGGCCCGACGCCGGCCTCACTAACACAAGGGCTGGTGAGGTAGGAATGGGATCCCAGAAGAGGGGACGACGGAAAGGGGGATGGGCCCGCAGCGCCCATCTGTGGCTTTAAGAAGCTCAGGGCAGCAGGAAAAGGGGGCTGTTCCCTCCAAACCTCACACGCCCACCCCAGGGGTCAGGCTTGGAGAAAGCCGGAGGGCCCTCGCCAAAGATGCTCACTCGTCAGCTGGTCTCCCCCTCTCTCTGTATCTCTCTCTCTGTGTCTGTCTCTTTCTATCTCTGTGTGTGTGCATGCGTGCGTGTGTCTCTCGCTCCCTGTCTCTGTGTCTCTTCTCTCTCTCTCTCGGAAAACCGTTCCTCAGCCAGCCCAGATTTCCAAAAAGTTGTCAAGAAGAAAGAAAAGGAGCTTCTCACTCTCTCAGAAAGCCCAGCGAGCTCTCCTTGGGGCTCTTTGCTACTCCTTTTCTTTCTTCTTTTTGGAAATCTGGGCTGGCTGAGGAACGAGTGCAATCCGCGGCAGAGGCTTCCCTCCTCCTCCTCCTCCTCCTCTCATGACCCCCTGACCAGCTGTGGTGGGGCCGGGAGGGTGTGCACGAGCAGGAAGACCCTCCTCAAGCGAGCAGCTGGGCTTGGCCAAAGTGCAGCAAAGGCATGTGTGGGGCGGGCGGCCGCTCGCTTGAGGGTCTCCCTGCTTGTGCGCACCCTCCCGGCCCTGCCACAGCCGGCCAGGGGGTCACGAGAGGAGAAGGAGGAGGAGGAGGGAAGCCTCCGCCGCGGATTGCGCTCATTCCTCAGCCAGCCTGGATTTTCAAAAATAAGAAAGAAAAGGAGTAGCGAAGCGCCCCAAGGAGAGCTTGCTGGGCTTTCCGAGAGAATGAGAAGCTCCTTTTCTTTCTTCTTAGCAACTTTTTGGAAATCTGGGCTGGCTGAAGAACGAGTGCAAGCTGCGGTAGAGGCTTCCCTCCTCCTCCTCCCCCTCCTCCTCCTATCGTGCGCACCCTCCCAGCCCTGCCACAGCCGGCCAGGGGGTCACGAGAGGAGAAGGAGGGGGAGGGTACCCGGAGCCTTAGTGCAGGAGTGAAGTGGCTCTGTACTTGCCTTCGCGCCACATTTGTGCTCAAGGCAGCCTTCGCCTCCTGCTGCTTCGGGCTGGAGCTTGCACCCACCACACTCGGCTGAAGAGCTGCTGGGGGTGGGACACGGCAAGGCGATGGCCGGAGCCTTAGTGCAGGAGCGAACCAGCCCTGTACTTGCCTTCACACCACATTTGCGCTCAAGGCAGCCCTCCCGCCAGTTCTGGCTTGGAGCTGTAAGCCGTAATGGGCTCCAGGAGGAGGAGAGGACCCCATCTCCCCCATTGTGAAGCACGCTAAAGTTCACTGTGCTGTGCAAGGCGCTGCAAGAGTGTGTGTATGAGTTTTTAGTTGTTTTTTGAATGTTTTTAATATGTTTCTTTTTAATAGTTTTTTATATTTTAATAATGTTTTTTATTGTTGTAAGCCGCCCAGAGTCCTCCGGGAGTTGGGCGGCATAGAAATATAAATAAACTTGAAACTTGAAACTCATGGCCTGCCCGACGCCTCATATCAGAATCAGAGAGGGGGGGAGAGAGAGATACAGAGAGAGAGACAGAGAGAGAGATACAGAGAGAGGGGGGAGAGAGAGACACAGACAGAGATACAGAGAGAGTGGGGGAGAGAGAG
>QLTV01000981.1:1332695-1366950 GCA_003457575.1 Thermophis baileyi
TAGGAGAGGGAGAGAGAGAGAGAGACATAGAGAGAGAGACAGAGATACAGAGAGAGTGGGGGAGAGAGAGAGGGGGAGAGAGACACACACACACACAGAGAGATACAGAGGGGGGAGATAGGGGGAAAAGAGAGACACAGAGAGGGGGAGATAGAGAGAGGGGGAGAGATACAGAGAGAGAGATACAGAGGGAGGGAGGGAGAGAGGGAGAGATGGAATGGAATGGAATGGAATTCAGCAAGGTTTCTCTTCCCCCCCCCCATTTGCTCTTCTAGGAGAGAGATAGATAGATAGAGAGAGAGAGAGAGAGAGAGAGAGAGAGAGAGAGAGAGAGAGAGAGAGAGAGAGAGGGAGGANGGTTTGTGGTTCCCAGTGTTTTTTAACGATCGGTTCTCTGCCCTAATTACCAGCTGGGTAGGCATGGTTAGGGGGTCATGTGACTGGGTGGGAGTGAGTGACGTCGAATTGGCCACACCCACCCAGGTTTTGTGGCTCCCGGTGTTTTCTTTTGTGGGAAATGGGTCCAAATGGCTCTTTGAGTGTTTAAGGTTGCAGAACCCTGCAATAACTATGATAAATCAGGGGAAAATATTAATATTTACTAGTTCCCAAATGTGTGAAAAAGTTTTTTTCCCTTGCCATCACTATAACTTAAGCAGTAAATGCTACATACCACAGGGGTTATCTATTATCTTCTATTTGCACTTCCTTTTCTATCCAATTCTAATATCAATACAATTATCTATGTGAATATGATTTTGTTCTTCTTTGTTTTGTTCTTTACACTGTCACCTACTAAACAGAACCAATCCATTTTGTGCCCAAATTAAGTATCTATCATGCACCCATATAGTTCTTTCCACAGTTGCAATCTCTCACTCACACAAGTTTCAGGGTGAATCAATGGGCTGAGAAGTTTGAGAAAAAATAATCTTGCACAGGAAAATGCAATTGACTCTACTCCAGATACAAGCTATGGTAACTTCATTTGTTATGAATTAGCATTTTTATATTTATATACAAACAATATTAACAATCATATTAAATCAGCTTTTTCAACCTGCTTCTAGTCAGATGTGTCAGATAAATGGAGCCACCCTAACTGGAAATTACAGGAACTGTAATCTAGTAAAAGCCTCTGAATAGAAGCAGGTTAGAAAAAGCTAGCTGAGATTACACCATTTGTTTCAGTTTTATTACCTTTAATACTTCCTGATTGTGTGCTTGCCTTTCCGCTTCAGTAAATCGGTCAACATGCCACTTCAATACCTTTATGAGATCTCTAAAATATAAAACAAAACTTAGTTCTACATTGAAGTCTTAATTCATTGTTAAGTAGACCAGTAGTGGGTTTCACTTACCTTCGCTACCGGTTCGGAACTGTGAACGTGCATGGGGCACTTCTGCGCATGCGCAGATCATCCATGATGACGTCCGGGCGGGTGGGCGGAGCCTCCCCCTGCCACCGCTACAGGTTCGCCCAATCCGGGGCGAACCGGTAGCAACCAACTATTGAAGTAAACTAATAACTGACATGAATAATAATTCATAATTTAATCAGTACATATATCTACTGAAAATTAAGCCTCAATAAGCTATTCCTAGGGAAGTGAGAAAGTCTGCAGAACAATTCAAATAAAATGTAATTGAAAAGAAAACTATTCAGTGAGTAATCTTCTATATTTAAATTGCCGAATTATGAATATAGAGAATAGGACATTATTATTGGCATACATATTAACAAATATAATAAAGTTTGGTTGCTTTTAAAATACTAATATACCTTGCTTTCTAGGTGGGAAGGAAAGTTCATTAGCCAACTTCATTGTAGTATGTGCAAGGTCACTGAATTCCTCTAAATAATGAGACACTACCACTGAATGAAATTTTGTCTGAGTCTGACATGATTCATAAACATCTTTTTAGCTTTCATCTCCAAATCTTAGGAACTCAAACATCCTCGATAATTTTTGCTCTCACAGTCTGAATAGGACATGATTCTCCTCACTCAGTATTTTCAGTAATATAGTATAGTGTAATGTAGTGTAGTATAGTATAGTGTAGTGTAGTGTAGTGTAGTGTAGTGCAGTGTAGTGTAGTGTAGTGTAGTGTAGTGTAGTGTAGTGCAGTGCAGTGCAGTGCAGTGCAGTACAGTACAATACAATACAATACAATACAATACAATACAATACAATACAATACAATACAATACAATATATAATTTGTCCTTGAACCGGAGGCAAATGTTAGAATAGCTATATGTATCTTTCATATAAAATAATACTCTATCCTGAAGCAATGTGGGCCAATAGTCTGATTTGGTATATAATAGATATTTGTTTAATGAATATGCTCCATTAGCTATGAAAATTTGTACACATTCCTAGAGAAAACATTTCAATCAATACAATGTTGGGTTCAATGAAAAATCTTACATGGAAATAAAGAGAGAGATTCTCAAAATCCTTGAGAACAGCACATATCATTAATTCTAAAGGAGGCGAATTAAACCAAATAAGCAAATTAGGACCTGGAGTATGTATTGTTTTGTGAGAATAACCAGTCCATGACTGCTTTCTATATGGAGAAGAAAGATATATTTCACTTCCCAGGTTAGGTATACAGGTAGTCCTTGACATATGAACATAATGGAAACTTCCAATTATGGTTCTAAGTTGCAACTGTTGTAAACAAGGTCATCATGTGACTGATCCAATTTTATGATCTTTTTTGTGGCAGTCATAAAGCAGATATGGCAGTCATTAAACAAATCCATTATTTTCTATGAGGTGTTTTTGCCAAGTATACAAAATATGATCACATGAACGCAGGGGGTGCATTCATAGGAACTTCATTTCTGAGTCCTAAGTACTTTGGGAAAAGATCTGTTGTAAAATGGTTACTAAACGACGAACTGTAAGTCAAGCACTACATGTAACAATCATGGCCCATTAAAGTGTACTATAAAACCATAAATGGTTGGGTATCTATTAGTGCAGCACAGCAGTTCAAAGGCAAAAATGTCCTGCATCACACATGGAATACAAATCAGCACCTTTCTACAACTCCTTAAAAGCAGCCACAACTTTTTCTAGCTTCAAATAGGTATTTTCCACAGTTGCTGTGTGATGCCAACCCAAATCCAAGCCTCCAAATTCAAAATGTTGCACTGACCTAGTAACTAAATTCTTTCCTTGATCCTTCATCATTCCTTTTGTAGTCTCAGATTTGATTGTGCTCTAATTTACTCATTCATATTCAAACCATGTGGTTTAAGGGCTATTAATAAATCCTTTGAGAATTAGGGGAAAACTACTTAGAATCTTAGAAACATAGGCCCAGAAAGGACTTTGGAGATCTTCTAGTCCAACCTCCTGCCCAAGGCTGAAGACCTTATATCATCCCAAACAAATGGCTGTCCAATCTTTTCTTGAAAACTTCTATTCCACTGATTCATTGTTCTGTCAGGACATTTCTCTTTAGTTCCAGTTTGGATCTCTCTTTAACAAACTTCCACCCATTGCTTCTTGATGTGCCCTCAGGTGCTTTGGAGAATAAATCCACCCCCTCTGTGAGTTTGAATTTGGTTTAATATTAAGCATTTTCCCCACTCAGAAAACAGTTAAAAACACATACAGTATGAACTTAGGTTTATATAAAAGCAAAATAATTATATGACAGATGATTGATTTAGTATCGATAACCAAATGTAAAAGCTCAGATCAATTTTTACAACTAAGTATAATTAATTTAATATATCAGTTTATCACACTTTGGTTTTAACCATGGAGACTGCAATACATTTGAACTAAAGTTGCTGTCAACTGCCAATCATCTGATTGCATCTATATTCAAAGCATTGAAACCTTTCTACCTGTAAGCAAGAGCTCCTGCAAAATGACTTTGAATGTAGGTATCCATAACTGGCCTAAAATGATGGAACTTGTTGTCCTGCAGCAAATTAATTATGTGAACCTAAGGGGAAAAAATGCATATTAGTTTATTTTAGCCAATTTCAAAAAATCAAAACAAACACAATGAATAATAAAATATGCCTTACCAAACAATCAAATACTTGAGAGCCATACTTCTGAGAATTTTCATCTAAAATCCCAAATAAAGTGTCTAGCGTATCTTGAAGAAACTAGGTGAAGGAAGACAAATTTAAGAACTATATCCTTCGGAAATGTTATTCTTATATTTTATTTCAGTGAGAAAAATAAACAGTGCCAATTGTATTCACCTTCACTATTTCAGAACCATCAATTTCTTTCAGTTTCGACAGGCAACCTGCAATTTTTTCTGGGTGAGCTCGCCATTTAAGAAGGTCAAGCATATCTCCTGCAAAATAAAGTTTAGCAAAAATACAATTGTAAGCAAACAATTTATTATATATACATTAATTTTAGAAATAGCCAAAAGGAAAAGGTTATACTGTATATCTAAGTTCCCCTAAATGAAGCCCATGTTTTAAGCTGCATATCTGTATATGCTATTTAAAAAATTGCGGCGCATGAAATGTAACATTCATTTTATTCACTCACAAGTAATCCCCTAAGAATTAATGCATTTTACTTCTGAGTAGAGAAATAGAATTGCACTGTTCAACATGAAACTGCATTTTTGCTCCATTTATTTAAATTTGTGTCATGCATTATATTCAATGCCAAAAACTCATATTTCTCACAATATTTTATCATTTTGGGCAATAAACACAGTAAGGGCATTTTTTTAAAATCTGAAAGCATTGAATGGTAATTTTAAAAAACAATCCATAGATGTGCTACTTAAAAAATATTGTCACATTAAAACTGCTACATTTTTAGTCTGTTTACAAACAGGTCAACAGATAATTTATTCATGTATTGAGCCAATCAATAGTTTATTAAGTATGTTCAGCATCAATATTACTAATACTGAATTATAAAACCTATTTGTAATACTGTATTATGCCTGCGAATAAGCTTATCCATGAATAAGAGAACCCTCAAATTTTTAATTAAAATATCATGAAAATTGTGCAACTTGTGGATAAGCTGACTCAGTTCATGTATCTTCATTTAAAATGTGATGGTCTGCTTCACCACAGATGGGTTTAAACATAAGTATATATGGGAATTAGAAATAGTAAGAAAGTGTTGCTGTTTATACCATGGACAAGTCCATTTGTGGATAAGTGGAACCTGATTTGGGGGTGTATCTTGGCACTTAAAATTCTTGGCTTATCAACAAGTATATACAGCATACTTATATTAATAAGCTCATCTATTATACTGTATTATGCATTATACTTTACCATTTTGTGTGAGTTTAGTTGAACACAGAAAAGATGTAATCCAGAAAGATTCCTTAGTAGATTTTATTGCTTGGTGGTTGTTTGCAAGGAGATGCCCTTTTGAAAAGGGAAATTTGAGGTAGCGACTAGAATCCCGAAGGCTTATATTTTCTTCACACTGAGAGAACAATTAAATTTGCATTTTAACTCACTACACCTAATTAAATAAAATGCAGAATAGAACTGTCATCTAAAGCCATTAGAAAAACAATCTGCACTGCTAATCAACTGTATTTTCTAACATTTTCTTCCTATGTACTTTCTAGGTATATTCATTGTTTGCTATGCTTTCAGGATACTTAACTACTGATAATATTTTATATCTATATCCACTTCCTATGCTCTAAAATTTCCACATCCCTCATGTCCCAAGTTTGATATGTACAAAACTGATATTCACCTTTTTCCTCATGTGTGAGAGAGCTAAATTCATTTATACCCATGTATACATGTGTAATATAAAGAACCAGCAACATAAGTTGGAAAGGATATGATGATAGGACATGTTACACAATGACAAATATAGCACTCTTCTGACAGTTGAATCAATGTAGGATTTTTTACTGAATAAGCTGTTTTTTCTGGCTTCTTTTTGAAAATACCTTGTGCACAATGAGCTCATGAATGCCATCTGGCAGAGTCCTTCCATTTTCCTGCATCAGAGGGATGAAAGAAAAACCAAACATCTTCTTCTCTCCCTTCTCTTTTGCTGAAACACACATACACATTAAAAATACATCATATTCTAAGCTAGGAATGAAAGTTCATAAATGAAAATAATATAAAATTGCACATATATTTGCAACTAAAGGCCAGAGTGCTATATAATCAATCAATACAGATATATTAATCACACAATACAATTAAGAGATGATCAATTTGATTTCCATTGACTTCAATTAAATTCAAGAGTTCTACCATCAGCATGAGAATCAGATTGGTGTAGCCAGGCTGGAGGACCTTAGGCCAGTCACTCTGTATCTCGTCCCTAGCAAGAAGAAGGTGAGGGCAAATCAATTTTAAAAATCTTGCTACAAAAATTGCATGCATTTGTCAAAGCTGGAAGGATATTATACCTATAATTTAATGAATAGCAATAGCACTTAGACTTGTATAACACTTCACAGTGCCTTACAGCCATCTCTAAGTGGTTTACAGAGTCAGCATATTGCCCCCAATAATCTGGGTCCTCATTTTACCAACCTTGGAAGGATGGAAGACTGAGTCAACCTTGAGCCGGTGAGAATCGAACTGCTAAACTGCTGGCAGCCAGCAGTCAGCAGAATTAGCCTGCAATACTGCATTCTTCAGGATAACTTCAGAATAACTTATTTTTATTTTAGAATACATAGGAAAAGCACACTGCTATTAAATTAAATATGTTAATATTTATATCCACAATTTTTTCATTAAAAGATACGTTAAAACTACAATGGCCAAAGAGAAATTACTTCAAATTTAGATATTGGATTCACTAAAATAATTAAATGATCCAAGTGGCTTAGGGGATTCTATACAAACCCTTGTGACTTTAGGAAATAAAAGAGATTGAAAAGGAAAAGAAAGGTAAATCCCCAACCATTCCCATCCACTAAAATCAAAAGGAATTTTTTTGAAGAAAAGAAGCCATGATCTTCTAACAACTCATTTTGCATCATCCTTTTGGCAACATTTTTCTCTGTTCTGAATTAAACTGGCAAGAGATTCTTATCCAATATCAGCTACTCTTCCATTTCTCTTTCAATCTACAACCAGCTGTAAGTGTGAACTGGTTGCCAAGCATCCTTCATGTGACTGCCAGGAGAGACGCAACATTTTACAACAGATAGAAGCACTCTGTCCGAGGCCATTGTACCTTCCAACAGTCATTAAACAACCAGTCGTAAGTTTGGGACTATCTGTACATTGGCCTCTTGGATCATTGGTGTTTAAAAGCATAATTAATCTTCAGTTACAGGTGACCATACATTTATTTTTGCGGAATATTCTAATGCAAAGCTGCTGTTTTAAGTGCATACTTGGTTTTTTTTTTTTTCATTGTGATGCCCATATGAGAGCCTTTCCTCAACCAGCAGGTATGAAGAACATTTTTTAAAAAAATGTAGATTGTAATTTAAAATCACTACCACTTCTGAATAGGTCTTACTGGAACAGTGGCGGAATTCAAACCGAAGGTGTGCTCCCCTGAATTTATCCACTGGAATAGGTAGTTTCAGCAGCTCAGCCCACCTGGGACTGTTGTTATGATACAACACAAAAGAATGGAATTCAGAGGCTGGTGGCTCTCCAGAGCCAAAGGAGATAAAATCCTTAAAAAGAAAGCATTTAAAAAAAATCAAATTACTTCAGTTGTACAACCAATGGACAGTATCCTGAAAGATCTACAGTAAACAGAACAAAACATTTTGTTTTCCATGGACTTTTGAAAGGCACAAGCAGGGGCAAAAACAGAGAATGAGATAAGTTTAATTTACATACCAGTAAGGGCAGGAAAAATGCTTATTGTTCACTCAGTAAGAAAGCATGAAGGGAATCCTTTATCATGGTCCATGGTATTATCTCATTCATCAACCTACCGTGCCCAAATGTCTATGGAGATTCTCAGTCATCCAGGTCATGGTTGTCCCAAAGGTGCTTTTTCAAGAAGCAACTGGACTTTCCGTTTTTTCTTTGAAGATGTTTCGCTTCTCATCGAAGAAGCTTCTTCCGCTCTCTTCAGCTGAAGAAGCTTCTTGGATGAGAAGCGAAAGATCTTCAAAGAAAAACCAGAAAGTCCAGTTGCCTCTTGAAAAAGCACCTTTGGGACTACTGTGCCCAATATTTCCTTTGGGCATGGGCCTGTATTATATCATTTTCGGTGTTTCTCGTTTTTCTCATTTTACATTTATTTTGCTTTAACTTATTTTGTCTGCAACTTTAATATTAGATTTATTACAACTTATTGCATTGCTATATTTTATATGCATTTTTATGCAAAGGAATTCTGTAAAAAATTTATATCAGGTTTTCCAATTGTCATGGGGAAGCATATTCATTCATTCACTCATTCATTTGTTCATTCAATCAATATACATAACCACCCACCTTACACTTTCACTCTATGATGATTCTGGGTATTTCTCTGAAATTCACTATACCACAATAAGTCTTTTTTTTTTCCATTTATTCAAAATACCAATAATACAAACTCAAGAAACCAGCAAATCCTTTTGTGTGTGTGTGAGAGAGAGTAATTTGTCTAATATAATTGCTTCTCAACTGTGTGGAACAGTTACTTAATGTTTCATTTCAGATTTCATTTAAATAGTATTCTTCTCTTTGAAAAAATCCAGAGGTAGGGAAAACATCTTGTGGCTGATAAAGACAAGCCTGGAGGAAATAATGTGATCATCTGAACCAGTTTTTGATTCTTTTGGAATAGTCCTCGACTTACAACAGTTCATTAAGTGACAGTTCGAAGTTACAACAGCCCTGATAAAGTGACACGACTATTTTTCACAATTACAACCATTGCAGCACCCCCATGGTCACATGAATAAAATTGAGATGCTTGGCAACTGACTCATATTTATGATGGTTGCAGTGTCTAGGGGTCATGTGATTACCTTTTGTGACCTCCTGACAAGCAAAGTCAATGGGGAATCCAGATTCACTTAACAACTGTGTTACTAACTTAACAACTGTAGTAATTCACTTAACAACTGTTTCAAGAAAGGTTGTATAATGGGGAAAACTCACTTTTAACTCTTTCATTTAGCAACAGAAATTGTGGTCGTAAGTCAAGGACTACCTGCATTTATTATTCTTCAAAAATCCAGCTTGGGAGAATGTTGCTCTAAGTCAGTGGTTGAATGTGGGCAGAATTAGACTGTGCCCTGTGGAAAGTGGAGTTCACTTTGGGCATGCATGAGGGATTTGTGCACAAATCCACTGAGTGAACATGATCACAGACTTCTTCATTAGCTGATAAGACTGCCAGCTCCAAAGATGTACCTGGATAATATTATGGCAATGAGGAAGGTCACTTTCAAGGTAACAGATTTACATTCACTTGGTTGATAAGTTTGAAAGGATGATTTGTAACATTTTCAGAATCAGGTGAAAACCTTAGATGGGGACATTATATGAGAAGGGACTCCAGTAGCATGTATATCTTGATTTATGGGCATTCAGAGACAGATAATCCTTCAGAGTGTGTTGAGTTATAGATTATTGGCTTGATTGGAAAAAAGTATCTCAGGAACAGGGACCACCAGCCTAATTTCCTTCCTCCTTCTCAAGGAAAAAGCAGAAGTGATATCTTAAATTTGTCTGTCAGTGTTCCATGGGAAGCTAAGATGATCTGCACAGAAACTACATTGTAATCTATATTGCACAAGTCTTGCTACCTAAACCTCCAGATATGTAAATATAACCTGTTTAGATCTGAGGTGACATTATATTCCCTGGGGGAGACAGTCCACTCTATCTGCATGGCTCATGGTAAATCAATGGACAAATGCACTAACTCAGAATGCTAGGATCTTCTGGAACACGGGTGTCAAACTCGATTGCGTCACGTGACGTATCGTGACGTATTGTGACTTTTTTGCCTTTGCGGAGCCAGGGTGGGCGTGGCCTGCACATGACGCATCCGGTTTGACACCCCTGTTCTGGAAGCATCAGCATGTTTTCTGCCTCTTCATCTCTGCCTTTTGTACTAGTCAAATTAAAAAAAAGAAATGAAACATTGAGCTACTTGGTATTCTGAGGCCATGATATTCACCATCCAGATTGATTATTTTGTTCTCAAAATAATCCAAATTGTTCTCGTAGCCTAAGATGAACTTTAATCTCTCCAAGAAAACTGATAGTACTGTCATGCCAATTTAGCCACTTAAAATTCAGGATGTTCTCCAATCCCTATTTTTTTTAGGCATTATGAAGAAAATTTAATGCACTTAAAAGATTGTCAGCCAGTGGTACTATTTCTATGGCTTTCTCAGGTAGGAATTGATCACTGGGTTTCAAGATCTCCTTTTGTGCTCTGGTCTACATTGAAGATAGAAGGAACAAAAAAAAACCTCAAAAACTTGAACTTGGATCCTAGATACCGTAGGTCACTTGTCTTACCTTATCTTTTTTTGACCAGAGCCTTGGGTAGGGCCCAAAATATCTATCATTTGTGAAGGCACTGGAGGCTAGTATTGAACTGGATGGTGTCTATGTTCCAAGTAATGATCCAAAAATGTATGGCTGCCTAGGCAGATCTGGCCAAAAACTTTAATTAATTTAGGCCAGAATCAGCCATGAAGGCCTTATATTTGCCAGTTAGTTAATGCTCTGGAACAGTGGATTAAGACTGGGAATCATCCACTGTGTTTGGTCATAATATCACTCTTTAGACATTAGGGATGTACTGGCATTCTTTTGCCATGTTAAAGAGAATGCCATTAAGTTTGTTACTAGGAAATTTGAGTATATCATCCCCACTTTTTAAGATTGCACTTGGAAACTAGGGAGATTACTAGGATTTCCATCAATGGTTTGTACCTTGGATACAGCTTACATTGGTTGCAACAGACCGATTCTCAGAATAGAACGTCTGTGCATCTTTCACTAAGAAGCTGATAATTGCAATTCAAGCTATTGGGAAGACTTCAGACAGATCCAGCAGCAGTTTAACATTTCCACTCCAATATCAGCATAATTCATGATCTCTTTTCAGTTTCATTACATTAATTATGCAGGCCTAACAACAGATTGTTTGAAACTAATGTAATGGTATGTCAGTACCTAACATATAGATTTCTCTTTAGCAGAATCGGCAGAGCTTAACTCAGACATTAAAAAATTCTACTGTTAGTCATCTAGGAGCATAATCTCTGGGTTGTTCCCCATTATAAAAATTGTAATTTGAAATAGTATTTATAATTTAAAAAAGAAGTTAAACAGAAATTACATTCAAAATTTGTCCACCACTGTCCACAATGTACATTGTGACTTCCACATTTCTGGCCACACTTTTCCCTCCTTTTTCAAATTCTCCTCTTTCTATTGTGATATATAGATCATTTCTCATTTCACCTATGGGAGAAAAAATAAAGCAAGTTAACCAAAACAAAAATATCACCTCAGCATATCTTTAAAAATATAATAATAATAATAATAATAATAATAATAATAATAATAATAATAATAATAATAATAATAATAATAATAATAATAATAATAATAATAATAAAATAATAATAATAATAATAATAATAATAATAATAATAATAATGATGATGATGATGATATCGCAACCTGACCATCAAAACTACGCAATTATGGATGAAACATGTGTCAGTGATACCCATTGTCATCGGGGCACTTGGCACCATGTCCAAGAATTTTACAAAGTACATCAACAAATTGCAGCTTTCTGCAATAACACCAGAGGAACTGCAAAAGACTGCGCTACTCGGAACATCGTATATTTTAAGAAGATACTTGGTCGATACCTAGGATGCTGGCAGCAACCCGTATCAACCACCAGCATCAGTCAATAATATTTGTGATACATTTATAAACGTTCAGTTGACTGAGTTTCATGTTTAATGAATAAAAGTTTATTATAATAACAACAACAACAATAACAACAACAAAAACCAGAAATACAATAAACTTATTAGGAAGGTGAATTTGATTCAACAATAAGGACTAATGGAGAGGGAGGGAGGGGGGAAGGAGGGGAAAGGGAAGTAGAAGGGGAGGAATTGGAGGTGGAGGTGAAAGAAGAAGAAAAGGAGGAGGAGGAGGAGGAGGAGGAGGAGGAGAAGGAGAAGGAGAAGGAGAAGGAGAAGGAGAAGGAGAAGGGGAGGAGGAGGAGGCTCTACATAGTCTCCTAAAATCTAATCTGATGTTCCTGTGTGACTCTCCAGGTGTCAACTTCGAAACGGTTCAGGCCTGCCGCAGCCATCTTTCCATTTCTCAGATTCCCACAGTGTTGGGGGGGGGGGAAGTCTGGAATGTCAGACCATACAACAACAACAGACCATCCCATGGGAACCAAGGTCATCTCAATAGGTGCTGGCCAGAGACTGAGGGGAGCTGCCAAGGAGATGCCAGAACACCTAACTGGACAATGTGACCTGTGACCATGTGGGAGGGAATTATCTATTCTTTAATTATACTGAAACTGCAGGAAATATTTAGAGCTGGTTTTGTTTTCATCCGTGCCGAAATGATGTACTCAATAAAACAGTTATTTGAGAAAGCTGAAAGCAGTGGTTCTCAACCTTTTTAATGCCGCGACCCCCCGCGACCCCCTCCCCGCTGCCGTGACCCCTGCCCCGCCACCTCCCCACACGCGATGAGGTGACAAAGGGGGCGTGGCACCAGGGGTGAAATGTTCCCAGTTCGGCCGTGCCTGCGGGTCGCCGGACAGCCGGTAGCCATGGAAGCGGGAGACTTCGCCCACCCGCCCAGACGCCGCCATTTGAGTTCTTTTACCCTCTGCGCATGTGTAAAAGAACTCAAATGGTGGTGTCCGGGCAGGTGGGCGAAGTCTCCCGCTTCTGTGGCTACCGGCTGTCCGGCGACCTGCAGGCACGGCCGAACTGGGAGCATTTCCAAGATGGCGGGCTAGCGCGTGTGGCGACCCCTGTGAAAAGGTCATTCGACCCCCAAAGGGGTCGCGACCCACAGGTTGAGAACCGCTGCTGAAAGTCTTGGAGTGCTGAGTTGGTTGGCTTCATTAGCAGGAACCTTGACAGTATAGCAGGTTTCCTTTTTAAAAAAGCCCATACAACTTTTACATCAGGTATCAGCAAAGATATTCAGTGTCTGCAGAAATGCAGAGGTAATGCATGTGGTCAAGATACCAACACTACTTAGTTTCAGTTTAAATCATGTTTTTCAGAATAGAAACAAGAAGCAGTACAGTAATTTACAGTGTGTTCATATATTTATCAAACTATGATGCAAAACATCGAGGGAGGGAGGGAGGGAGGGAGGGAGGGAGGAAGGAAGGAAGGAAGGAAGGAAGGAAGGAAGGAAGGAAGGAAGGAAGGAAGGAAGGAAGGAAGGAAGGAAGGAAGGAAGGATTTGTTGAACTTCCTGAATTGGATACAACTTTTGTACAAGCAAGTTCTTTTTAGGAGAGGTTGAAGGAGAAGGTAAACACTATCTGGAATACAGAAAAATTCTTGACAGGTTAGACAGCAACAATTTTACAGATAGTTACAGACTTGATGTATTTCTCCTTAAACTTATTTGTCAAAAGTAACACAATCAAAAAGGCTTCTGGTAAGAAGGCACAGAGGACTCAAATTTTAAAGACTTTGCAATAAGCTAAAAAATTACCGACTCTTAAAGATGGAAAGAGATTACTATTGTGGCAATACTACTGGATTATATCAAAAGAGATTATTTCCTCAGGGCCTTTGTTAAACTGATTGCTATATAATTATTTTGAAGCTGTTGAGTGTTTGGTATTGGAATTTGTGACAATTTACCAGATTAAGGTAAATGCTGAAACTAGCATTTTTCCCCTAATACATTTGGTGAGAGGAAATATTAGCTTTTAGCTTTCAACCAGACCAGAAATGAAAACGAATCCACATATTTTGGAACTCACAAGTGAGAAAATGCTCTAAAGAAAGATGCAAATACATGCCATCACTTCTGGGTATTACAATTCCTTATTGGCTATTTTATCTGTAAATGGAAGCTACACTCCTAAACACAGCCTCTATGCTTATAAATAGCATTGTTAGAAATTCTATTGTTAGAAATAGCAATAACACTTAGACTTATATACTGCTCCATAGTGCTTTACAATACTCTCTGAGAAGTTTACAAGTGTCAGCATATTGCCCCCAACGATATGGGTTCTCATTTTACCAAGCTTGGAAGGATGGAAGGCTGAGTCAACCCTGAGCTAGTCAAGATCCAACTCTTGGCTGGGGAAAGAGTTAGCCTGCAATACTGCATTCTAACCATTGCCACCAATACCCTCTTACTTTCCAGTATTATTTTCCCAAACACCAAAGAATGGCTTTCAAGCAATGGTTGTCAACTCTCGAAACGACTCTAGCTGAAGCCATATTTTTCTTGTTTCATTTCTTAGTTGCCATACTTATGGGGGGAAGGGGGACTTATGGAATGTAGAATATTTTCCTTCAATGTGCCAGACATAACAACAATAAGGCTCCTGAGAACCAAGGCCAAATCAGCATGCCCTAGCAATGGCAGGAGAGAGTGCTAAGAAGTTCATCACCTGCTTGGTTTGCTAACGTGACCTGTGACACAAGGGGGGTGGACAGTATCTATTCTTTAATTATACCAAAAACATGAGAATTATTCAGTGTTGGTTTCACCTCTGATCATGCCGATATGATGTCTTGAATTGGTTGGGAACATTACTTGGAACCATGACATTAAACCAACACTCCTAAAACTCGTCAAACCTCTAGGACTCCTGAGCCCTGGCCCTCCACCCCAGTCAATTCTGGGGGAAGGGAAATCCTCAGGAAGAGATGGCTGAGAAGAAGGGGAAAGAGGCCACTGGCAAGCCAGTGGAGAAGCCATTGATGATGCCACTGGGAGCCCAAGCGAGCAAGACCACCTCGCTGGTGATCGCACGGCCGAAAGTGCGGCCGGGGAAGCCCAACCTGACAGAAACACAGGAGGAATTGGTGATCAGGGGAAACCCCTTCCTCGCAGATAGCAATAGCAATAGCACTTAGACTTATATACCGCTTCATAGTGCTTTACAGCCCTCTCTAAGCGGTTTACAGAGTTAGCATATTGCCCCCAACAATCTGGGTCCTCATTTTACCCACCTCAGAAGGATGGAAGGCTGAGTCAACCTTGAGCCGGTGAGATTTGAACCGCCGAACTGCAGCTAGCAGTCAGCTGAAGTAGCCTGCAGTGCTGCACTCTAACCACTGCACCACCTCGGCTGAATTCTGGTGGAAGAGGGCCCCGGAGGAGTGCAAGTCGAACTCCCCATGGTGGCACCCATGTACACGGGGGCCCTCGCAGTGGAGGGAAAAGAGAGTGGTAGATTGGGATGAGCCGAGGGAGTGGAAATATTTGACCACACTTTGGACCTCTTTGGTAGAGCAGCTGAGAGAGTGGTTCGACCGCACAAGCATTTGGGGTGTAGAACCTCTGTACCAGCTGGAGGTAAGAGAGGAGGTGATCCACCAAGCCAGCCAGCCGCTTCTGGGATGACGGAGCCCGAGTCCTCCTGTCAAATTCTGCCTCGCCAGCCTGAAGTTTTGACTGACAGCAAGGGGGGAGCCCGGAGCAAGCTGCTCCAGAGCAGCAGGTAGCCGCAGCAGGAGGGGCCAGCCCCAGAAGCCCCGATCCTCACCAGTGGCAGCGACGAGGGTGAGTCCCGGCCCCGGCCAGGGACCCCAGCAGCCACCAGGAGCAGTCAGCCCAGCCTGGCAGCCACCGAAGCCCCTCCCCCACAGCCCCAGGTGGTATCAGGGTACTTTCCCCCCCCCGAGCCTGGGTGGAACCCGGGATATTGGCCACTGCCACCCCACTACATGGAGTCTCCTTCCCTGGCCGTCACATTCGATGGGAACCCTGACTGCCTGGCGATCTTCCTTGACAACGTCCTGGCTCACCTAGATCGTTACTGTTTGGCCTACCAGACCCAGAGATCGATGGTGAGCGTGATAACTGCCAAGCTTGAGGGGGAGGCAGCAGAATAGATGGCTACCCTCCATGATGAGGATGCCCCTGAGCTGAAGGAAGCTGGAAGATTTCTGGGAGAGGTGAGGTTTGAAGATGAGGTGAAAGCCCAACAAGCAGAGGGGGAGATACGGGAGTTAAAGCAGAGGGGACAGCCAGTGAAGGAATACATTCAAGAGTTCCGGAGGGTCACGGGGAGGCTGTAGCTCTGGCCAGGATGGATACTCATCTACCACTTCAAAGAGGCTCTCGACAGAGGCCTACAACAGACTTGTGCATACTAAGGCCTCCCAGATCAGCTGCAAGAGTGGTACCGGGCCGCCACAGAACTGGATGTGGAACTGCGAGCCTGCAGGCTGAGGAGCGACGCTGAAGTGAGGATGCGAAAGAGCTAAGAAAGCCTCAGCCATGCCCACCAGTGCTCCCATGAGATCAACTCGAGCCCCTATCCAGTGCTTCTGATGCGGTCAGCTGGGGCACCGAGCAGCTGAATGCTTGGCAGCTGCACCCAAACCAAAAGCGGGGCTGATGGCAAAGCCGAAAAAATCACCACGGAAGCCACCAGAGAAATCCAGCTTGGGACACCAGGCCATTGAGGTCCCCTCTTCCCCACCTGAGGGAGAGGGAACTCCTGCCAAAGGAGACCAGTCACCCACCTCATATGACAGCGAGGATGAGGGAGAAACAGACCCGATGGTGAGTAGAGCATTCCACCATTTCGCGATCCTCGTGAGAATCGTGGCACCCAAATTGGGAGCTCAGTGGAAGTTTGAGGCCCTAATAGACTCAGGCTGCACCCAATGCTTAATAAGCCTGCCTACAGTGCTGAGGCTCCGAATCTGGGCAAGGAGGCTATCCAGGGCCATGAGGTTTGAACAAATTGATGGCTCACTAATAGGAGGGGCCCCAGTAACCCATTTGACCGAACCTGTGAGGCTGGAGATGGGTCAGCACTGGCAGAGGATCCAATTAGTTTACTTTATTGTCATTGCACCTCGTACAACAAAATTAAATTCCATCTTCAGTGTACATTATAACTATAAAAATAAAACACAAACACACATCATTCGCATTCTATACAATTGAATTGAAAACCCCTGATATTGCATTAATATTGCACTATACAGTAGAATTCAATATAGTTACTGCTCTGGGATAGAAGCTGTTTTTCAGCCTATTTGCCCTTGTTTTTATTATCCTGTACCATCTGCCAGATGGTAATAGTTCAAAAAAAGGGTGCCCATGATGAGATGGATCTTTAAGAATGTTTTGAACTTTCTTAAGGCAACAGGAGCTACTGTATAAAGCTCTTCCAAAGAGGGAAGAGGGCAACCAATGATCCTCTGGGCAATGATGTTAACCCTCTGAAGCGCTGTCCTATCTGCCACTGTGCAATTGGCAAACCATACACAGGTGCAGTAAGTTAAAATAATCTCTATGGTGCAGCGGTAGAAGGTCACCAGCAGTTTTTCATTCAGTTGTTGTTTCCTGAGAAGTCTCGGGTAATATAATCTCTGCTGCGCCCTTTTGACCAGTGCTGCAATGTGAGTGCCCCAGGTCAAGTCCTCTTTTATGATAACACCCAGAAACTTAAAACTGGCCACTTGCTCCACTTGGTCTCCATTGATAAGCAAGGGCTCTGATCTATTCCTTTTATAGTCCACTATAAGCTCCTTGGTCTTATTGGTGTTAAGGACCAAGTTATTGTCTCTACACCATGAAAGCAACCAGTCCACCTCATCTCGATAGGCAGACTCATCCCCCCCGGAGATGAGTCCCACCACTGTTGTATTATCCACAAATTTAATAATAGTATTACTGGCGTGAGTGGGAATTCAGTCATGCATACAAAGATTTGCACACAAAAATCCAGTTCGTGACTGTCTTGAAGGTGACAGAAGCTGTGATCCTGGCACCAGCCTGGCTGCACAAGTGGGGCCTGATGATATGGTGGAAGGGGGAAACAGGAAATTAAGGTTGGGAAGAAGCCCCTTCCCTCCCCCACATGACCGAGTCGTGAAAGCCTCTCCGCAGAGGATGGGAGTCGAGGGCCCAGAGCACTTAAGGGCTGAGTCAGATCAGCCACCAGGGACCCAGACCATCCCCAGAGAATACCAGGACCTGGAGGAGGTGTTAAGGGAAGAGGAGAGTGATGTGCTACCTCCTCACAGGCCCACGGACTGTGCGATTGAGATCCTTCCAGGGGCAAAACTCCCCAAGACCAAGATGTACTCCATGATACCCAAGGAGATGAAGGAGCTGAGGGAGTACATTCACAAGAACCTAGTCAGGGGCTTCATCCAGCTGGCTAAATCCCGAGTAGTGGCCCCGGTCCTGTTCAAGGAAAAGAAGGATGGGATGATGAGATTATGCATAGACTTTAGGGGGATCAATGGGGTGTGCATGGGGAACATGTACCCACTCTACTTCATGAAGGACATGCTGGCCCACCTAGCCAAGTGGAAGATATTTACCAAGTTAGATTTGAGAGAAGCGTATTATTGCGTCAGAATCAGGGAGGGAGACAAATAGAGATGGCATTTAATTGCCCTCTGGAAAGCTTCCAGTTCAAAGTGATGCCGTTTGGACAATAAGGGGCCTGGGCAGTGTTCATGCAGCTGTTCAACGAGGTGCTGCACGAGAACTTGTATAAGGCAGTCCTAGTTTACCTGAACGACATTCTCATTTTCACTGAGATGATAGAGGAGCACATCAAACTAGTCCGCCAAGTCCTTAAGAAGCTTCTGGCAGTGAACCTATACGCTAAGCTGTCCAAATACGAGTTTCACCAGACCCGGCTGAACTCACCTGGGTTATCAAGTATCGAGCGAAGGGGTGGAAATGGATCCAGGGAAGGTGAAAGCCATTTTAGAACGGCAAGCCCTTCGAACCTGTAAACTACAAAGCTTTTTGGGGTTCGCTAACTTCTATAGGCAATTCATCCCATCCTTTACAAGAATAGTCTTGCCGATCTCAGAGCTGCTGAAAAAAAGGAAAACTGGGACTAAACCCCAGATGAGCCAGCCGCTCCAATGGATGATGGAATGCCAAGAGGCATTCAAATCTCTGAAAACGCTATTTGCAGAGGAACTGGTTCTGAGAAACCCTTCATGATCCAAGCTGATGCCAGTGACGTGGCTTTAGGGGCCTCCTCCAGAGGAATGAGGAGGGGAACCTGCAACTGTGCGCCTACACCTCCCGAAAACTCACTGACACGGAGAGACGCTGGGCCGTATGGGAAAAGGAGGCTTTTGCAGTCCGGTGGGCACTATTGACCTGGCGCCACCTCCTGGAGGGGAGTAACGTACTGTTCGAAGTGTGCACTGACCATAAAAATTTGAAGGCACTTAGAACTCATCACAAACTTTCACCGAAGCAGGTTCGGTGGGTGCAGTACTTCAACCAATTTAACTTTACCTTGAAATACCTGCTGGGAGGAAAAAACTTTTTGGCTGTCACCCTCTCAAAAATGCCCAGTAAAAGAGCACTCGGGAGGAGGTGGTTAATGCAATTATTCCCCTAGCTCAGAAAGTGGCCCAGGTGACCACGCGGCAATGAGTTGCATGACAACTGACCACACCAGGGGAGGAACATACCAGAAACTCAAAACTGAGTTGCAAACCACCCGCAGCTCTTGACCATTAGGGACGAGCTGGCCTGTAAGGTGACTAAACTATACGTGCCTAACAGCCTGCAAATGCAGGTCCTACGAAGGAGCCATGACGCCAGGCAGGTGGGGCACTTTGGATTCCTGAAAACCCTGTACCTGGTTAGGAGACAGTTCTGGTGTCCGGGCATGAAAAAGGACATTGAGAGCTATGTAAAGAGTTGTGCAACCTGTGCAACGATGAAAAAAAAAAAGACCGAGAAAGCCCCCTGGGTTGCTGCAGCAAGTAGCCAAGCCCACCAAGCTCTGGGAAGAGATTGTGATGGACTTCATAGTTGAGCTACCGCAAAGTAGAGGGAACACCATGATTTGGACAGTGATCGACTATTTTCCAAGCAGGCTCATTTCATTGCCTGCCCCGGATTACTGTCTGCCCACAAACTGGCAAAGTTGTTCCTGAGGCATATCTACCAATTGCATAGGGTCCCACACAGGATTATTTCAGATTGGGGGGTCCAATTCAGAGCTAAGCTCAGGAGGGAGTTTTTAAAGTCCATTGGCTCCTCCCAGGGGCTTAGTTTGGCTTTCCATTCAAGTACCAATGGGGCGGTGGAGAGGACTAATGCCATGATGGAGCAGTATTTAAAGTGTTATGTCAACTACCAGCAGACTAATTGGGCAGAACTACTGCCTTTTGCTGAAGTGGCATACAAAACGCAGTGCACAACAGCACTGGGCTTGCTCCCTTCAAGGTGGTCAATGGGGTAGACTTTGTCCCCATGCCAGAATAACCTGGAGTGAGTGGACTCATTGCAGAATGTGTGGGGAAATGTAAGGTGAGCACTGGCAACAGAAGCCTACAAAGAGCAAGTTGATAAGAAATGGGCCCTGCAGAGACCCTTCCAGGTGGGGGAGAAGGTTTATCTCTCCACAAAGTACTTAAGGCTAAAGTTGCCCTGCAAAAAGCTAAGTCCTAAGTTCTTGGGGCCATTCTCCATCGTAAAGGTAATCAATCCAGTTACCGTGGAACTAAAACTTCCCCGCCTTTTGGGGAAGGTGCACCCAGTGTTCCATAGTAGCCTGTTAAAACCAGTAGTCAGCTCTACATTGAGGCAGATAGCTTCAGTGCCACCAAAGCCCATAGTGGTGGAAGGGGAGACCCATTAAGAAGTAAAGAGGATTCTAGATTCTAGGCTCTATAAGGGGAAATTACAATATTTAGTGCAATGGAAAGGATATCCTTTATCAGAGGCCACCTGGGTTAAGAGCAATCAATGTGAGAGCAAACAGGGTAGTAAAGAAATTCTATGATAAGAACCCTCAAAAACCCAAAGCATTGAGAGATGGCATGACTGAAAAGGGATTTAATGGCTGTTTGTGATTCATATCTTACAGATGTTCTTTTCCACGTAAGGAGAGCCAACTGTCAACTCTTGAAACGATTCTAGCTGAAGCCATATTTTTTTTGCTTTGTTTCTTAGTTACCATACTTATGGGGAGAAGGGGGACTTATGGAATGTAGAATGCTTTCCTCCAATGTGCCAGACATAACAACAATAAGGCTCCTGAGAACCAAGGTCAAATCAGCGTGCCCTAGCAACAGCAGGAGGGTGTGCCTAGAAGTTCATTACCTGCTTGGTTGGCTAACATGACCTGTGACACAAGGGGGGTGGACAATACCTATTCTTTAATTATACCAAAAATGCGGGAATTATTCAGTGTTGGTTTCACCTCTGACCGTGCCGATATGATGTACCCAATAAACAGGATTTTTGAGGAAGCCAAGGCCTCAGAGTCTTGAATTGATTGGGAACATTACTTGGAACCATGACATTGGTTTTATTCCTGGTTGCTGATATGACTGGCATCTGAAATGTTTAATGATAACATATCCCCTTATTTATTTAATCTGAAGATTAGAATCTATGTTTCTCCCTTAATTCAGAAGTCCAGAGAATAAATGCTATTTAAGAAGACTCCAGAAATTATCTGATTTAAGCGTCTGTATTAACTGTTTTGGTTTCAAGAACATAGTAATATCCATAGCATTTAGACTTATATACCGCTCCATACTGCTTTACCGCACTCTCTGAGTAGTTAACAATATCAGCATATTGCCCTCAACAATCTGGGTCATTTACAATAAACAATCTGTGAAAATATCAGAAAAAGTTATATTTTTATAATTTGAAATTAGTGGAGAGGAAACAAAGAAAATGAATTCTTACATTGATAAACTGGAAAATGTGTGTGAAGGAAGAATAAAATTTAATTGTATATCTTTATAGAATCTGTTTGTGGTATCTAAGAACATTAGTTAATAATTTATATTACCATTTATTAGTTTTATAGAAAACAATATACCGTATTTTTCGGACTATAAGAAGCTCCGGACTATAAGACGCACATTAGCTTTAGAGGAGGAAAACATGAAAAAAAAATCTGCCTCTGCCTCCCAGCATCCATCCGGTATTCATCTGACTAGCGTCCTTGCAGCAAACAGAAAACAGCCTGGTCAGCTTCAGCACGTTATCGCAGCCCCAGCACGTGGCTCGTCAGGGCTCCGCTCCTTTGCACCCACCACCGGTCAACTGAGCTGAGCTGCTGCCGCCGCCGGGGAATGCTGGAGCCTTCGCTGCCGAGCAGCTGATTGGTGATTGGATTTGCCTCTCAAAATACTGCTGATCAGCTGTTCTAGGCGGCGGGGATCGCCACAGCCCATTTGCCATGGCCCGTTTGCCGCAGCCCATTCGCCGTGGCCCGTTCGCCGCCACCCATTCGCCACTACCGCAGCCTGTTTGCCGCAGCCCATTCGCCGCTGATCGGCATGATTGATGGCGAATGGGCGGCGGCAAACGGGCGGCGGTGATAAGCAGCGGCGGCAGCAATCCCCGCTGCCTAGAACAGCTGATCAGCGCCGCACCAATCCCCTCCCCCCACCGCAATATTTGCTCTATAAGACGTACAGACATTTCCACCCACTCTTTTGGGGGGAAGTGCGTCTTATAGTCTGAAAAATATGGTAATTATGTAATGTACAGTATTATGTATGGGTTTTTAAAAAGAGAGTTTTGTTGTTATAAAGGGGATTGGTTTTTACCTGTGAAACAAAAAAACCAGTTTTAATTATGCATTAATTCTGAAATACCTAGTGATTCCTTTTTTAATTGGGGCTACCCATGCCTAAGTAAAGAAGTATGTATACCTGTATAAGATCTCTGAACAAGGTGGTTGTAATATAATTGATATATTTATATTATATATTATATATTTATATATGATATATGATATATATTTATAGGATACATTTAGGCCAGAGACCTAGTACTAAGAATTGGACCAAAGCCAGTTGGGGTTGCCTTGGTTACAGCAATTTGGAACAGAAACTTCAGGCCAAGAGAGTCAACAAACATGGACTGGTTGTTAGAAACCAAAAGCTATATAATTATGGAGATTTGGACTTCTTAGGAAGGATTGTGAAACAATAGCTCAATTTGACAAGCAGAGAGCAAGTGTTGGTAAACTAAGGATGGGGGGACAGTTAAGAATGAGCACTAAGAGTTGAGAGGGGAACAACTGCCCAACCTGACAAGAAATTTACATCTAGAAGGGAGTGATCTTGAAAGCCAACATCAAAAAGGCCAAAGGCAACATTTGTTCTGATTCTGATCCAATTGATCCCTAGAGGACTAAAGAAAGCCTAGACAAAGCGAAAACCACTGAGAATTTATTTGCAAAGAAGACTTTAAGTTATTAAAACTAAATACAGCCATGCTGTCTCTTCCAATTATTTAAAACGAATACTTAATTCATTCCCTCTTGGAAAGAATACCATTAACAAATGCATGTCCAGTGTGTTGTCAATCCCATGCCTATACCATTGAAGTGGGTAACTAAGACTCTATGAAGGTGGGGAGGGTTGCTGCCCTAAAGCGTGCACCAATACAGCAGAACTTTAGGAGAGGTTGTGGGGATCTTTAGTCTCTTTCAAGAAGTTAAATTATATTTTACTTAGGCTCCTAGTGGATAAAAATCCTAGTGGATTCTTATGTGTATTTGACAATTGTTTTGAATATGTGCACACATCACCACAACATAGGGTTGAAAAAGGTATTACACTGCATAGAATAAAATAGCAGACAATTACAGGAAAATGTATTAATGTTGCTTACACTTAAGTTTGGCTCAGTTTCAAAATAATAAAGTTGTTAAAACAAACATCGGCAATCATGTTAAACCTGCTAATAAACCTGCTTTTATTTTACCTTTTCAATTATGTAGAACCACTGTAGCACAACTCAAATATCACAAGATTTCATTTGTTGAGAAGTTTATTTTTCCTCATGAAGACATTTCCCTGTAGATGGTGCTCACATCCAGCATCTATATTTGTCATGTTGATTAATAACACAAATTATTGTGTTATAGCAGCATGACACTGAGATATAAACATGTATAATGAGCTGGAAACTGGTTTGAAAGTTTTGATATCCAATATAATTCATTTCAGCATTAATTGCTTGGTAATTGTGTACATTGACACTTGAATCTGTGGTGTGGGCTTCAACTGTTTTCAGTATATTTTCTCTTTCTATCCAGATAAACAGACAGACACATGAATGCACACTACTATTCCTGATTGATTGTGCATACATTTTATCTAAAGTCAAAATTTCCCTTTTTTGCACTTTTTGCTAGGAACAGGGAGTTCTAATCCTGACTTAGCCATGAAAGCCAGCTGGGTGACCTTGGGCTAGCCACTCTGTCTCAGCTCCACTCACCTCACAAGCTTGTTATTGTGGGGAAAATAGTAGGAGTGAGGAGTATTAGATATGTTCACCACCTTGAGTTGTTTATAGTAATAATAAAGGCAGATATAAAGTAAATAAACAAAATTATTCTCTCAACAAAGCTAAATCCACTTTATATGCCCAAATATCTATTCTTCCTTTCCATCATCTTGATCACAAACCAGGTATTGTATTGAGTGAGAGGTCTCAAATGTGTGCTGTATCCTTAATCCATTCCTTTATCATTTGCTTATAGAAAATTATTCAATACTTGAATCTCAAATAAATTATATGCCATGCGGCATATAGTCCCAGAAAATTATCAGCACCAACACCACCAACACCATCATCATCTTGTGATTGTTAGAAACCATACAGTCCCACTGCTTAAGGGATATACTATACATTTATATTTCTTTTAATGATTTAACCTTTTAAAAACATGGTGAATCATAGTAAATTGATGTAGTATACCAACTGAAGGTACTAGAGAGGAGGGAATTATTATTTATTAATTATATATTCTTTTATGCTGTTTGTCAAACAAGTGTTTTACAAAACAATGTATAACAGTATAACCTCATAATAAACAATATCACTATAAAAGAGCAATCATATATCATTAGCAGTGTCAGGATACATATATTCTCCATACTAGTCCCTAAATGTCTGCTAAAATCAACAGGAACTTGATCTGATGGGCATCCAACAGAAAAAAGCTTGTTTCAAAGTTTCTTCTTGCAGTCTTGGGAGGGGGAGATATTCTTAGCATAGTTGTGCTATAGTCACATATCTACCAATGGGTAGTTTCTACTTTAAGTAAGCAGTCAAATAGCTATCCAGGTGATAAGCCATATGGGATATTGCAAGTTACTATTACACTCCTGAATTGTACCCAGAAAGAAACTGGTAACCAGTGCAACTCCCACAGTACAGGTATTACATGAAAATACTTGGAATTTCCTATTATTAGATGGGCAACTGTATCCTGTACCAGATGAAATTTTTATGAGTGGTTTTCAAGGGCAGTCTGATATACACTGCACCACAGTAGTCCATTCAAGAAGTGATAAGGATATGTCTGAGTGTGGCTAATGCTTCCCATTCAAGGAGCAGTCTTAACTGATGCACCAAAGCTGGACAAAGATTCTCATGGTGACAGTTTCCACCTATTATTTTAGCAAGTTCTGAGAGTCCAGAAAAGCCCCCAGTTTATGAATCAGTTCTTTCTGGTGGAATATGGAATGCTACCATTGGAACAATCTGAGAATCAGGTGGTTTCTCATTTAACAGCAACTCGCATCTTGTTCAGGCAAAGTCTCAACTTGTTACTTCCAACCCAGATATTTAGAGCTTCCAAACATCCGGTCAAGACGTCTACTGTATCTCTATAGGGAGAGTAAGGGAAATTACCTTGACAGAAATAAGTAAGAAATGTTACCTAGGCAAAAAGGGCTGAAACATTCTTTAACTCATAGGAAACAAATTGGAGGTGGTTCATGCAAATACCTCCCTAATTCATTAGGCTATAAGGAGGAGGATATTGCACAATCTGACATGTCAGATTCTGTTGTTATAGCCAATATCAATAAAGTATAATTCGTCTTCCTATGGAGTGGATTTTCTGGTCTAACTAGTGGGGCTTATATCATTCTAGAACCCTCTTTAGGGTTTCTGGAAAACTCCTTCCCAAAGTGAGACATTTACCATTGCTTGGATATATCTCCTCTCTCCTCTCTGGCCATTTATAGAAGCTAGGTGGGTGTAGATCCAGTCCACCGATGATGGATTACAATGTACCAAGTCTATGTCTACTTCCTCAGGAGTAAAAGTTTTACCCACTTTCCACATACCCTCACAAGTCATTCTTCTGTTCATCTCTTCAGACTAACTTCTAATTCCAAGCAATGGCAAGTCATTTTATCCATGAAGTGCTTTACTAACATTTTCATGGCCCCCTAACAAATCTTCTGACCCATCTTTCCCTTAAAGGGTCCTTAAAAGGGTGTAATTGAAAAAGACTATGTGTCAGGGTTCCAAGTAATAGATCCATTGCAAGCAAAAACTCCGAGGGCCTGTACTAAGTATCATTAGGCCACTTCAACACTTAACCCTATGATGTTGTTCAAACTTGGCACACAGTCCCAAGTGGATTTGCTCTTCATCTTTGACAGTACAACTCCTGAGATTTCCTTTCCCAAAGATCATCAGGAAATCAATGAACACACCTGCTCCAAGATCAGCCCATAGGGCCAGGCCATCTCAACAAAACTGCCATCTAAATTGCTAGGAAATTCCTCAAGTACTTCCTGAAGCATAATTGGAACCATGAGATGTCTGAGGCAGATTGTCAGACCTGCCCCAATCTGATCCCTTAGGAAAGAAAGACCCTCAACTCCATTTGGTTGAAGCGAAAGGTTCTTTTACTAAAAGGATGTTGGCTGCAATAAAGTCAGACTAGCTCTTGGTTTCCTGCACTCAAAAGCTACAGAAAAGTTTTCCTTCATTCCAGCCCTCCCCCCCGTGACCAGTCTGTTTTCTGCCAATCGGAACTCGCCAAAGTGTTTTGAGAATGCTGAGATGTTTTGGAGTAATCTACATTTTTCCCAAGGTGCCTGGCCTTGGATGCTGGTACAAACTGGGTCCAAGCTTCTGTGGTCTTGATCACCTATCATTCCCCTCTCCCTATTTCCCATCACGTACACACACTTTATTGCCCACTATCCTCCCCCCCTTCTAGCCTTTGATGGCAGGATGCCTGTGAGGCACCAAACCAAGCCTGGCAGACCTGACATTCTACTGCCTTGACAGAGATGTTAGACCTGTAAAGGAAAAAACAAGAGGGGAGGGAGAGACGTACAGAAATTCTCTAATTAGCAGATAGTTCTACAGTCTCTTCCGGTGGAAATACCCACCCTTGGTATAGCGGAGTTTTCGACCTCTGTCTACAGGATCTCCTCAGCTTTAGGTTTAGAATGTTTTCTAAGCCAGAAGAAACCTCCCTGGGAAAGGGGAGGCTTTGGAAATTAACCCCTTTGCTCCCTTATGTAGCCGGATACTCTCAGACTGCTTCTTGAAGAAGAAGTGATTGGATGAGTCCCTGGCTGGGGCGGGGAAATCATGCAAGTGGGTGCCACCACTTCTTAGGCACTAGTTTTTTCTGCATATTTATCTTTCATGCTGAAAGAGTCTTTCTCTAATTGCAGCTGCCATTTCCTTTTTGTGGAACTATTGTCATTTTTGAGGCTTCATGACTTTAAGATGGCGAGGAGGGAGGAGTTGGGCTATCCGAGCCAACTGAAATAAAGTTGGATAAAATAAAGAAGCTGGAAACTACTAGAAACTAAAGTATTGTGGAAACTATTTTTGAAACTATTTTTGAAACTTTTGGACTTAAACTTTCCAGAGGATTTTATACTGCTAGCCGACTATGCAGAACTTTCTTTTTGAGTTTAAAAAAATAAACTAACAGAAAACAACAATGTTGATTAAGAATATGTCATCTCAGGAGTGTGATATATTGACTAAAAAGTCAGGGTTTAGGGTTCAGGGTTTAAGAAAAAGGTGAAATACTTGGGGATTATGTTGACAAACACAAATATAAAATTGTTTCAAAATAATTATGTGCCTCTTTGGAGGGATATTAAAAAGGACTTACAAAGATGGGACAATGCATTTATCACTATTGGGTAGAATTTTTGTAATTAAGATGAACATCTTATCAAAGATGCTTTTTTTATTCTAGACATTATCAATACTTGCAACTGATAATCCATTTAAACAATGGCAGAGGGATATTTCCAAGTTTATATGGCAAGGGAAAAAACCAAGAATTAGATACAAGTTATTGCAAGATGCTAAGGAAAGAGGGGGTTTGGGTTTATTAGATTTAAATTGTATTTTGATGCATGCTGTCTGGCCTGGTTAAAAGAGTGGGTGAACCTCCAGAAAAAGAGGCTACTTGATTTAGAGGGCCATGAATTAAGGTTTGGATGGCACGATTATCTATGGTATGATAAAGATAAAATTAGATGCACCATACTAACAGTTTGGAATAAATATAAAACAAGGATCTCTACGAAATTGCCTCTTTGGGTGTCCCCCCAGAAAGCCTTTTTTAGAAAAGAAATGGTGATGAAGCCAGACTGGTGGACATATGGTAAAATAATACCTTTCAACTCCGGTGACCCTACACTAAAGTCGGGGGAAGAGCTTGAATTAGAAGGCTATGTTTGCCATTGGTTTACATATCAACAACTGAAAGATAAAAAGAGTTATGGGTTTGATTTTATTAAAAATGAATTGGAAATCTTACTGTATGGTAGTGAACATATTATTGCTAAGATTTATAAAATGTTACTGAAATTGAATTTGGAAAGTGAACATGTAAAACATTGTATGATTCAGTGAGCAAGGAACTTAGATATAATGTGATGCATGAACAATGGGAAAATATGTGGACGAAAGATTTTAAATTCACACTAAGCTATAATTTAAAATAAAATTTCTGTAAGATGATGTACCGCTGGTATTTAACACTGGCTAAGTTATCTAGAATGTATAGAGGTATTTCAAATGAATGTTGGAAATGTAAAAGTAAAGAAGGGACTTTTTATCATTTATGATGGATATGTGATAAAGCAAAGAAATTTTGGAGTAAGATTTATATTTTAATACAGAAAATTCTTAAAATGAAGATAAAGATGAAACCATAAACTTTTCTTTTGGGTTTAATGGAAAGACTTGGAAAATTTTGGGGGAACTTTGATCTTATATATGTTGACGGCAGCAAGACTACTGTACGCACAAAAATGGAAGGATATTTCGATTCCCACCATGGACGAATGGCTACAGAAGCTGATGGCATTGGCAGAAATGGCTAAATTGACTGTTTTGATCAAAGAAAATAATATAAGTACTTTTGTTGCTACATGGAGACCACTTCTGGACTTTGTGTTTAAGGTGGAAAAAAATGAAACTTTGGTTTTGGGTTTTACTGATTAGATTGATTTGTTTTTATAGAAATGGCTAGTTTATATTATTATAGAAAAGTAAAAAGTTGTGGTTCGATATTAATGCTTTATTTTACTGCAACAGAGGTAGTCTGGAGTCAACACATTTTTTTTTCTTTTCTCTCCCCTCCCTCACTTCTCTTGCCCCTTCTCTCCTCCCCCCAATGGTGTCTTCCTATTTGCGTTTGTATTCTGTATTATATTCCATAATCTAATCAAATGTTTAAAGAAAATTCTACAGTCACTGGGTTAATAATCCTTTTTATGGAGAAAGGTCCAACGTATTTCAGCCCCACTTTTTTTGATGGTTGTCTAGATTGTAAGAATTTGGTAGATAGATACACCTTATCTCCCACTTTAAAGTCCTTTGGCTTAATGCACTTTTTATTGGCTTGTTTTTTATATGTTTTCCTAGCTTCATCCAAAGTCTTTCTGACCACCGGCCGGGTATTCTGGAGCTGGGTGACCCACTCTTTTAGCGATGCCGTCGATGGGATGGCCTGAGGCAATTCAGGGATAGATACAAAATCCTGTCCTGTGGCCATTTTAAATGGAATGAACCTGGTGCTACTGTGTACTGAGTTATTGTAGGCGACCTCCGTGAAAGATAGAAGGTTCACCCAATTTTCTTGTTGGTAATTAATTTAACATCTGATGCTCCAAGACCCCATTCATACATTCACAGGTACCATTAGTAGCTGGATGATGTGAAGAGCTGAGCCCCTGAATGGTCCCCAAAACATAAAGTGTATTGGACTCTGCGATCTGCAATTATTCTTTCTGGAGCACCATGCAGCCGGTAGATGTGTTGCACAAATAGCTTAGCCCAAATGCAAGCAGAGGGGATTTTTTGTCAGGGTATAAAGTACATTTGTTTAGAAAACAAATCAGTTATCACCCAAATTATTGTATTGCCTAAGCTTTCAGCCGGTTCTACTATAAAGTCCATTGATATTTCTTTCCATGGGGCTTTAGGGTCTGCTATTGGCTGGAGAAACCCTGGTGTTTTCCCTTGTCACCTCTTGGCTGAGGCGCAGATAGGGCAGCTAGCTACATAGCTCTCTATATCCTTCTTTAGTGATGGTCACCAAAATTGACGCTTGATTAGGTGCAGGGTTTTTACAAAGCTGAAATGCCCTGCCACCTTTGAATCATGGCTTTTTTGTAGAACCATTTACCGTTGGCTCTGCGGGGTGTACAATTTGGCCCCCACCCAAGTGTGGGAAGCCCCCGAAGAATGAAATATAGTGCGGAATATTAAAAGATGCAGAATATTATATTTCCACAAAGGAAAAATGGAGAAAAATCTTAACAAAGACAGAAAGCAGCCCCAAAAGCCTCCAGCAGATGCCTGAAGTCTTTAGAGATGGACATTTTGTGCCAATTAAGAAATCTGGGCCAATCTATTCATAAACAAACATCTTCAGCTGATGGGATTAAGTTGATGGGATTAAGAAGGACAGGACCGGACCTTTAGGACATAATAGGATTAACCCACCACCAATCAAATAATAAAAGCACACAAAGCAAAACTCAAAATTACAAAATACTGTAAACTGTATAAAAATCATTGCACTCATCAAGCTAATTTGTCAGGTGTCCCAGAACTGCATGCTGTTGTTGGTTCTGCTCATCAATAGACAGGGTCCTTCTTTCCAATCAGCCTCCATTTTATTTCCAGCGCCTTTCTCCTGGCTTGGAACTGGACCAGATTTTTCTTTCTACACAAGCTAGACCATCTTGCATTGTACATTCACTTTTATGCATTTGGAACCATTTGTCTTCCTCCAAAGCTGCTTTTAGGGTGCCCTTTAGATCATCTGCTATTTGGGTTTTTGCTTTGGCCTGTGCCCAGGTGGTAACTGGGGTTGCCAGTTGCCTGGAGGAAATGACCAGCCTAATCACCTCCAGCTTTGAACTATTGTATTGCGGCAGCCTAGATAGTGCATCTACTAAGAAGTGTTTCCCCCCCCCCCCAGGAAGTATCGTATTGTGAAGTTGAAGCGGTTAAAGTACTGAGCCCAACAAACTTGTTTGGGCGATAACCTCCTCTGGGTTTTTAGAGCCTCTAGATTCTTATGGTCAGTCCATACTTCAAATGGGGTTTCCCCCCCTTCTAGGAAATGTCTCCAAAAGTTATAAGCACCCAGCACACCGCATAGGCTTCCTTCTTCCAAACTGCCCATCTCTGCTCTGTCTCATTAAGCTTTTTAGAGATGTAGGTGCATGACTGCAGAATCCCCTGTTCGTTTTCCTACAGAAGGACTGAGCTCACTGCAACATCACTGGCATGAGCCTGAATGACAAAGGGGGCATTGGGGTCTGGGTGTTTCAGCATTGGCTCTGCCCCGAGCAGGTACTTAAGCTTTTCGAATGCAGCTTGGCATTCCGTAGTTCATTTAAGCAGCTGGCTGGGTTTGGGCTTTCTCTCCCCTTTTGTCTTTAGCAGGTTGGTTATGGGGAGGGCTATCTGGGTAAACGAGGGAATGAATTGGTTCACAAATCCCAGGAAGCATTGTAGTTGTTTCCAGGTGCAGGGAGGAGTCCACTCTAGTACTACCTGCACCTTTTTGGGGTCCATCTCTATCAGTGGTGGGTTGCTCCCAGTTTGGACTGGTTCTTAGAACCGGTAGCGCTGGCAGCGGGAGGCTCCGCCCATCTGCCCGGGACGCTTCTGCGCATGCGCAGAAGCATCACGCACATGCGCGAGCGCGCGTGCAAACTGGTAGCAAAATCATTTACAACCCACCACTGATCTCTATCCCTTATGGGAAATGCGGTAGTCCAGATAATTAATTTTACTCTGATGAAATTCACATTTGGATAGCTTGGCATATAGTTTGGCCACTCAAAGTTTTTCGATCACAGCTCTGACTAGTTTTACATGTTCTGCCATTGTCTCAGTGTAGATTAAAACATCATCCAGGTAGACTAGCTCTCCCTTGTACACATGCTCATGCAGCACTTCATCTATCAGCTGCATGAACACAACAGGGGCCCTTTGCAGTCTGAAACGGAGGACTTGGAATTGGAAACGTCCTAAGGAGCAATTGAAAGCTGTTTTCCACTCATTCCCTGCTTGATCCTAAATCCAATTTGGAGAAGACTTTCCCTTGGCCAAATGGGCTAGTATGTCCTTCATCAAGGGGAGAGGGTAGGCATTTTTCATTCAGACAGCATTAAGCCCCTGATAATCAATGCATAGACAAAGGGACCCATCCTTCTTTTCCCTAAACAGTACTGGGGCAGGCACCCTTGGTCTGGTGGGCTTCAGTTTTTTGTCTATAAAAGTTTGTAGCTCCTCCAATTCCCTAGGGGTGATAGAATACAGCTTAGGTTTGGGTAGTTTGGCCTCCACTAGGATTTCTATGGAGAGCTGGTCAGCCAGTGGGGTGGGAGAACATCTGACCCCCTTTTACTGAAAATGTCCTATAAGTCCCAGTACTCTTTGGCTTTGCCTGCGGCAGCTTAGGAGGAAGGCTTTTTACAGTCCTTCTCCCACCCCCCTTCGCAGATGGCCCGCTGGATCTTTAGCAATCCCCTCCTCCAGTTCACAGCCAAGCCAAGACAGTCCTAACACAAGGGGTCACTCCAAGCCAGGGACCACAATAAAGCTCATGGTCTCCATGTGTGCATCCATCCTCATCTCTATTGGCTCAGTAACAAATGTCGCTGGGATACCCTCCGCCACTGAGCCATCCAGCTGACAAAAAGCTATGGGCACTTTAAGTTGTTTGAGTCTCATGCCCAGTTTCTCAACCAGGGCAGGGTTAACCAGACATCTGGTGCACTCCAAGTTCAGAAGAGCTACTAGGCCAGTTCTATACAGATGGTCAGTGGATTGACCGGGTGACTTACCAAGGGATCATCATTTTAGTCTGATTCACTTTCCGCCAGACTGGGTGGGTTGGGTTCTCTCGCCATCCTTGGGGGAATGGGGTGAACTCTACAACCTATACTCCTTTCAGGGCTATCTCATAGGTTCTCTGTGGCAGTTTCACTGATTTTTTGGCAGGACCGGAGTTGCCTTCTGGGTTGGGTGTACGGCTTGGCAGTTGGCAACTTGGTGCCCCTCCTTCACGCACCTGAAGCAGCCAGTGGATCATCAACGTAGGTTCTGCTCACATAGTGGTGAGCAGGGCTCAGCATAGCTCAGGGCCTCTTTCTTTTCAGGTAGGGATCTTCGTCACTCACGGCTCAGCCAGTATTTGGATCAAGCCAGATCAATTTCCACTTTCTCTGCTAGGACATACCACCTATGGAAGGGGGGTGCCCCTGGACATACAGGTGTTGTAGACTATGTCACTTAGCCTGTCTCAGAAGTATCCAATCAAGATGTCTTCTGGCCAGTCGGTCACTTGGCAGGCCAGGTCGCAAAACTCCTAGGTGTACTCAGCCACTTCCTGCGCCCTTGGCTGATAGTTTTTAAGTTTCACATAATTGAAATAGAATTTGCCCATGCCAAACATACCTATAGATAATACATTATGATATTCCCCACCCCGCACAAAGTACAATGAAATGAAACTTAGAAATGAGTATTTTCTGCAGGAGCTCCTCTCTTATGGAATGTCCTCCCATCAGAAATATCTTTGTTGCTGCTGTTTAAGATAATTTTTAACACCAGACTACAAAGAGAATTTGGCTGCTGAAATGTTTGGTTGTGTTTCGGACAATAGCAGGCATTGGTAATACATATCTATCTATCTATCTATATCTATATCTATATCTATATCTATATCTATATCTATATCTATATCTATATCTATCTATCTATCTATCTATCTATCTATCTATCTATCTATCTATCTATCTATCTATCTATCTATCTATCTAT
>QLTV01000981.1:1448002-1459816 GCA_003457575.1 Thermophis baileyi
GACATCTATTTCCCATAGCCAGCCTCTGGATATGACGCTGAGCACGGGCACTCAATGTCTTTGGTCAACCATGGCGAGGCCTGTTCTGAGTGGAACCTGTTCTGTTAAACCGCTGTATGGTCTTGGCCACCATGCTGCAGCTCAGTTTCAGGGTCTTGGCAATCTTCTTATAGCTTAGGCCATCTTTATGTAGAGCAACAATTCGTTTTTTCAGATCCTCAGAGAGTTTATTACCATGAGGTGCCATGTTGAACTTCCAGTGACCAGTATGAGAGAGTGAGAGTGATAACACCAAATTTAACACACCTGCTCCCCCTTCACACCTGAGACCTTGTACCACTAACAAGTCACATGACACCAGGGAGGGAAAATGGTTATTGGGCCCCATTTGGACATATGAAGAACGGTTGCAGGAACTGGGTATGTCTGGTTCCGTGATGGCGAACCTACGGCAGAGCCCTCTCTGCTGGCACACGCGCCGTCGCCCCAGGTCAGATCTCCGTGGCATTTCTTTCATGAGCTTCTGTTTCCCTGAAAACGACGAAACAGAAGCTCACGAAAGAAAAAGATCTTACCTCTTGCTGCGCTGCCGATGTTGGGATGCCCCGCCTCCCGCCGGCCAGCTGGTCTTTGGGTCTCTGCTGCACATGCACGCATGTCTGCGCATACACATGTCCACGCATGTCCGCATGCGCGCACATTCGAGCATGTGTGCGCATGCATGTGCACATGTCCGTGCATGTGTGCGTTCGTATGTGTGCACCTTTCAGTTTGGGCATGCGCGCACGCGCAGTTTGGGCACTCGGTGCCTAAAAGGTTCACCATCACTGGTCTAGTTTAATGAAAAGAAGGACTGGGGAGACATGATAGCAGTGTTCCAATATCTCAGGGGCTGCCACAAAGAAGAGGGAGTCAAACTATTCTCCAAAGCACCTGAGGGCAGGACAAGAAGCAATGGGTGGAAACTAATCAAAGAGAGAAGCAATTTAGAACTAAGGAGAAATTTCCTGACAGTTAGAACAATTAATCAATGGAACAACTTGCCTCCAGAAGTTGTGAATGCTCCAACACTAGTAGTTTTTAAGAAGATGTGGGATAACCATTTGCCGGAAGTGGTGTAGGGTTTCCTGCCTAAGCAGGGGTTGGACTAGAAGACCTCCAAGGTCCCTTCCAACTCTGTTATTCTATTCTATTCTAACTATGGAATTTATATTTGTGCAATATAAAGTGAATGGTCCTTTTGTGGTATAAGGCACAATAAACAGATTAGTCAGCATCAGGATGCTTAAGATATATTTTAAAAGCTGTTTATGTATCTAATATACATCTCTGGAGGCATCTGCTAACACTATTGTTTCAAAATGTAAAGTTTCTCCACTTCTGAACAGAGCACAATTAAAACGTCAAACACCTAAAACACTCTGGATGAAGCAAAAATTAATAAAGCCTGGTTAGACTTTTACAAAACTAACTTGTATCGCACTGTACATGTGTTTCTATCCTGCAAGTCAGTTGAACATACCGTAATTTATTCCGCTTCCCAAATGTCTTTTGGATAATAGAACAGAATCTGCTCATAAAAGACCCAATTCTCATTTATTTCTGAGATGAATAAATAATTCATTTTCCAAATATTTCTCTGTTCTTTTTTTTTTTTTTGCAAAACTATAACCAACCACTTAATATTCGGCTAATATTTTATATTATTACCGTATTTGATGTAATACTACATTTGAAGGAAGTCAAATTCAGCAATTTAGTATGAATAGTCTAAATAATTAATCACCTGCAAACAATTGAATCCCAAAGTGATGGTAATTCAAATATTTGGAAGGTAAAAACAATATTCTTGACTTAAATTTTATATCTTAAATACACTTGCAGGGTCCAATTCTTAAAAACAAAAATAAAAAAGCACCAAAACAATTGCAGGTATTGTTTATTCCAGCTCTAAATTATAAAATGTTTCTGTTTGAGCATCAATAAGTTATTTCTACCTGATTATATTCCAACTCTGGTTTTCTAGATATGTAACAAAAAATATGACTTAAGGAAAAGCCATTTTATTTTATTATTTCAATGTTTTAGTGAGTACACTTAAATAACTCATTTTCCCTAACAGCTCCATGCAAGATCACTGGAAGGAAGGCAGAGATAAAATAGAATTCCCTAAGGCTATCCGGAGAAGTTCATTCATGAGTAAGAAAAGTTCCAGTCCAGCATCTGTAAAAACACTTATGCAAAAAGACTTTTTACATAGCTCAAACTGTTACATTGAAGCCTATATTTTGCAATTGAAATACATGTTATTGATAAAAAAGTATTTGCAAACAAATAGGTGCATTTTTGCCAACTCTAAGCTGGACCATGAAAAACACTTTGCCTTATTAAACTGAAATGAGTTTAAAATACTTACAGAAATATTTTTAAGTGGTACCATTACTTAACAATTTCAATAAATTCTAAAAAGAGTATTTTTACATTTTGTGTAGCAATCTGTTTTTACGCAAACCATTTTCCATTATTTACTAGATCCCATATGGTATGGCGATCCCTGTACATAGATATTTTGCTCTGCTGATGGAATCTACAAAATAGTATGTAGTGGGATCAATAATATTTTCAGGCACCAGTCTGTACTGAATAATGATTTAATTTCAATGATCCTTTCTAGGTGTTCTGCAGGTATCCTAGCAGTCATAGACATCCCACTGTTGATCCTTTATGACTACAAAGGTTTGTTTGCAATCAAACACCTCATCTATGAATTGTATTTATAAATATAAACATTAATTTGGAATAAATATTGTCTTTCCATTGGAAGATAGCACATACTATTAGGAGTTTGAAAAGCATTTCTGTTGGTTAGAAATATAAATATATTTATAGAAATATAAATATATAAATATTCCCAGATACTTCTCTAGACATTTCTTTCTAATATACATTAGCAGCATAAGGTTGCATGCTTCTCCAAAGCACAAAATTTAGTATATAATATATATGGCCATATTTTGCAATAGACCATTTCTCTACATTCTAGATTTTTGACACTGGCTTTCATGACTATTTCATTTTTAATAATGGATGAAAATATCTCTGAACATTTTATACATATAAAATAGCCTGATATTATCAGAAATATGCCAATTATACACTTCAATGCTTCTTCCTAATTCTGTCAATCCATACAAATAAAAAGATCATTTCTCCAGCTACCATTCTACAAAGTAGGAGATATAAGAAAGATATCCAAGACCAATAAAGGACTCAAATGCCTATACATTAACGCTCAAAGTTTAGGTGAACTTGAAGTATTAGTACATGAAGGCAGATATGATATAGTTGCCTTTACCGAAACTTGCTGGGATGAAACTCTTGACTGGAATGTACTGTTAGAAGGATACAAACTATTTAAAAGAAACAGACCTAACAAAAGAGGGGGTGGAATTTCATTATATATAAAAGATCACTACATCTCTACAGAAATACATAAAACCAAAGATGAAAACCTCCTGGAATCCATGAGTCAATATAAAAGGGGAGAAAAATGACATTGCTATAGGCGTATACTACAGGCCATCCAACCAAGCAGAAGAAATAGATGAACTCTTTGCTAATCAATGAACAAATGTATGTAGAAAACATACCACAATACTAATGGGAAACTTTAACTATCCTGATATCAACTGGGAGACAAACTGCAGAAGTGGGAGATCGAACAGATTCCTAACCAACTTTGCTGACAACTTTGTCATCCAAAAGGTAGAGGAGGGAACTAGAGGAAAAACTATCCCTATTGAGATGCTGCCATTCTGGCAGGGAGGGGACCCTGGATGCTCCTTTACAACTTCTTTCCTGTTTTTAGACTTCCTGTCACTTTGATGTAACTGTTTGGGAAAGGGAGGGGGAGAAATTGGCATGGGGCCACCTGTTTTGTCTCAGCTCCAAAGGAACAGGCAGAGTGGCACCTGAGAACAGCTTCTTATCACCTTCTCAGCTCAGGTTCTCACAACAACTGCACACCTCCGGATTGGCTGCGGATTGACTCACCTTGGACTGGACCTAGGGGAGGGGTTTTTTTGCAACGTTTAACCTAACGGTTCTGGAATTCAATATAATACAAACACAAGCAATAGAATATAATCCAACCAGCTTTTTAAACTTTAGAAGAGCTGATTTTAACAAACTCAGAGAGACCCTAAGCAAAATTTCATGGATAAAAATCCTAAAGGGGAAATCAACTCAAGAAGCATGGGAAACACTGCAAAATATGATCATAAAAGCCCAGTCCAACACAATACCACTAAAAAAGAAAAACAGGAAATCCAAAAAGAAACCAGCATGGTTGCATAAAGATCTCTCTGATAAACTGAAAGACAAAAAGGATAAGTAGAAAAAATGGAAAGAGGGACACATAATTAAGGCAGAATATCAGCAGATAGTCCAAATCTGCAAAGATGAAGTCAGGAAAGCAAAGGCTCAGAATGAACAAAGACTTGCAACAAAAGTCAAAGATAATAAAGAAGTTTATTTCAACATATAAATAATGAGAAAAAAGTCAAGGAAACAGTTGATCCAATAGAGAGAGAAGATAGCAAGGAAGTCACAGGCAGTAGAGAGAAAGCAGAGCTGCTTAACTCATTCTTTGCATCAGTCTTCACACAAGAAACTATTGCCCAACCTACACAAGAAACTATTGCCCAACCTACCAAAAACATAACTGTAAAAGACAGACTAGAAATAAAAATTAAAATAAGTAAGAAAATGGTAAGAAAACACCTGTCTGATCTTGAATATAAATTTCTGGGACCTGATGGATTATATCCTAGAGTTCTGAAAGAGCTGCCAGATGTTATCTCAGAACCATTGTATCATATCTTTAAAAAATCTTGGAGCACTGGGGAACTACCAGAGGATTGGAAAAGAGCGGATGTGGTTCCCATCTTCAAAAAAGAAAAGAAGAAAAAACAGACCCAGGAAACTACAGACCAATCAACCTAACATCCATACCTAGGAAGATACTGGAAAAAATAATAAAAAAACAGATCTGTGAACATCTAGAAACAAAGTTATAACTAGTAGCTAGCACGGGTTTGTTAAAAACAGATCATGCCAAACCAATCTTATTTCATTCTTTGACAAAGTGACTAAATTAGTAGACCAGCAAAATGCTGTGGACATAGTATATTTAAATTTCAGCAAGGCATTTGACAAAGAAGACCATAACCTACTTCTTGGTAAACTAGAGAAATATGGGATAGACAGTATCACCACCAGATGGATTTGTAATTGGCTGACAAACTGTACTCAACGAGTAGTCCTTAATGGTACCACATCCACATGGAGGGAAGTAAGCAGTGGGGTACGACAAGGTTCTGTCTTAGGCCCAGTACTGCTCAAAATCTTCATAAATTACTTAGATGAGAGAAAAGAAGAACTCATCAAATTTGCAGATGACACTAAATTGGCAGGAATAGCCAACACCCCAGAAGACAAGCTCAGGATCCAAAAAAATCTTGAGAGACTTGAGCAATGGGCCCTATCCAACAAAATGAAATTTAATGTGGAGAAAAGCAAACACCTGGGCCGAAAAAACCAAAGGTACAAGTACAGATTAGGCGAAACCTGGCTCCAAAACAGTAACTGTGAGAAGGACCTTGGAGTCTTAGTGGATGATCACTTATACATGAGTCAGCAGTGTGCAGCAGCAGCCAAAAAAGCTAATACAATCCTTGATTGTATAAACAGAGGCATAGAATCAAAATCACGTGAAATATTAGTACCTCTTTATAAAGCTTTAGTAAGGCCACACCTGGAATATTGCATCCAGTTTTGATCACCACATTACAAAAAATATGTTGATACTTTGGGGAAAAGTGCAAAGAAGAGCAACTAAGATGATTAAAGACCTGGAGGCTAAAACATATGAAGAACGGTTAGAGGATTTGGGTTTGGCTAGTCTAGAGAAAAGAAGGACTAGGGAGGACATGATAGCAGTATTCCAGTATTTGAGAGGCTGCCACAAAGAAGAGGGAGTCAATTTATTTTCCAAAGCACCAGAAGGTGGGACAAGAAACAATGGATGGAAACTAGTCAAGGAGAGAAGCAACCTGGAATTGAGGAGAAACTTCCTAACAGTGAGGACAATTAACCAATGGAACAGCTTGCCTTCAGACGTTGTGGGTGCTTCATCACTGGAGGTTTTTAAGAAGAGACTGAACAGTCACTTATCTGAAATGGTATAGGATCTCCTGCTTGAGCAGCGGGCTGGACTAGAAGACCTCCAAGGTCCCTTCCAGCTCTATTCTGATTCTGATTCTTTATCAAGATGGCTATCCGTAAGAACATGTCAGCTGTACACACAGAGGTGAATTCAGCATTATATTTTCTCCCACTAAAAGTTGCAGATGCAGCTGAAATAAACTTATTCTTTCCACCTATCCTTTTTAATGACTTTGAGTTTAATAATGCTGTTGTCTTCTTTCCCACTTTCCTACTTTCCCGTTGATTGATCTGATTGACTTTTTTGAGAAACATTAAAAACACAAAGAAAATATTAATCTTAAATCAACTAAAAGTAAAGAAGGGAAAGCAATAAAGAGATTACCAAGTATGAAAATTCAGAAGGATATACCCTAGTATTACTCTTTGTGTTTCCTGTTTAAGATCCGCATAGCCACAAAAATAATAGCTTTTAATTTGGCTAGACTTGCCTAGACTCAAATATCAACTGAACTATTTCTCCTCTCAACATTTCTCTCTGCTATTATGACTTAGGTAAAATCAGGACATCTGCATATTTTGAAAGAAAAACTTTTCCTGTGGGAGATCCCAGGGCCTCTTAGTGGGAGAAAGAGGCAAGAAGAAATAAAAAGAATAATTAAAGAGAAAGTCAGATTAGCATTAATGATAGTTTATGGCATGAATGTCTATGGATTGTCCAATTAGCATTAATGATAGTTTATGGCATGAATGTCTATGGATTGTCCAGATAGACTAAAATGGAAAAAAATGGTTCCCAGTCTTATCAGTGTAGAAAAATGCATTCTACATCCATATTACCATATGGAGCAGAGGATGGACTATGGAGAGTAGCTTCTGGAAGCAAGAGGTGGTTCCACTCCACCCTCTTCTAACATTCAGACCACCTTTGTGTGATAGGGAAAAAAATCTGACCTTTCAGCTAAACTAGATTCAGTTCTTCACCTTTGTGCTCAACTATGGCATGTAATCAGCACAATAACACTTGATCTATATCCTTCACAGTATCATGTCATCACTAAGATGGCTTCTCATTTTATAAGATTTATAATGCATTCTACAAAGGTCTAACGGGATTATGCCTCTCTTTAGATATGAAAGCAAAAAGGGGTTTCCACATTCTCATTCTCATATAAAGATACAGATGCACTAAGGACTTGAAGATATATGTTATTTTCATTTTTTGCACATTACAAAACACATTGTTGCCTTTGAATCTGGAGTGCTACATAGTCTTATTAGCTAATTATGCTGGGCTACTTTCCCCAGACTAAATGCTGTCTAACTGAACAAGTTGCAAATTGCAAAACTTTCATCAATGGTTAGGTTGACTGGAGAATTCTGGGAATTGAAGTCTAATCATGTGGAAAGTGTTATTAAAAACAGGGGTCCCCAACCCCTGGGCCACGGACCGGCACCAGTCCACAGCCCACCAGGAACTGGGCCACACAAGGGAGTGAAGCACCATCCGCTCATGCATGGGATCCAGGCAGCATGCAAAACCATGCCCCTCCCAGTCCATGGAAAAACCACCCTGCACGGTACCAGTTTCTGGCATCCAAAGGATCTGTCGCAGTTGGTCCCTCAGGAATGTAAGACTCTTGAATCCATTGAATTGAGTCTGCTCTGTCTCCAAAGACAATCCTCCTCCCTAATTCCCAAACATCCAGGCAAAAGTGAAAGCATCCAAAGCATGCCAGCCCTCCTCCCTTCAACCAGAATGGCAGGACCAGATGGTGGATCTGACAGGTTGGGAACCACTAATTAAAATATCTCACATTTCTTTTTCCCTTCTCTTCTACAATCTATGTCTCAGCATGTAGTCACACCTGATTGACCCTAAAAAGAACTGACCCAAAAGTTAAACAGAGCCAGTTATTGCTAGTAGTATTTAGATGAGGAAATGTCTACAGAGCACAAGGTGGTAAACTAGAATGAGAAGGCAAAAAATTCTAGAAGATTGTATGGCAAACCTACTTCATATTGTTGCTAAGAAAACTACTTGGACCCATTAACTCAAGGAGACTTTATTGTTTTATACAAACTATGTAAAATACTATATAATTACAGTATATAGTAATGGAACTTTCCCTAAAATTTGTCCCTTATGTGTATGGATTAACAGCAGAATCAGCAACCAGCTTGCTTATCACCTATGTTGACTGAAAATCTGTAAGGCAAATCAACCTCTTTGTTATCATTTTCCATGTTGAGAAAAATAGCTATAATGTGTCAATAGGTATAAGCCTAGAGTTTTCTTTTGAACTCTGCTAAGCAACAGCCTCCTGTTTCCATCGTAAGGCCAATGAAACAGCTACAACTTTGGCATCATTAAGCAAGCTTCACCAATATCACAACTTTCTAAAATGTGAAATTTTGCCAATCAAAGTTCTGACTCTGGCTGGTATATTACTTTAATAAAAAGAGGAAAGAAGATGTTTTCAGTTTTACTTGAAAAGGCTGCTGATTATCTCAGCATTTTGTCCTGCCGAGACTGTGAAAGGCAAATATTGTGTTTTTTTATTTGTTCGAGCCACAGGGATAACAGCAACTTTCTCTGCATCCCTCAACAATCAAAGAGCTTCTGGAGCCTGCAGGCATGTTGATGAAGCTTATCAGTGAGAAAGTTTTCCTAGGTTCAATTCCATTAAACACAGCAGGTTTCATTCTACAGCTTATCCAAATGTGACTTTCAGAGAGTTAAAAGACGTTGGGGTATCAAACTGACTGTTGATCTGCTAAGGAAAGTAGAGGTTATGAACATTCCATAGCCTATATATTTAATCAGAATAGCCCCTGATTATTATGCTATAAGCATTATCTTTAAAAAAAAAAAAAGACAAAGAAATTAAACAATTTGTAACTCATTAGTACTGTGCAATAAATCTACTGATTCTTTTTCCCACTGTAAGATCAGTCAAAATGCTTTCTAGTTCTGAACCCTGGTGTCTTGTATTACCATAATTAATTAATATAGGAAACTGGTGGCATTCATTTTTTTTCCTACCGGTTCTGTGGGCGTGGCTTGGTGGGGGAGTCATGTGACTGAGTGGGCATGGCCAACTTGACATCACTCACAGCCACACCCACTCAGTCACATGACCCCCGAAGCCACGGCCACAGAACCTGGTAGGAAAAAAATTTGAACTTACAGCTATTGCAGCCTTTCTTTCTACTTATTTTCTGCCCAGGCCTGGCCTAATCTGTCAAAGGCCTCCTCCTGCATGCCTCCCACTGTCCCTTTGCCAGTCGCACACGTCGCCCCATTTCCCCTCCTTCACATGCCCCGGCCATAGCCCCGCTTCCTCCCCCACGAAGAAAGACCGCCTCTTTCTTCGGGCTTACCTTCCTCCCACAGCGGCTGCTCCGGAAGGCAAGCTCTCTTTTTTGGTGCGATTGCAAGAAGCCTCCCAGCTGCCGCCTCTTTGCCAGCCGCTTCCCGGCAGCGGCGGCTGGCTAGAGGCCGCTGAAAACTACCAGAGGTCTCAAACGTGCCGAAAAAGCCGCTGCCGTGCCATCGCTGCCCCTGTTCTTCGCGCTGTCCGCGCACGCGCACCCCATTGCCTGCCGCTCCGGTCAAATTTCCCCTACCAGTTCACCTGAACCAGTGAGAACCGGCTGAATACCACCTCTGATAGGACACCCTAACCCTAAGGAACACTACCTCCTATCAATTTAGAAGACCCAGATTCAGATGACAAGTTTCAAAAACTATCCCATCTTGTCTGCCTCACAGAATTCATGAATTGTAAAACTGGAGAGTGCCCTTTCAAACAAAAGGGGGGGGGCAAATGAAAGTACAGCCTTGGTAGCCTATGCCAAGCAAGCTCTTTACCGAGCCATTTCATAGAGAGAACTCATTCTGACAATAAAGAGAAATATATACAGTGATAACAACGGAGACTTATGTGATTTAGATTTCTACAATCTTTGATTGAAGACTATCTGATTGAACAGGATTTTAGTCCCTTTCCAAAGCAAAATACTGCTTTAGAGCTCACAGAAACATGCATGTAGCATTTATTTGCCACAATTGGGACAGATATTTTTTTTACCAGGATCCTGGGTCTGAAACTGATGTCATGTAGACATCCCAACATGCTCTCAAGCACTTCCCCCCCCCAATTCAAAGCACTGCAAAATTTATAAACTATTACAACCTATCATTTTACTTTATCCAATATTAATTCTACTTACTCTATAAAAAAAGGTTTATATTTTTATTCCCACAAAGGTAAAGTTTTCACCTGTCCAGTTGTGTCTGACTCTAGGGAGCGATGGCCATCTTTGTTTCTTAGCTGAGGGTGTCAGCCCTGGAAGCCATCTTTTTCATTGGAGCTTCAGGGCTGCCACATTTAATGCCTGGGAAAATGGGAGGGGGGATTACAAGGAGTGGTGGAGGATTAGCCATAACAACATTCCTTTCTCTGGGAATCAAGGGCATTCAGCCTGCACCTGGATGGGAGTGACTGGGGATTGTCCCCAGTTGGGATGGTGAATTGATTGGACCATGTGATGGACTTGTGGGTGCAGGGGATGGATCTTTGACTTTCTTTTGGGTGGGGAAAACCCGGAACTCGGGTTTTCCCAGATGTGCCAATATGATATCTCTAATAAAATGGAACTTTGAGGAACTTCAAGCCTCGGAGTCTTCTTTCGTTGGGGGTGTTACTTGGAACCCTGACAGAGGGAGTCAGTGTTGTCTGAAGATTTCTGTGGTCATGTGGCTAGCATGACTAAAGGCCAGGGGTGTCAAACTCAATTTCATTGTGGTTGACCTTGGGGGACTGGGTGGGTGTGGCCAACTGGGTGGGCATGGCCAGCTTGATGCCACTCAACTGGGTGTGGCTGAGTGGGTGGGTGTGGCTGAGTGGGTGGGTGTGGCCAACTGGGTGGGTGTGGCCAGCTTGACGCCACTCCCCAAACTGCTGGCATGTTTCCTCTTTGCATTGTGTACACTGGTTTGAAGCCATGCAGGCCAGTCCCTTACATTTTCCAGGACGGCCCCGTGGTCCAGATCTGACCATATCGTGGGCCACATCCGGCCCGCGGGCCTTGTGTTTGACACCCCTGCTATAGGCTGTCAGTTTTCTAGATGACAAGTTAAGCATCTTTAACCACTGAGCCATTGCACCCCCTTTTTTACTCCCATAGGTCACCACATAATCTCTGTTTATGAATACCCTTACATAGGAATGTCTGTACACTGATACCTACATATTTTAGAAAAAAGAAGGAATGTATTCAAAGTAGAAACATAATTGATTTAATTTCATTTTAGTCAATATTAAACTTAGTAATAAGATGGCTATTAAAATATGCTAAGAAAGGAGACCAGTGACCCTAAGAGAGACACAAGCTCTCGCCTCCTGGATGTCAGTTGCTTTTCCTGCAGAGCTGCTGGTATTGTGATGCCTCACCTCCCCACCAGCCAGCTGGTCTTCAGTTCTCCACCGACCAGCTGATCGTCGGTGCGCTGTTCCTGGGCGTCAGATTCCCACCACCCAGCACCAGTTCAGGGGTTCCTTCCCCCCTGGGGGGAGGGGGGGA
>QLTV01000981.1:1469834-1481360 GCA_003457575.1 Thermophis baileyi
CAACTGAGACATACTGTATATATATATATCGAACTATCCTAAAAATACGAGTTCCAGGTGTAGCTATAAAAGGAGAGACAGACATCGCGATCTCCGGAACTTAAAATATACCGTGTTTCCCTGAAAATAAGACCCTGTCTTATATTTTTTTGAACCCTGAAATAAGTGCTTGGCCTGATTGCCATGCACTCAAAAGCCCGATTGGGCTTATTATCAGGGGATGTCTTATTTTGGGGGAAACAGGGTATTATCCACTTACCTTTCGTTAGCCTCTGCTAACATCGTCAGAGTGTAAAAACTACCATTGAAGAGATATTCGCCTTCATATATCATTGATCAATTTGGCCATTGCGTGCGTGATAGGCCCATCTAACCCTCCTACTGCGCAGTGCCAAAAAATAAAAAAAAATCCCCCCCCAAAAAGCCGAAAACAAGATGGTGACGCATGCGCAGTGCTGGAAACTCGGCTTCTGCGCATGCACAGAAGAAGAAAAAATAAAAAAAATTCCATTTAAAAAAAAAAAATCCAAAAAAAAAGATGGCAGCGTCCATGGATTGGCACTGACCGAACTGGCTTCATGATGTCACCAGCGGGTTGTTACCAGTTCGGGCAAACTGGTCCGAACCGGGAGGAACCCACCTCTGGCGATAGGGGAGGAAGCAACAGGAGCTAGGCCTCCATCGATTAACAGGTCTGAAGTAAAAACGAGAGAGCTAATTATAGGTGGGAAGTGGGTGGATGGGCCTATCATGCACACAATGGCCAAATTGATCAATGATGTATAAAGGCATCTCTTCAATGGTAGTTTTTACACTCTGACGATGTTAGCAGAGGCTAACGAAAGCTAAGTGGATAATATGTTTTAAGTTCTGGAGATCGCGATGTCTGTTTTTATATATATATATATATATTTATATATTTATATATACTCTGTGTGTGTGTGTGTGTGTGTGTGTGTGTGTGTAATGGTACTTGGCTTATAGCTCACTGATAAATATTCACTACAGTCTTCCATTTCACAAACAACACAGATTTTTCTTACAGTAACTATTATTTATTTATTAATCCTGTCTTTATTACTTTATAAGTAATTCAATATGATGAGCATACCGAACACTCCTTCCACCTCCTATTTTCCCAACAACTCTGTGAGGTGAGTTGGGCTGAGAGAGAGTGACTGGCCCAAAGTCACGCAGCTGACTTTCATGGCTACGAGAGAACTTGAACTCACGGTCTCTCTCTTTCTATCCTACATTCTTAAAGTAAAAATGACAGCGCTAATTATAGGTGGGAGGTGGGTGGATGGGCCTATCATGCACATAGTGGCCAAATTGATCAATGATGTATAAAGGTGAATATCGCTTCAATGGTAGTTTTTACACTCTGACGATGTTAGCAGAGGCTAACGAAAGCTAAGTGGATGTTTTAAGTTCTGGAGATCGCGATGTCTGTTTTTATATATATATATATATATTTATATATTTATATATACTCTGTGTGTGTGTGTGTGTGTGTGTGTGTGTGTGTAATGGTACTTGGCTTATAGCTCACTGATAAATATTCACTACAGTCTTCCATTTCACAAACAACACAGATTTTTCTTACAGTAACTATTATTTATTTATTAATCCTGTCTTTATTACTTTATAAGTAATTCAATATGATGAGCATACCGAACACTCCTTCCACCTCCTATTTTCCCAACAACTCTGTGAGGTGAGTTGGGCTGAGAGAGAGTGACTGGCCCAAAGTCACCCAGCTGGCTTTCATAGCTAAGATGGAACTAGAACTTACAGTCTCCTGGTTTCTAGGCCAGCACCTGAAGCAATGAATGTATGTAAGTTACTCTCTAAAGTTTGATGACAACCAACTTAGGTAACACTGAGTAAGTGAAAAATGACCAAAACCCCCCCACAAACCATGTATGTTTATACTGTTTAGATAAGGATTGGCTATGATCGTATCAATACAATGGAAAAGCAATCATATCTGTACATATCTGGCTGCAAAGAGTTAATCCCATGAAAACAGTGCTCTTATTTAAATTAACCAGTAGTGATTGCTTAAAAAATACTCAAAAGCCACTTCTTATATCCCAACCTAGCAAACACTCAAGTGCAACAACTGAATTTTCCCAAATGAAGACTATTAAAAAGAAACACTCCGCTAAGATGTAGGGCAGCATTCTAGGTCAGTGTGCCAAGAGGAGAGAAGAAAGTTATAGGCGAGACAACAGGGGTACTGTAATATCACTGTTTGCCAGTGGGTGTTGCTATGGTTACAGAGCTCATTAAAGAGTAAGATAGGAAAGCAGGCCTTCCAACAAGTGGATAGTGCAATGATAGAACAATGCAATCTATCCATGTGGGATTTATTAGGAAAGAGCTACTGTAGGAAGTTATCAGATTCTGTCAGTGACCAAAACAAAATGGGGAGGAAAAAAAACCCACCTCTCTTTCACACCACCATTTCACTTCTTTAAACCTATTCCTTTTTCTTCCCGTAACAGTAGCAGCTTCATTAATAGTCATTTCAGGCTTTAATCTTACATTTCAATTTGCATGTGTCAAGCAGGAAGGAAGAAGGGAAATGTTTTCTGGACAATAAAAACTGATTCAGTTCCTAGATCTGTAGATCTACTATGAGAAAGAATTTGTTGCTTAACCTTCTACCAGACTGTGTACATTTTTTACTCTGTGCACTGCTTTAGCTATCAAATTTCCCCCCAATGCTCACAACTCAGAATCAGTTCCCAGTAAGGGCACAAATGTAAATGTGATGTATGATTTCCAAACCTCTTATTTTCTTTTCTCTCCCTCTTTTCTTCCTGCTCCTTTCAAGTACTGGAATTTATATGAGGCAATGTTGATGGTGTCCTGCTGTCAAGGCACAATCCTTTAAGAGTTATTGAAGGTGAGAAACTCTCATTCCCAGGTGCTTTTTCTAACAGCATGCCCCATATATTCTATTCTGTTTATCACACTTGGGATCCAGGCTTTCTGACAGATAGTTTGAGCAGGAAGGTCTCAAGTGAGTGAGAAAGATTCAAATACAGGGTTGGGACAAAAAAGTACAGTTTAATTTTTGGGATTCATTTATTATTAGCAAGATGATTGAGACATAGGAACATAAGAATAGAGAAGTGGGAAGTATTATGATCCCTTACTCAACAGATGTGAGCATGGTGTATCATAATATTTCTCAACCTTGGTAATGTTAAGATGTCTGGATTTTCTGAATTTCCCAGAATTCCCCAGAATTTCCAGCCAGCATGCTCACAAATAATCAGATTCAAATAGTCAGCCAAATCAGCATGCAAAAACTCCTAATTGCAAAATATGCAGCTGCTTTTCAATGTTATACATTATGCCAGGGTTTCACAATGCCATTTCCATTTATGTGATTTTAAATTGCAGAATTGCAAAGCTGGTATAGCCACCTATGAGAATGCTGGGAGTTTAAGTCCACACACCTGGAGGTCACCAAAGTTGGGAAATGCTGCATTATACAAACAGAACAAAACCAAGTAAGATTTAAACTACATGCTTCTGTCATCCTTTATGATACAGTTTTGAAGAGATGTTTTGAAATATGGTGCTTCTATTTTTTTTAAGTACAGTACACACAATTTCACCTTTAAAAAGATGAAAATTGACGTTGCTGATCTCCCTGCAACTGTACCAGAAAACTAGGGAGGAAAAAAAGCTTGTTTCCATCAGGAAAATTATGAAGTTGTTTAAATCATCATCATAATCATCATTATCAATATTTAGAGGTCATCTGACTCCAGAACAACTTTAAATGGCTGACCAAAATGCAAGATAGTTTCCATGCAATAGCATCAGGGGTGGGATTCAGCTGGTTCGGATCGGTTTGGGCGAACCGGTTGTTAAGATTTTGCGCAGTTCGGAGAACCGGCAAATCCCACCACTGGCTGGCCCCGCCCCGTCACTCCTCATCTCACCGGGCATTGCTGCTGCTGCTGCTCTCTGTCTGGCTCCCTCGCTTGCCTCGACCACATTGTCTCTGCAGGCCAGGCAGCTTGCCTGCCTTCCGCCGTGGCTGCATCCCATGCGGTGCTCTCCCCGTGGCCCAGCTGAGCAGCCCTGATCTGCCTGGGTGAGCCTCTGAGCAAGGCCCGAATCCCGGCCTAGCTGCCTCCCACGTGGCCCAGCCAGCTTGCCTGCCTTCCGCCGTGGCCTACCACAAGACGGCCATGGCCCAGCTCTCTGCCTCAACTGCCTTCCTTCGCCGATCTCCACTCCTCCTTGCCCGCCTAGACTAGACTCGCCCAGCTGCCTCGGCCTGCTCCTGCCCACTCCAGCAGCAGAAGCCTCACGGCAGAGGTAAGCACAGCGGGGCGACCCCTCGGGGAAGCGGGGTTGGGAAGGGTGCTTGTCTCCAAAGCCTCCCGTTTCTCTCGCCCTCTGCTTCCTACCGCTTCTCTCCACCTCCTACCGCTTCTCTCCCTCTGCCTCCTACCGTTTCTCTCCACCTCCTACCACTTTTCTCCCTCTGCCTCCTACAGCTTCTCTCTGCCTCCTACCGCTTCTCTCCTTCTGTCTCCTACCGTCTCTTGAGGCCTGAGACAAAGCATCTGGTTTGGCCACACAGCCCTCCATGATGGAGCCCATCCTGGGGAGCAAAGCCTTGGATGACCTGATCTGTCCCGAATGCCTCGAGGAGCTCTAGACTTGCCACACACCTCCGCTGGCCCGAGTACCCTGCCCTTCAGATCCCAATAGGGCCAGCGCCTGGTGGCAGCGCTCCAGGAGGGTGGGCAGATGTCCCGGGGCTGCACACGCAAACTGCAGCGGAGCAGCAATCTCGGCCCCAGCGCGGCATCTCCCCAGAGAGCCGTCCGCCGTCAGCTTTACCTTCGCATGGGGTGGCGGAAGGAGGAAGTGTGTGGCCAGGAAGGCTGCCTGTAGTTCTTGCAGCCAAAGCCAGTATGTCTGCAAACCCGCAAGTATGTATGAGAAGGAGCAGAAGTTTGAACTATAAGACCTCCAAGGTACCTTCTTCTAGCCTATGATTCTAAAGTCTCCAAGACAAGGGAATTTGTTTAAATTGAGTGTGTGAGAGAGAGAGAGAGGGAGAGAGAGAAGAGATGTGGCTTCTTGGGGGTGCATTTTGGAGTATCAAGAGAAATGCCAAAAGGGCAATCATTTTGGGATTAAATTCCACATGAAATTGGGTCTTCAGGGTAAGGAGACATGAAAACTTTCAATTGCAGGTTTCTAAAAAATCTTATTAAAACAAATGTCTAGAGGTAGCTCTTTAAATCATTAGTCCAGAGGGAGCAAAAGAGATAGAATCCCAATGAGGGTCTTAGCTATTTAGCTCAGGAATAACAGAATAACAGACTTTGGAGGTCTTCTAGTCCAACCCCCTGCTCAGGCAGGAAAACTGAAGATGCCAAAATCTGAGTAGAGGACCTGGGAAAGGTCAGAATAACATAATAACACTTAGAAGGGACCTTGTGGGTGGGGGGGGGAGAGCCCTATACCATTTCAGAGAAATGGCTGTCCAGTCCTGCCTTTCTTTTGCCCAGGGCTACCACATATTTTTCAGGGATTTACATGCATTCAATGTCTATAGTCCAGAGCATAAATATGTGTGTGTTTATTTTGTACATCATTTTATATGTGAAATTATGACTGAAATATTTCTGCACCTATATTGGTTCTCACTGTCAGGAAGTTTCTCATTAGTTTTAGGTTGCTTCTCTCTTTGTTCAGTTTCCATCCATTGCTTCTTGTTTTGCCTTCTGCTTCTTTGGAAAATACATTGCCCCCCCTTCTTTGTGGCAGCCCCTCAAAAGCCTGTTTTGTGACCTGCCTATCACACTCTTGGGCAAAGCATGTGAGCCATTTCCTCCTTTCAGTGGTCCATGAAAGTACATCTATACCGTGTTTCCTCTATAATAAGACATGTCCCGATAATAAGCCCAACAGGGCTTTTCGGGACATGCGTTGAAATAAGCCCCCCCTAAAATAAGGCCCCTTCCCCAACTACGTACATGCACCCTGCCCCATCTGCCACCTCCAAATTGTGCCCGAACATCTTACCAGAGTCTGGCAGCTCGCCGCTTCTCTTTCTCGGCTGGTCTTTGCAGGGAAACTCGCTGAAATGTAAAGAAGAACTTCTCGCGAGTGCGAGCAATTAACAACTTCTCGCACTCGCGAGAAGTTTTTCTTTACATTGGAGTTTCCCTGCAAAGACCGAGAAAGAGAAGCGGTGAAGCTGCCAGATGCTGGTAAGATGTTTGGGCACAATTTGGGGGTGGGAGGTGAGGCAGGGAATGGGGAGGGGCGGGCTGTGAGATGTGCATCTTACCAGCGTCTGGCTTCTCTCCGCCAGTATTCTCTCTCGGCTGGTCTTTGCAGGGAAACTCCAATGTAAAGAAAAACTTCTGAACAAGCTGCCGCCGCCCGGGAAAATAATGTGAGTAATGGGCTCTCTTGCAGTGCCTCTTCTCCTCCCGAGTGGCAGCTGTGTGTCCAGAGATTGGCAGGCCAGATTCGGTGAGCCAGACACACCGCTGCCACTCAGGAGAAGAAGAAAGAGAGCAGGTGCTGCGAGAGAGCCCATTTCTCATGTTGTTCTCTTCCCGGGTGGCGGCGGCGCGTTCAGCTCCCCGAATCTGGCCTGCCGATCTCGGCCGGCGAGAGGGAGTGCCAGGTGGGGAGGGGTGGGGCAGCGGAGAAATGAGACGCATGGGGCGAGGTGGGGCTCCCCTGGCCGTCTCTTCTCCCCCGCGCCGCCTCTCTCTTCTGTTCCTGAGTGGCAGCCGTGTGGCCAGAGATCGGCAGGCCAGATTCGGTGAGCCAGACGAACCGCTGCCACTCAGGAGAAGAAGAAAGAGAGCAGGTGCTGCGAGAGAGCCCATTTCTCATGTTGTTCTCTTCCCGGGTGGCAGCGGCGCGTTCAGCTCCCCGAATCTGGCCTGCTGATCTCGGCCAGCAAGGGGGGGAGCGCCGCCCCTCTCTCTTCTTCTCCCGAGCCTTGCAGCGCCTCCTCTCTCTCCTTCTCCTGAGTGGCAGCCGTGTGTCCAGAGATCCAGAGATTCCAGGGAAAGGGGGGGACATGCCGGGAACCGCTCTTTTTGCGGCAGGCACTCTTTTGGCCAGGAGAGTGAGAGCAAGCAAGAGGCGGGTGCACACACACCCCGCGGGACTAGCTCGGCTCCTCTGGGCTCTGCCTACGGCAATTTGAAACACGCTCCTGCCTGCGAGGAAGAGGAAGCGAGCATCGATCCCTGCCTCGCCGCCGCCTCGCAGGCAGGAGCACGTTTCAAAATGCTGCCAGAGGCAGCCCAGAGGAGCCGAGACAGTCCCGCGGAGTGTGCGCGTACCCACCCCTCGCTCTCTCTCTCCCGGCCAAAAGAGTGCCCGCCGCAGAAAGAGCGGCTCCCGGCTGGGAGAGTGAGCGCAAGTGACAGGCGGGTGCGCACACATCCCATGGGACTGGCTCAGCTCCTTTGGGCTCTGCCTCCGGCAGCATATGAAATGCATCCTCCACCTGCCCTCCCTGCATCCTTCAGACGGGGGATGCAGGCGAGGGCGGTGCGTGGGAATCCCCTGCAGGAACAGCCACCCGTTCTTCGGTGTTGTGTCCACTGACCCTCCCCCACCTCCAGATCTCGAGCAAAGCGGGAGGGGGAAGAAACTCGCGGGCTGCCTGAGGCAAAGTACCTGCCTTTCCTCCTTCCTTCCCTCCCCCTCTCTTTCTCTCGGCAGCAACCTTTTGGCTGCACACAAGAAATCTTTCTCTCTTCCAAACTCCGCCATAAATTAGTCTTCGTGAGACTCATCGCACCTGAGCAGCCTCTTGGAGCGAAAGGGGAGAAAGATTTCTTGCATGCAGCCAAAAGGTTCCTTGTCCTGGCACTGTGTCTTACACAGCACTCTCCCCCCCCCCCCCCCCCAGAGGTTGGGGCCCCCCCCGCCTCCTCTTGGAGCGAAAGGGGAGAAAGATTTCTTGCATGCAGCCAAAAGGTTCCTTGTCCTGGCACTGTGTCTTACACAGCACTCTCCCCCCCCGCCCGCCCAAGAGGTTTGGTCGCCGGCTGCTTCTGTTCTGCGGGGATGGCTGAGGCACTGTGGGTGTTGCTGCTGCCCTCGCCACCACAGCCTACGGAAGCCCCAGCCGGCCCACTGCATGCCAAGATCAGCTGTGGGCAGGGAGCACTGGCTGTGGCCGGGCTGGCCAAGCTGCGTCTGTCGGGGCTGCCCTCAGCGTGGCTGCCCGGTGTCTCGCTGCCGGGCGCCTGGGAAGAGTAAACGGGGCCTGCGGGAGGAAGGGAGTGCAAGCAAGGGTCCTGCGAGGCTCCCCTCCCCAGGAAGTCCGGCTCAATCTCCGTCCCGTCTGGTGACTCCCGAGGTGGAGGGGCTTCCCGGGCATGCCGGCGGGCGCTCCAGTCAGTCAGCGCTCAGGTGGGGGGACCGCGGGGGAGATTGGAGCGAAGAGGAGCAGGGGGGAAGGGGAGGCCTCCAATGACCATCACCATAGAGTGGGAAGCGCAGTCGCAGAGCAGCCGCTGCCCTGGCTGGGGTTTGGAAGCCGCAGAGCTGGAGTTTGGGGGAGAGAAAGAAAGAAAGACTTCTGCTGCTTTCCTTGCGTGCAGCCAAAAGCAGAAGCAGCAGAAGTCTTTCTTTCTTCCTTTCTCTCCCCCAAACTCCGGCTCTGTGGCTTCCAAACCCCAGGCAGGGCTGCTGCCACTCTGCGAGTGCGCTTCCTGCTCTATGGTGATGGCTGGAGCTGGAACTGAAACTGGAACTAAACAGACCGGCCGAGAGATGCCACGGAGCTGCCTGATTCCAGTAAGATGCGCGTCTCGTGGCCCGCCCTGCCTCCTGCACTCCGAAAATAATAAGACCCCCCCCCCCCCCGATAATAAGGCCAAGCCCTTATTTCAGGGTTAAAATAAATATAAGCAAAAAAATATAAGCCCCTGTCTTATTTTCAGGGAAACACGGTAGTATGTAGATGCAGATAATAGTCAAAAAAAGGTGAACAACATTTTTACAGAACTATAGATACTTTGAGGCTGGGCATGAAAAGGAGTGGCTGGGAGAGGAGGGGATGGGCGAGGCACCCCTTGACGTGAGTGATGTTGAGTTGGCCATGCCCACCCAGTCACATGCCCACCCGGCCACGCCCACCCTCATTAGGGCAGAGAACCGGTTGTTAAAATTTTTGAATCCCACCACTGAATAGTATCCGGTTACTATAAAGACAATTTGTAAGTACTTACAAAAATTTTCATTTTATGGAATTCTATTTGCTGGGATTTATAGTCTCTTGTAGACTAATTTGTAAGGCTAACACATTAAAATCAACTAAAATGTATCTTTCATTAAATCAGATAGGAAATTTACAAAAACAAGAGCATTATCACAAGAGGTCTACCAAAAATGTGTCTTTCTATAAAAAAATACATTTTAAAAGATTTATGTATTCAAATTTAGTTAATTCATAAATCATAGAATTAAGTTATAGAATTAAGTCATAGAAGATCTCATTAAATTGGGTATTGGCTCCAGTGCTTGCTTTTTAAAGACTGATGAACAGAGTTTAAATTCTCAATAATGCAATTTCCCTGGAAGCTATAAAATAAAGTAGTGCATGAAGCAAAAATGCAACAGCCAAATCTCCTGAGATTTTAAGGAGATAATTAAAAATTATTTTGTCCCAATTCTGAAGAATTAAAAAGATTTAAAATGTCTGATAAAAATCAGCATACAATATTTTAATAAACACTTCAAAATTGTTCATAACTGGGTAAATATTGAAATTGCCAGTGTTTTTTCATTTAATATGAAGAAAGTTAACTCAATCTTTGCCTATATTTTGGGAAGAAGTATTAGACTGTTCTCACAATCAGAAAGATATTTAACTTCTGGGCAAATAACCTAAAAGAAAAAAAAAGTTCAGAAAGTAAAATTAAGATACTCCACTATGAAAAGCAATCAGATGTTTTAATTTAGAGACATTTTGATTCCTATTTAAATGCTTCCTCTATCTTTTTATACAATGATACACGCCTCCTGACATGCAGGATACAAGGAAATATTAGTCATCTTGTACTTTAATATTCAAATGAAAAGTTTATAGTTGAGAATAAATTACTTGTTTTAGTTCTGCCACTACTCCTACAAAAGCCATCACCACAGTTATTAGAAAAAGAATTTAAATTCTAAAATACTCAGGGCATCAACTATTAATCTTAATTTGCAGAGGAATTTTAAATCAAAGCTTCTTCCACTTCCACAGTAAAAGAATCTGCTTTTATCAATAGTCATCTACTCTACTTAGAGAGAATTCCATACGGTTCTCACAATTGGGCAGTCTCAAAGCAAGACATATAAAAAGTAGAAATGTAGAAGTATTAAACAGAGCTTTTCAAGTCACATGTCTTATGGCAAAGAGTAAACAGAAAAAAGAAGGGCAAAATAGGATTCAACTTGCATAATATTAACATTTAGAAATAATTATGCTTTTAACAGAAATGCAGTACAGTGGAGCTCTACTGGATCAATTCAAATGATGATTTACTCTATAGCAGTGCTTTCCAACCTTTTCACAGATAGTATCACTTTTAGGACATGGCAATATTCGAGTACCACCAGTCGCTTAGCAAGGTGTCAAAAACGTGATGACCCCCTCCCCAAAAAGGAAAAAAGTGATAAAGTACAGTTAGTCCTCGACTTACAACAGTTCGCTTAGTGACTGTTTGAAGTTACAATGGCACTGAAAAAAGTGGCTTATGACCATTTTTCACACTTATGACCATTGCAGCATCCCCAGGGTCACGCAATTTACATTCAGATGCTTGGCAACTGACTCATATTTATGATGGTTACAGTGTTTTAGGGTCATGTGATCCTGTTTTGCAACCTATATATATATATATATATATATATATATATCTCCTATATATATCTCCACCCCGCGTCAATTCAGTGAAGCAGTGGATGTGATGTGCCGGTGCCTTGAGGCTGTGAGGGTCTGGATGGGAGTCAACAGGCTCAGACTTAACCCAGACAAGACCGAGTGGCTGTGGGTCTTACCTCCTAAAGACTATGTCAACTGTCCATCCTTGGCTCTTGGGGGGGAGAAATTGTCCCCCTCAGAACGGGTTCGCAATTTGGGTGTCCTCCTAGACTCACAGCTGAGATTAGATCAACATTTGACAGCTGTGGCTAGGGGGACCTTTGCACAGGTTCGCCTGGTGCACCAATTGTGACCCTACTTGGATCAAGAGGCTCTCCTCACAGTCACTCATGCCCTTGTCACCTCACGATTAGATTATTGCAACGCGCTCTACATGGGGCTACCCTTGAAGAGTGTTCGGAGACTACAATTGGTCCAGAATGCAGTTGTGCGAGCTGTCGTGGGTGCAACTAGGTACACCCACATTACACCAATCCTCCACGAGCTGCACTGGCTCCCTACTGGTCTCCAGGCTCAATTCAAGGTGTTGGGCATTACCTTTAAAGCCCTACCTGGCTCGGGGCCAG
>QLTV01000981.1:1481517-1494560 GCA_003457575.1 Thermophis baileyi
GGCTGTTGCAATGTCCCGGGGTCATGTGATCACCTTTTGCAGCAGTCTGACAAGCAAAGTCAAGGGGGGAAACCAGATTCACTTAACAACCGTGTTACTAATTTAACAACTGCAGTGATTCACTTAACAAATGTAGCAAGAAAAGTCATAGAATGGGACAAAACTCATTTAACCAATTTCTCATTTTAGCAACATAAATTTTGGGCTCAATTGTGGTCATAGGTTGAGAACTTTAACATACCGTATTTTTTGGAGTATAAGACACACCTTTTTCCCCCCTAAAAGAAGCTGACAATTTGGGTGCATCTTATACTCAGAATGTAGCTTTTTCGAAGCTTTTTTTTCAGCCCTAAGGAGGTACTAACAGTGAAGCGATCTTGGTGCTAACAGTGAAGCAATCTTCTGTGCTTTGCTAGCTAAGTGATCTTCCCTTTGCCTGTTTTTTTCATTGCTACTCCCTTCGAAGGTTTTTTCCAGCCCTAAGTCTTTGCAGGCTTTTTTCATTGCTACTCCCTCCGAAGGTTTTTTCCAGCCCTAAGTCTTTGCAGGCTTTTTTCATTGCTACTCCCTCCGAAAGTTTTTTCCAGCCCTAAGTCTTTGCAGGCTTTTTTCATTGCTACTCCCTCTGAAGGTTTTTTTAAGCCCTAACCAGGGGATAAAATAATGTGCTGAAGCTGACCAGACTAAGGATGCTAGCCAGATGAATACCTGGTAGGCAGATTTCCCCCCCTATTTTCCTCCCCAAAAACTAAGGTGCGTCTTATACTCCGGTGTGTCTTATACTCCGAAAAATATAGTATATGGACTTCCAACTTCCAAAATTCTGGGAGTGGAAGTCCACACATTTTAAAGTTGCTGAAAACACAACTTCCTAAGTCTTCATACACTGTTGCTAGAACATTTATCAAATAGCCATTAGTATTTTGCTCTCAATGTACATTGTTTAATTTGTTTTTATTGTTTTAATGGTTTTTAAATTATTTTACAATTTTAGAACTGTAAGATGCCCAGAATCACTTGGATGGATGGATGGATGGATGGGTGGATTTGCTTTTCTAATATAGGTATTAAAATCCTAAAAATTCATTTTTGAACATGTATTAAAGACCTCTCTAGTATTACCAAAGCAGCTCCCAAAATATTTTAAACAGAAGTTATCAACTCAGAAATAAAAGCTAAAAATGGACATCATTGCACAAAAATCTGGCTGAATGAAAAGAAACAAAAATGTGAAAAACAGTACAGTATTGAAAAAGTAGAATAAGAGAAGGTCACTGAGCTTTTCATATATATTTCAGGGAGAAGTTTTGGAACTTATTCACAACATTCTTTTTTTCCAAATAAAGGCGAAATAGCTCAAATACATGGAGTGGCTATTTTAGAAATAAATATTCAGTGTAATGATGTCTGATCCACCAACTTTAGCTTGGCATCTTGCCGGTGTTCTGCCATCAATCGGGGATGAGAGGGGGGAAGAAATCAGCAATGCTTTGGAATCCAGTTGGTGTTAAGTGGAATCTGCAATTGTGTTCAACTCGGAGAGGATACCACCTCTACTGTGAGGGCCATCATGCAATGTTGGCTCAGGGGAGCAACCAGGAGGTAAATCTGGGAGCAGGCTTTGTCCAGGCCCCCTCCTGGGCTGGATCTCTCCAAATGGATGAGAGACGCGGAGAGCTGTGGTGATCCACAGAGACCCAGGTGGTCCCTGGGTGTCGGGAGGAAAGAGGACTGGGAAGAGAAACCCACGGGGGTCACTTTTACCTGTGGGAGGTATGGCAGCTGCTAATGGGAAAAGAGGATGGAGCTGGAAGAGCTGGAGGAGGAGGAGGAAGAGACAGGTGAAGAGTATGGCCAGGCCGACTGAATGATGGAGCAAGCCATCAAGTTTATGTGGGAGGGTTTTGAAAATCTGAAGATGTGCAAAGCCCTCGCCTGAGACTCCCAGCCAGACAATCAGCCGTGTCCAGCCTCAGCAAACAACAGAGCAACTATATCCACTGCAGCAGGAACAGGGGAGCTGGATCCGCAGGAGCAGCACCTGGAAGGCCATCCCGGCATGAGCCCCCCGCTGCAGGACTGGCACTAGCAAGGAGAAGGAGCCTCAGGACCACTCCCGAGCATAAAGTTTGATGGAGACCCTCTGCAATTGGGGTACTTCCTGGCTGAGGTTTGGACCTACATGCAGGAATACGGTCCTGAAATAGCCACAGAACGCAGCAAGGGGAAATATGTCACCATGGCCCTGGAAGGAGCTGCAGCGAGGTGGATGGTCACCCTACATAGCTGAGGAATTTCAACTGCTTCATGGCAGCGCTCTGTAAATGCTTTGAGGACCCCTTCACTGACTGCAAAGCCAGGAACTGCATCAAAACCATCAGCCAGGCCAGAGAAGTATGGTCAAATATATCCAGGACCTGGGATGGCGAGAGAACTCCGACCAGCCTAGTGGGAGGCCCGGGGGAGAGCAAAACTAACTCCAATTATGACCCCTGATAAGTGGCTCGATCACCCTGGTGACAGTCTCCATTGAACTAATAGTCCAATCCTTGGGATTAAAAGCCAGTTTAACGGCCCTTCTGAACTCATGGTGCACCAGGTGCTTGGTCAACCCTGCCCTGGTGGAGAAACTAGGGATGAGACTTAGACCGCTCAAAGTGCCAGTGGCATTCTGCCAGATGGCTCCCTAGTGAGGGTGCATCCCAGCAACATTTGTCACTGAGCCGATAGAAACGTAACTGTGGGCACACACAGAGACTCTGAGTTTTACTGTGGCCCGGAGAATGGAGAGACATTTGGTGTTCGGATTGGCATGGCTACAGAAATGGAACCCCTAAGTGAACTAGAGGAGGGGGCTGTTAAAATTCCAATAGTCAGAGGCCAAAAGGAAACCAGGCAAAGGCTCAGGGATCGGAACACCAAGGCAGGAGGCGGGGACTGAAGTGCAAGAGCAGAAGAAGGGGGATCCCCAAATTCCACCAGAGTACCAAGGATGTGTTTAGCGAGAAGGGTTCAGATGAACTCCCACCCCACCGGCCAACGGACTGCTCCATAGAGATCATGCTGGGGGCTAAACTACCCAAACCCAAAATGTACTCATGACCTCCAGAGAACTTGTGCTCCCCCACTCACTCACACATACATGTAAATGTGGTTTAGAGAGTTTATTAATGTTCTCCAGCATTAAGAACTGTCCCAAATAAATCCAGCCACAAGCGGGCCAAAATTAGTCCAAAAGGCAATGGCCAATAGTCCATAAAACAATAGAAAGTTGCTCCAACAAGCAAGTCCACCAAACAAACTTAAATGCAGCAGGCAAAACTGAAAGTACATCCAGAAGAGCTCACTTGGCAAGAGAAGTTCAGAGTCTCCAAGGCACAAAGTCAAGCAAGAAGCACAAGGAATAAACATACACAGCCATAAACACAACACATTGTTCCCAGCAATGCCTCCCTTCACCTGCTGCAATAAATAGCTTTCCGGTGCAGCCCATCAAGATGGGCAGGGCCTCCTCCCAAGTAATCTGGCAGATCTCCGTTGCTCTAATTTTTCTCTGCCTTGTGTGCTCTCAGATCCACCACAGAAGGCAGTTCCTCCTCCTCCTCTTCTTCACTGACCATCCGCTCCTGCAAGCTATCCCCAGCCAAAGCTCCCTGTAAATCTCTTTTGGCTGGCTGTTCAGAGTCATTAATTAACCCAGTTTCTGACATGCCAGGAATGAGCTTATCCTCCCTTGAGCTGACCTCCGAGGGAGAATCTGAAGAGTCGTCCAAGGGAGACATCACAGAACTGGAGGATCTATGTTCTTTTATAGACAAAAACCTGAATCAGGGGTTCATCCAACCGGCCCGACCCAGGGTGACCACCCTGGTACTGTTCCAGGAGGGAAAGGATGGGTCCCTGCATCTATGTGTAGACTATAGATGACTAAACGCTCTGTGTGTGGAAAATGTCTACCCATTGCCCCTAATGAAAGACATGTTAGCCCATTTGGCCAAAGGGAAGTTTTTTACTAAGTTGGACTTGCGAGAAGCCTATTACTGAGTTTGAATCAAAGAGGAAGATGAATGGAAAACTGCTTTTAACTGTCCCTTAGGATGTTTTTAATTCAGAGTCCTCCCCTTTGGACTACAAGGGGCCTCCGCTGTCCTCATGCAGTTGATAAATGAGGTGCTGCATGAGCATCTTTACAAAGGTGTGTTGGTCTACCAGAATGACATACTGATCTATACTGAGACTATGATGAAACACGTGAAACTGGTCAGAGCAATCCTTAAAAAATTTAGGGCTGCTCAATGATATGCTAAACTTTTCAAGTGCGAGTTCCACCAGAGTAAAATTGACTACTTGGGCTCTATCCACGAGGGGATAGAGATAAACCCTGAGAAAGTTAGGCAATGCTAGAATGGGCTCCACCATGCACCAGAAAGCAACTGCAAAGCTTTTGGGGGTTTGCGAACTTTTACTGCCAATTTATTCCATCATTTGCCCAGATTGCCCTCCCAATAACCAACTTGCTAAAGACAAAAGAGGAGGGGAAACCCAAACCAAGCCAACCACTGAAGTGAACAATGGAATGTCAAGCAGCATTTAAAAACTCAAACGGTTGTTTGATGCTGAACTGGTGCTAAAACACCCAGACCCTAATGCACCGTTTATTATTCAGTGGACGCTAGCGATGTGGCCATAGGAGTTGTTCTTTTACAAAGAAACAGCCAGGGTGCCCTACAACCATGTGTGTACACCTCCAGGAAACTAACTGACACTGAGTGGCGATGGGCGGTCTGGGAAAAGGAAGCTTATGTGATGCATTGGGTACTCTTAACATGGAGGCATTTCCTGGAAGGGAGCAAGACCCCTTTCAAAGTGTGGACTGACCATAAAAACTTAGAAGTCCTGAAAATGCTCTGGAGATTATCGCCCAAGCAAGTCCGGTGGGCTCAGAATTTTAATCAATTTAATTTCATTCTTTGCTATTTCCCAGGGGGAGGGGCGGGAATTCTTAGCCAATGCACTATCCAGGATGCCTCAATATGACAGCGCTAAGCAGGAAATAGTCAGACCGGTTATTCCGTCCCATCAGCTTGTAGCACCAATCACCACCCAAGGACAGGTGAGAGTGAAACCTCAAATTGGGGAAGGCATAGCGGAAACCCTAAAGGCAGCCTTGGAGGGGGATAAGTGGTTCCAACTCACAAAAATGAATGTACAATGTGTGAGGGTCTAGCCTGGGTAGGAGCGAAGCTGTACGTTCCTGAAAGCCAAAAATTATTAATCCTGGAAAAGAGCCATGACTCAAAAACCACAGGACATTTTGGCTTTGTAAAAACATTACACTTAATTAAGCACCAGTTTTGTGGCCATCGCTTAAAAAAGACATCTAGAGTTATGTGGCTAGCTGCCTAGTCTGCGCTTCAGCCAAGCGGCAGCAGGGGAAAACACCAGGATTTCTCCAGCTGGTGGCAGAGCCTAACACCCCCTGGAAGGAAATTTTGAGTAGAACTATCGGAAAACTCGGGAAATACTGTAATCTGGGTGATCACTGATTTGTTCTCTAAACAAGTGCATTTTGTGCCCTGCCCAAAAATTCCTTCCGTCCACACCTTGGCTAAGTTGTTCATCCATCATGTCTATAGGCTGCACGGTGCTCCACAAAGAATAATTTCTGACCACAGGGTGCAGTTTTCTTCCAAATTCTGGCAAGAGGTTTTAAAACTTCTTGGGATGTCCCAAGGGCTTAATTCCAGTCATCATCCAGAAACAAATGGGAGGTTTGAACATACAAATGGGGTGCTAGAACAATACCTGAGATGTTATATAAACTATCAGTAGGACAACTGGACTGACCTCCTCCCTTTTGCTTATAACAACTCCGTACGTAGGAGCACCGGGTTTACCCCTTTTAAGGTAGCTTCGGGGCAGGACTTGCCTGAACTGCCCCTGGTCATACACACCCCTCATTTCATCTTTAAAAGACTGAATTGACCAACTACAGAATTCCTGGGCAGTGGTTAGAAAATCATTGGAGGAGGCAAGAGAAACTTATAAAAAACACACAGACAAAAATCGGACAAAGCCCAAAGACTTCAAAATAGGAGATCGGGTCTACCTCTCCACAAAATACTTGCAGTCCAGGAAACCTTCCAAAAACCTAGGACCAAAGTACGTTGTTCATTTCCCCATCAAAAGAACCATCAACCCGGTCACAGTTGAACTCGAACTGCCAAAATCTCTTAGGCACACTCACCCGATTTTCCATTGTAGTGTACTGCAATTGGAAGCTCGATCTTCTCTGCATTCGATGCCGCCTCCACCACCCAAACCTCTCATGATTGAGGGGAAACAACATTATGAAGTTAAGGATATTCTAGACTCTTGCAAACACAGAAGAAAACTCCAGTATTTACTTGCATGGAAAGACTTTCCTCCCTCCGAAAAAGAATGGGTGGATCTTAAGCACATTAAAGTGGCCAAACTGCTCATACACTTCCGTAACCAATATCCTGATAAACCAAAATAGTTCCCTATCCTAACCGTATCGACCTTGGGTCTCTCTCTCTCTTTGTTGTGTCTTTTCGCTTATTTTGCAGGACTGATGTCCTTGTCAAGGGGGGCAGCATGTCAGATCCACCAGCTTCGGCTTGGCGCCTTGCCATCATTCTGCCATCAATCGGGGAGGAGAGGGGGAACAAATGGGCAATAAAGCTGTATACCTTTATGATGTGAAATTGAGAGGGGGGAATTGACAGCTGAAAAAGAACAGAGTGCTTTGGAATCCAGTTCGTGTTGGCACATTGGTATCTTCAAGGCCATTTGCCCTGAGAGTGGAATTTCACCATCCCAAACACCTCAGCATTTCCCAAAACATCTGTGATGCCAGATTGGATACACACAGATGGACTATGGGGGAGGGCTAACAGGAACCAGGGGTTTAGTTCTGTATTGGCGCGTGGGAATTTTAGATTCCGCTTGACTGTACTGCATTCAGCATCTCTTAGTAAAAGTACCTTTTCACTCCAACCAAATGGAATCGAAAGTTTTATTTCCCTAGATCATCAGATTGGGGCAGGTTTGACAAATAATTTTATATCTAAGTTTAATAAATGGTAGAACTGTTAGAAAATGCTTCACAAAGTATAAACTTATAAAATACCATTCTATCTAAATTGAACGAATGTCTCCATTCTAAGCCAATATTTAATACAAGGAGAGTGTCATCTCATAACCATAAGGCCAATTACAGTATATCACAGAAGTGAGTACACCCCCTCACATTTTGTGCTACAGCTCAGTTTCAGGGTCTTGGCAATCTTCTTATAGCTTAGGCCATCTTTATGTAGAGCAACAATTCATTTTTTCAGATCCTCAGAGAGTTCATTGCCATGAGGTGCCATGTTGAACTTCCAGTGACCAGTATGAGAGAGTGAGAGTGATAACACCAAATTTAACACACCTGCTCCACCTTCACACCTGAGACCTTGTAACACTAATGAGTCACATGACACCAGGGAGGGAAAACGGCTACTTGGGCCCCATTTGGACATTATTACTTAGGGGTGTACTCACTTTTGTTGCCAGCAGTTTAGACATTAATGGCTGTGTGTTGCGTTATTTTGAGGGGACAGCACATTTACACTGTTATACAAGCTGTATACTCACTACTTTACATTGTAGCCAAGTGTCATTTCTCCAGTGTTGTCACATGAAAAGATATACTTAAATATTTACAAAATGTGAGGGGGCGTACTCACTTCTGTGACATACTGTATGTTTTCTGACTTTTGCTAATATGAGATCCACCCACCATTGAATGTAGAGTGATGTTTTAGCAGTGTATGTGATACAGTTCAGTATCAGAAGATATACAAGTGTATGTCTCTTAAGGGAGACCACTATATCTTCTCATTGTTACTAACAGGTAAAACATCAATTTGGTCCAGGGAGAAAAAAATCTCTTATGTGAGCCATGTAAAATGTTGAAATATCAGTAAATAGTTCAGAAGGATGGGGAAACTGTATTATAGCTGAGGTCAGAAATAGTGATTCCATTAGATGTCTTCATGCCCTTCTTTTTTATCATCAATTTCCGATACCTCTATGAAGGTTCAAACTTTTTATCAATAGCTATGGCTTATAAAAGTAATTTACCATCTTCATACTATTAACTGATTCAGGATTGTCTTATAACTTTTTTTATTCTTTTAATATATGTATCTTATATCAGCAATATTTGTGTGTTTTATGAATAGTCCTCGACCATAAACAATTAAACCAAACTGATGCCAGAAGCAGAGCAGTTACAAGGGCAAGCAATTTAATCCATACAATTTATTACTCAATCAAAACATAGATCAAATAATAGTAATTCAATCTATATTAGATGGAGTTCAGGGGTGGGTTCCAATTTTTTTTACTGCCACTCTGTGGGCGTGGCTTATTTTGTGGGTGTGGCTTCATAGTCATGTGACTGAGTAGGCGTGGCCAACTTGACGTCACTCACGCCCACCCTCAGTCACATGCCCCCACCTAGCCACGCCCACAGAACCTGTGAAAATTTATGTTTTGACAGCTGGGAGGCTGGCAAAGAAGCCTCGCTTTCTCCGCCGCCGTGGCTGCTTCTACCTCAGCGCCAGCAGGGGCGGATTCATTCTTTAATGCAACAGTGGGGAAGGCCCGTCAGAGGCGAGAAGGGTTGCTCCTCCCGTGGCTGTTGCAGCAACCTCCCGGGCAACCCGCTCCCCGCCTCAGGCCCATGCCCCCCCCCACCTAGCCACGGTGAAAATTTATGTTTTGCCAGCTGGGAGGCTGGCAAAGAAGCCTCGCTTTCCCCGCCACCATGGCTGCTTCTACCTCAGCGCCAAATGGTCCATGCCCCCCCTACACACACACACACACACACCGCGCTTGCCCTGGCAGCACCCCGGCAGTAGCAGCCGAGCGAGGGAAGGAGAGGGACCGGAGAACGAAGCGGGCACGGCGGCAGCCAAAGCCGCCGCTTATTCCAACAGCCGAGGACTGAAGAGGCACCTCTTCAGTCCTCGGCTGTTGCAAAGAAGCTTGTTTTGCAACCCACTCCAAAGGGAGCTCAGATTGTGGTGGCGTTCCAGCTTCCGCTGCCTTGTGGGGTCTGAGGTCGACCCGGCGACACAGGCACGTTTCGGGGTGCCTAATCCTCCAGCCACATGATAGCCGGAGAGTGAGGGAGGGCGGCCAGGTCCTCCTGGGCAGCTGCTCCCCACTGCCCTCCCCAGAGGGGCTCGCTTTGCCTGTAGATTCTTCACCCGCCAAGAGCTGAGCCGACTGTAGCTGGGCTGCCCGACCCCAGGAACAGGCAAATTAAATGGCGGGCAAGGGGGGCTGGCATCGGCCCGGGCAGTGACCGATTGCTGGGGACATTTTTCTTGGTGTGCCGGTGCCCCTTCGCCTCTTCCCATGCCCGGGTGGAGGAAAAACACCTCAGGGTGCCCTGATCCATCTCCCCCCAACTGGGAGTTTTCTCCCCAGCGGCAGCGTTCTCGGAGGATGGTGTTTTGCCCAGCCTAGAAGGTGGAGAGGCTTTTTTTCCCCGTGAGCGAAAAGCTGGCGGGCTGGCAGGGTCAGGGGGCTGCGGGCCTGGGATTTGGGGGGGGGGAGTTTTGCTCCTTGGAGCAACACTTGCAGAGTAAAGAAAAAATTCTTGAGAGTGCAAGAAGTTGTTAATTGCCTCACAACCGTGAGAGCAAAACCTACGTCCGTCGAATCCCAGGCCAGCAGCAAACTGATCCACTGCCCATGGCTCCAGTTGCCCGTGGCTCTGGCTATGCCTCCTGCGGTCTTGCCCGCCATTCTATTCGCCTGTTCCTCGGGTTGGGCAGTCCAGCTTCAGTCAGCTCGGCTCTGTTTGGCTTGGGCTGCTCCTGCGCCGGGGCCAGAGAGGGCTTGTGGGCTGGACCCTGCCGGCCCGCCAGCTTTTCGCTCACTGGGGAGGAGAAAAAGTGAAGCTTCTCCGTGCTTCAGAAACAACTTCTAGGCTGGGCAAAACATCGTCCTCCGAGAACGCTGCCACTTGGGGAGAAACCTCCCAGTTGGGGGAAGATGGATTAGGGCGCCCTGAGGTGTTTTTCCCCCACCCGGGCATAGGAAGAGGCAAAGGGGCACTGGCAGACCAAGAAAGATGTCCCCAGCAATTTTAGGAAGGTTGGGGGGGGTGTCTCCAGAGGAAGCCTGGAGTGTGCGCACCCCAAGAGCGGAGTCTTCCTGCAATGCAGATTCAAGCCCCGCCGGAGCTCTGCTTGAACACTCTATGCACTCCCCGATACCCAAAAACTGGTCTTTCAAATTTGATGGTCAAATGCAGAGGTGAAATCCAGCAGGTTCTGACCGGTTCTGGAGAACCGGTAGCGGAAATTTTGAGTAGTTTGGAGAACCAGTAGTGGAAATTTTGAGTAGTTCGGAGAACCGGCAAATACCATCTCTGGCTGGCCCAGAGTGGGGTGGGAATGGAGATTTTGCAATATGCTTCCCCCAGGAGTGGGGAGGGAATGGGGATTTTGCAGTGAATGGAGATTTTGCAGTATCCTTCCCCTGCCACACCCACCAAGCCACACCCACCAAGCCACACCACACCCACCAAGCCAGACCCACAGAACAGGTAGTAAAAAAAATTGGATTTCACCACTGAGCAAATGACTAATTTTTGTAGTAGGCTCCCTTTAAGATTGGGTTGGAAACATATTTAGTCCCCATCATGAAACCATCCCAAACAAGGAAAAGTTGTGTTGCTAACATTTGGGAATTTTGGCACCAAATTTTGATGGTTCCCAGTTCCATCCTTATAGTACCGCAAAAAGCATGATACGTACCAATCATTAGATTAGAAATGGGGGACTACACACTGAAGATCAATCAGTCACAGCTGTCATGGAAAGCTAAACCATTCTGTCTGAATACCTTCCTTTTCCTCAGCAATACCTGCAACCCAGAGTTACAAATCAGGCAGGGTGCCAGAGCACATTGAGGAATTAAGAGTTAAAATACAGCCAACTCTTGCTCATAAAGTGAAACCCTTTAGCAGAGAGGTCATTTAAGCTCTCCAGAAAGTGGGTGGGCATATTTGGGCTACAAAATGCCAAGCTAAAGAGACAAATTAACATCTTGAGTGAGGGCTAATCCCATTCTGCCTTTGTTCAGACCTTGCTGCAGGGAATTTTTGCCTATGAATATAGCTATCTATCTCTTTATCTCTTAAGTGCTGACATCTGCTGTGGGCTATTAAGGAAGGTGGGGGCTGCTTTCTCCCTCTAAGAAAACATGTTTCTCCATTTCTCATCCAGGGAAATATATTCTTCCTTTTTAATATTTCTCAAAATATTTCATACTACTAGGAGAGGGGTAGCTTCCCACACTTGAAAACATTTTGTTTCTCATCCAAGAAGCTTCTTCAGTTCAAACTCCATAGAATCTGCATAGATTATCAGTTTATTGTTAGTGTTAGAGGAGGAGGACACGCCACTCTGAAGCAATGCAAGAGATTCCTGTCCCAAAGGTGCTTTTTCAAGAGGCAACTGGACTTTCTGGAAAGTCCAGTTGCCTCTTGAAAAATGTACCTTTGGGACAACCATGACCTGGATGACTGAAGAATGCCCATAGACAAGAGACTCCTATGCTCAGTGAACTGACAAAGCACCCAGGAGAAGCAATCATTAGATCCATTTGCACCACTTAAAGATACCACCTGGTCTCACTCACCTCACAAGATATCCTAAGGTAATCATCCAAATTTAAGGAAAAATCACATGCCCTCAGAAAGGCAGTAAAAAAAATCAGATAGAATGCCAAGCTTGCATCCTGACTCTCAGCCATTTCTTCTATGGCTATGCCAACCCTTCTATAAATAGCTGTTCAAGCCACAGGAATAAAAGTACCACAAAAAAATCCAGGGGGAAAAAAAACTCTGGAGAAGCTCAGCTATAGACAGAAAGTCTGGGCGTACTGCCAAGAACCATTAAGGCTGTTAGAGGCAGTTTCTGAAAACACTTAAAGCAGCAGGGGCAGCAATTAAGATAAGGATTAGGCTAGAAATACAGGGATACTAGAATCTTTCCTTCCTGCGTTCCTTGCAGGATTAGCCCTGTAAAGTGGGAAAAGATTTCTTCCAACAACCAATTCTCCGAACTGCTCAGAAAATTAACATACGGTTCGGGAGAACTGGTGCGAACCGGCAGGAGCCCACCACTGAATTTATCCCATCTTTGTAAATCCTGTGTAATATCCCTCCAAACAGGGACATAGTTATTTTGAAACAGTTTTATATTTGTATGTGTCAACATAACCCCTAAGTATTTCACCTTTTTCTCAACGCTAAAACCCGACTTTTTATTCAATATATAATCCTTGGAAGACATATTCTTGATCAGCATTGTTGTTTTCTATTTATTAATTTTGAAACCTGCCAAAGCCCCAAACTCATTCAATTTCCTCATCAAGTATTCTATATTATTTTTTGGATCCTGTAAAAATATAACCAGATCATCAGCAAAGACCCTCAATGTATAAATTTCTTTCATAATACCTTTTTTTATAACCCTTATTTTATCATCTTGTCTAATACTTCTATTCAGGACTTCCAAAACCAAGATAAACAGCAGAGGGGACAAAGAACATCCTTGTCTTGTACTCTTTTGAATTTTGCATGAGTTACCGTATTTTTCGGAGTATAAGATGCACTTCCCCCCCCCTAAAAGAGGGTGAAAACTTGGGTGCATCTTATACACCGAATGGAGCCCTGCCCAGCCATCCCCACCCTTTGGCTTCTGCCTCCCAGCAATTTGCCTCCTTGCAGCAAACAGCGCAGAGCCTGATTAGCACAAACAACTGATTATCGGCCTCCCGACCATCAGCTGATTCAGGCTACAGGCAGGCGGCAATAGGCTATGGCAATCCCTGCAACCTGAAACTATTAACTGCTTGTGCTAAAACTGAAAGTGAAACTAAAACTGCAAGGAGGCAAATTGCTGGGAGGTAGAGGCAGAGGCAGATTTTTTTTCTTGTTTTCCTCCCCCCAG
>QLTV01000981.1:1494578-1521033 GCA_003457575.1 Thermophis baileyi
GAAAGCCACATCAATTTTAACAGCATCTGTACAAGTATAGTCTGAAATGTAAGTGTCCTGTTTTAGTATTAAGATAAGACAGCTGAGTTAGACCCTGACTTAGTCGTGTTTGGAGTAGATCAATTTAAATAATTGGGAGGAGTTAGTGTGACTATATTTAAGAAAACTTTCTGGCATTAATATACTGCCATAATGTACATTTCTCCAATTCTTTGCTATTTCTATGGGTCAGGCACACATGCACAGAAATACACAGCAAACAGTGTATATCATCTGTACTGTTTGCTGTTTGCTGGGAGGCAAATTGCTGGGAGGCAGAGGCAGATTTTTTTTCTTTTTTTCCTCCCCAAAAACTAGGTGCGTCTTATACTTCGGAGCGTCTTATACTCTGAAAAATACGGTAGTTAAGTCACCATTTATAACAATTTTTGCATTCTGGGACGTGTAGATCACTTTAATTCCTTGGATAAAATTCAAAGTCCATTTCTTCCAGCACCTTAAACATAAAGGCCCAATTTAGGTTGTCAAAGGCCTTCTCTGCATCTAAAAGTATTAAGGCAGCCTGTTTCTCATTATGATATTGTAAGTATTCAATAATATTTAAGACAGTCCTCACATTATCTCTTAGCTGTCTTTTCGGCAAAAAGCCTGCTTGGTCTAGTCTCCCTTTATTTATGTAAAAATATGTAACATATAGAAACGGACTGTCGTTTGCAATTAACTGCCTGGATGGCCCCTGGAGGGGCCGAAAGGCAGAAAGGAAGCAGTTTGCTCCCTCCCATATTTGGGTATACCAGGTGATTTACCAGAGAGAAAAAAAAACATATATATATCCTTGTCCCTGGAACAAGCAGATAGGGAGGAGAATCCTGTGGCTCACATCCAGAAAAGTGATGAATTCTAAGTGAGTTGATTTTGAAATCTCCCGTGCCCAATTATCAAATGCCATGAAGCAGCAGCCAAATGTCTGCCATATATGTGTGTATGTATACACACACACACACACACACACACACACACACACACACACACAGATACATAGATACATAGATACACATACATACCTGTAAAATCTTCTTTAGTCTGGCGAAAAGTTTGTAATCTTTATTTAATAATGAAATTGGTCTATAATTCTTTGTCTTTGTAATATCTTGACCCTCCTTTGGGAGCAACACAATATTGGCTTCTTTCCACATCTGGGGTATATTTCCCCCCAGTAGTATATCATTCATTGTGTCCTTTAATGGTTGAAGAAGTTCATCCTTGAGGCACTTATAGTATTGGCTTGTGAGACCATCTGGACCTGGGGCTTTGCCTGACCTCATTTTTTAAATAGCTTTTGATATCTCAAAAGCAGTTATCAGATCATTCATAAGTTGTCTTTGGGTTTGTGATAGTTTAGGTAACTGTTGTCTTAAAAGATATTCATCTATTTTTAACATATCAATCTCCTGTCTTTTATAAAAATTTGAATAAAAATTATGAAAAGACTTTTTAATAAGTTCATTATCTGTTATTACATCATGGCCTTCGCAATTTTTTCCAATCGTCTTTTCTCTTTCTTTTCTTAATTTATATGCCAACCATCTGCCTGGTTTATTTGCAAATTCAAAATGCCTTTGTTTTGCATACTTCAATTTTGTTTCTATTTCCTGTACAGTTAACATAGATAATTGTTGCCATAACAATTTAATATTGTTAGAATATTCATGACTGGGAGAGCCATGTTAACAAGGTTAGCCAATGAATAGGCATACAACTGAATCAGCCAATAGGAGCTAACCACTTCCGAGTCTGTGCAGAGAATCGAAACTAAAACTTAGCTTAAGGCTGGGCGTGGTTCTAGTCCACTCTGCTCTTTGTCCTCTCTGTGCCTGACCTCTCTGCTGAAATGAAGCTAACTCCTGCTTGTGTTTACTTGAAGAAATAATCTACCTGTGGTATTGTAAATTCATCTGATACTATGTTTATAAAGAAGTTATTGAATCCAGCTGAATCAGTCATCTGTGTATGCTTCTGGTTTTGATTTTTGCAACAAACTCTGATAAATATGATGTAAAATTTTAGGATCCATAGGTGTCTTTTGCAGCTGAATTTCTTTCTATCTAATTTTGTCCAATATCCTTTGTATCTTTCCTGGGATTTTTTCTTCTCTAAGCAATTATACTGTATAAAATAGCTCCTCATAACCGCTTTACTAGCATCCCGTACTGTCGTTAAACTTATCCCTTTACCCAAATTATTCTCAAAGTATTCCTGCAGTTTCTTTTTACAGTCTCTTACAATCTTTTCCTTTTGTAAAATAGCTTCATTTAATCTCCATCTGAAACTCGAGCTCTTTCCCCTTAAAGCCAAAAGCACAGGATTATGGTCAGAGAAAGATTTAGAAAGATTTAGGCAGAATATCCACTTTTAGAATTTTATTTGCAAGATTTTTAGATATCCATATCATGTCAATCCTTGAAAAGGATTTATGTTTTTCAGAAAAGAAGGTATATTCTCTGGCATCAACATTTTTATATTTCCATGAATCCATTAGTACTAGATTATCCATCATCTCAAAGAAAGTCTTAGATAGTTTACCCTGTGAGGATTTAATCCCTTTGATGGATATTCTATCCAAAGCTGGTGTAGTCACTCAATTCCAATACCCCAACATAAGCCAATTTTGATACGAGAAAGGCAGTAACTGGTCCATTAAATGATCAAAAAAATTGCTTCTATCATCATTTGACCTATACACGCCAACCACTATTGATTTTATCCCATTAAGTTCAATTTCCACTGCTACAAATCTACCATGTTCATCTGCTATAAGTAACTTAGGTTTGAATTGGGGTTTTATATATAAAACAACTCCATTAACCTTTTTTACTTCAGCTGATATAAATTCATCTCCTAGTCATTTATTTATCAAATATTTCTTGTCTTGTTTCTTAATATGTGTTTCTTGAAGACAGATTATATCCAAATTTCCTCAAATAGTGAAATAATTTGTTACACTTAGATGGGACATTTGCTCCATTAATATTCAACGTGATAGACTTAATCTCCATCTTTAAGCACCATAATAGATTCCTGTACCACTATCTTGGCCACATCTTCTCTCTGCCATGTCTTCTTCTTCAATGCCACCTTTTGGGTCTTCCTCAACCACTAACTTCTTTTCTATACCCATTTCTCCACATGGATCTGAGATTAATTTATATCTGATCAAAAAATCCTTAGCTTTCTCTATGGAATTCATTCAGCCTAAATCTTTGCTCATGGTAAGTACCGTATTTTTCGGACTATAAGACGCATCGGAGTATAAGACGCACCTAGATTTCAAAGAGGAAAACAAGAAAAAAAATAGTTTTTGGCCTCCGCGCGTCTGGTTTTTGCCCTCCTTGGCCCCCAGGAGCACTCTGCAGGCCTCCCAAACCCTCTGCGTGTCCTGTTTTTGCGAAAAATGGGCCCGTTTTTGGCCACCCGAACCCCCCACGCGTCCCATTTTTGCCCTCCCCAGCCCCCAGGAGCACTCTGCAGGCCTCCCAAACCCTTCACGCATCCTGTTTTTGCCAAAAACGGGCCTGTTTTTGGCGAAAACGGGATGCGCAGGGGGGGGTGGGAGGCCAAAAACAGGGCTGTATTCAGTCTATAAGACACACAGACATTTCCACCCACTTTTGGGGGGGGGGAGTGCGTCTTATAGTCCGAAAAATACGGTATCACCCCTTCCAATTTATCCTAACGGAATAAAATTTTCTCTGCTTCAGGATATCAGTAAGGAAAGCACATTCTTCATGAGGGGGAGGGCTAGGATGAGGGGGAAAATTTGTAACTTCTCATGTGGGATACTTAGTTCTAATTTTACTTTACTGCATCCAGCAACCTTTAGTTGAGGGTCTTTCTTTCCTAAGGGACCTGACTGAGGCAGGTTTGACATTAGGTTACAACTGCAATAACAGCCAACCTGGAGAGACACCTCTACCATGGGAACTGGGCAAAGTATGTCGGTCCATGAGACTGACCAGGAGGAGGTCGAAGCCTGGAGGGATGCAGCGTTGAAACTCCATGGCTGAGACGACCTCCCCGAATGGCTGGATGAGGTGGAAACCTGCAGTGACCAGCTGATATTCCGATGGTCGCTGGGGCTCAGAAAGAAAGAAGTCTGGGAAGAAAAGCCATCCGAGGTGACATTCACATGTGGAAGCTGAGGGAGCCGTCGGAGAGAGCCGTGCATGGAGATTGAGAAGGAGATGATCCAGGGTGAGGCAGACCAGGAGGACAAGATGCTGGAGTACATGATCGAGTACCAGCAGGGGCCCTTTGGCAACCTCAAGGCACATGAAACCCTGATGTAGATGGCACACTTGGCAGCTCAACCAGCGCAAGCCTCTGCTCATGATGGCGCGGCTCAGCAGCTCAGGCACAGGTTCTGCCATCACCACTAGCTGCCGCCCCAGCAGCCCAGCCAGCAGCACGGGCTTGGGTTGTGCTGCCAAGAAGGAGAGGCCACAGCCCACAACCCTGGGGGTGAAGTTTGATGGAGACCCTAAGCAACTGGGGTTCTTCCTGGCTCAAATCTGGACCTAAATGCAGGAGTATGGTCCGGACAAAGCTACCAAAGAGGCGAAGGGACAATATGTAGCCATGACACTGAGGGGGCCACAGTCAAGTCACCTCCACAACAATGATGCGGGCTCTGCTCATGGGCTAGTGGCTTCAGAGTTTCTTTTCTGGGGGAGATCTCCGCCACCTGCAGCTGGACCAACTCCACGAAAGGGCCAGGTCAATTTCAACCTCTTTGGCCAAAGCATACCATGGAGGGTGAGTGGGGCACCTATGGAGATGCAGGTATTGTAGACATCATCCTTCAGTGCTGGAAACACTGAATCAGCACGTTTTGAAGCCAGTCAGTCAATGCAGCCAGTCAGTCAGAATCACAACGATGTTGCCCCAGAGCTGCACAACTTTGACCATTTCATGGAGCACCTTGAAAGTGTTTTGAAGATCCCTTGGCAGACCACAAAGCCAGAACCAGGATCAAGCCCATAAACCAGGGCCGCCAACCTGTAGCCACCTACACCCAAGAATTCCGCAATCTGGCCTGCCGACTGACCGACTGACTGCAAGACATGCTGATCGAGTGTTTCCAGGATGGGCTGAAGGATGATATCTACAATACCTGCATCTCCATGGATCCCCTCCCCCACACCCTCCATGGTATGCTTTGGCCAAAGAGGTTGAAACTGACCTGGCCCATTTGTGGAGCCGGCCCAGCTGCAGGTGGTGGAGATCTCTCCCGGAAAAGAAGGAAACCCTGAAGCCACCAGCCCATGAGCAGAGACCGCAGCAACATTCCACTGGCTGCTTCAAGTGTGGGAAGGAGGGGCACTGAGCTGCTGAATGCCAAGCTACACAGCCAGCCCAAAAGGCACCTTTGGGGCCTGCCAAGAAGCTGGTGAAGCCAATGCAAAGAACCCAAGACACAGCTCTGGAGAGTGGAAGTTGTTGAGTTCACCTCATCCCTCAAGTATGGCAAGAGAACTCAGAGTATTCAACTGGAAGGTTCAATGGAGAACAACACTGACTCTGATGAAGACCCCTTGGTAAATCGCCCAGTGATCCCAGTAACCATCCCCAAAGAACTGGTGGTGCCTTCTTCAGGGAGCAAGGGGAGCCTGGTAGCTCTCCTGGATTCGGGTTGCACCAGATGCCTGATCAGCCCTGCCTTAGTTGAGAAACTAGAACTAAGACGCCAACTTAAAGTACCTGTGGCCTTTTGCCAGCTGGATGGCTTGGTAGCGGGGTGGTGGTGACATTCATCACTGAGCCAATAGAGATGAGAATTGGGGTACACACAGAAATCCTGAGCTTTATTGTGGAACCTGGCATGGAGAAACCCCTCGTATTAGCCTTGGCATGGTTATTGAAGTGGAATCCATATGTAAACTGGAGGAAGATGTTAAAGATTCAGCAGGCCAGTCCCAAAGGGGAAACAAAAAAGAAACTTGATGTCCCTACTCTTATGTCGGCGTGGGTGAAGCCAAGAAGGGAGGTGGGACCTGCAACAAAGGAGCACCCCAAAGGCAATACCTGGATTCCTAAAGAATATTGGGACATAACAGAACATGTTTAGTGAAAAGGGCTCAGACACACTCCCAACTGACTGCTCCATAGAGATCCTACCGGGGGCTACGTTGCACAAAACCAAACTGTACTCTATGATCCCTAGAGAATTAGAGGAATTGCGAGCATTCATAGACAAAAACCTGAAGTGCGAGATCACTTCTCCCCTTAGACCTGAACTTCCACAAACCCCAGAACCTTTAATGGTAGAGGGGGAGCAGCACTTTGAAATAAGGGAAATTCTAGCCTCCCATAGACATAGGGCAGACTCAAGGCCTGGCGGCCTGATTCAGCCCGTGCGGTGCTTAGATCTGGCCCGCGGAGCCACCCTGGAAACAGCAAAGGACTGGCCTGCGGTGCCTCTGTTAGTGAAAACGGAGCTTGGGAGGGCTGCACATGGCCCTCCCGAGCTCCATTTTCACTGGCAGAGGGTTGCAGGAGCCCATCGCAGCCGAAAATGGAGCTCAGGAGCCTGTTTTCGCTGGCAGAGCACTCGGGTCACCACAGGCGCCCCCGACACAAGTGATGTCAAGTTGGCCATGCCAATGGCCACACCCACTCCGGCCCACTGAGGTCAAACACAACCCTGATGTGGCCCTCAATGAAATAGAATTTGACACCCCTGACATAGGGGGACCCTTTGGTGTTTGGTGGTGTGGAAGGATTTCCCAACAGCTCAGAATGAATGGGTCAACCATCACCATATCACAGCCCTTACACTTATTAAATGCTTCCATAGTCAATACCTGGACAAACCCAAATGACATTCCTTTCGTTCTCTATTTCTTCTCTACCTGTTTGTTTTGTTCTGTTCTCCAGGACTAACATCACTGTTCAGGCTGGCAGCATGTCAGATCCACCATCATGTCCTGCCATTCTGTTGGAAGAGGGCAGGGGAGGAAGCTTGCTGGCATTTTTAGCTTGCTTTTTGCTTTTGCTGTAACTGCTTGGGAATTAGGGAGGGGAAGCATCTTCGAAGATAGAAAGGAGGGGGAGCGTCTTCAGAGACAGAATGAACTCTCTCCCAGCCAGTTTCAGCCCGGCTCCAAGGCTGTCATGCCCTGAGGGTGAACTGTTATCTCTTCACACCTCAGAGATTCTCAGAACAACCTTGCGGCATTACATTGGCTACCGGTGGACTGGTTGGGGGGGGGGGTTGGGCTTGGGGAAATGAAATAATGCTCTTTGCATTGCATGGGCTTTTTCAGATTTTGCCTTGTTCTCCTGCAATCACTTCTCTCTCAGTAAAAGTTCTTTTGATTTAACTTAATGGATTAAGAGTCTTGCTTTCCTGAGGAACTAGCTGAGGCAGTTTCTTACAGCAGCAATGAAAGCATGGGAAAGCATGTGGTTGCTTTAACCATTTGAAGAGAGGTGTTCCTGCTCTTCTGTACTTTAAGAAAGGAAGTAACAAGATTACACAATTCAGTTTCAATATTCTGGGAAATTGCTCTTGTCAGCATACCCACTTGTGGAACTGATTCTCAGGACTGAATGCAATACATGATTCATATGATTCCAGTGATTAAAGAAAGTATCAATTAGCTATAGAGTATGTTTGTTTTATATGGATGTACCTAATGATTTGGTCAACATTAATAAAAAAACATTGTGAGCAGAGTAGATACATCTTTTTAATAAGATATTGTAGTGCCGTGATGGCGAACCTATGGCACGCGTGCCGGAAGTGGCACGCAGAGCCATCTCTCTGGGCATGCGGAGCCATCGCCCGTTGCTCTTCCAGGTTCTGGCGCACCAACCAGCTGGTCTTCACGCACGCGGGAGTGCCAGAAACCGAAAGAACAGTCACCCGGTGCGCATGCACTTGCCGGGAAGATGATCTTCCTGTTTCCGGTGTGCGCATGCGCGCTGGCCACTTGGCCTGGTATCTGGCGTGCATGTGTGCGAAGAACAGCTCATGTGCCAAAAGACACGGAGACAGGATCCCAGCTGTCGCTTCCTAAGGGAGCAGAGCTGTCAGCCAGGACCGGCCGGCTGGGGCTTCCCTCCCTCCCCACCTGAGCGGGCTTCTTGCGCGGCCCCAGCCCTCCAGCCCACAGCGATGTGCGTCCGCAGTCCAGAGTGTTGGGCCAGCTCAGGCATCCCAGAAGAGAAGCAGCAGCAGCGCTGCTTCTTCTCGGTGGCGGGCAAGGGCAGCGGTTCTCCGACAGAATCCCGGCTGCAAGCAGCAGAGTGAGAATCACTGCACAGCCCCAGGAGAGCAGCAGGGGCACAGCTGCTTGTTCTCAGTGGCTGGAAGGGGGGGATTTCTCCTCCAGCATCCCGGGCACAAGCGAGAAATCCCCCCCACATCCAGCCACAGAGACAACTCCGTGGCTGGAAGGGGGGATTTCTCTTCCAGCATCCCGGGCACAAGCGAGAAATCCTCCCCCTTTCAGCCACCGAAAACAAGCAACGCTGCCGAAGGAGCGGAGTCTGTGCCAAAGGAACGTCTGCAAGAGACGTGCCAGCCGGGAAGCGGGTGCGCTCCCTTGGGAGAAGGGGTAGGAGGGGGCTGCGCTGGCTTGTTCTCGGTGGCTGGAAGGGGGGATTTCTCCTGCAGCATCCCGGGCACAAGCAGCAGGGTGAGAATTGCTGCGCAGCCTCAGGAGAGCAGCAGTGGCACGGCTGCTTGTTCTTGGTGGCTGGAAGTGGGGGGATTTCTCCTCCAGCATCCCGGGCACAAGCGAGAAATCCCCCCCTTCCAGCCACTGAGAACAAGCAACGCTGCCGAAGGAGCGGAGTCTGTGCCAAAGGAACGTCTGCAAGAGATGTGCTGGCCGGGAAGTGGGTGCGCTCCCTTGGGAGAAGGGGTGGGAGGGGGGCTGCGCTGGCTTGTTCTCAGTGGCTGGAAGGGGGGGATTTCACCTGCAGCATCCCAGGCACAAGCAGCAGGGTGAGAACCTCTGCGCAGCCCCAGGAGAGCAGCAGGGTTTGGCATGGACTCTACTCCTTGGGCAGCGTTGCTTGTTCTCGCTGACTGGAAGGGGGGGATTTCTCGCTTGTGCCCATATTGCTGGAGGAGAAATCCCCCCCTCTTCCAGCCACCGAGAGTCCTTCCCCTAGCCACGTTGGACTTCTACGAGTTCGAGCGGCAGCTAAATGAAAACAAACAGGGTAACCAAGCGTGGTTGGGGGCAAGCAAGTCGGCCGGGTTCAATGCCAGAGGGAGAAAAAGAAGCGCAGCTCCTAGCCCCCGCCTTCGCTCTCGCTCCCCCCACCCCCTCGCTCGCAGAGCCCTCGCCGCCGCCCCCCCGCGCCTTTTTTGACTCCGGCTTTTTCGCTGGAGCCGAAAAAGAGGTCACGTTTTACTTTCAGCGCACGGGGCTCTCCATCCTAAGGCGGCTGCGCTTGAAGGGCGTAAGCAGCGCTCCCCCCCACACGCTTGTGCGCTGGGCAAGCTGACACACACACACCCTACTCAACTCGCGGGGGGTGCTTTTTATTCAGATTTTTCGGATTGCTTTAGGACTAGGTTAAATGAACTGTGGGCGAGCCTATCCGGTAAGCTCGGCTTACATTTGCTGCCTTTCTCCCCCGCTCTTTCCGTTCTCTTTCACAGCCCAGTTGAGAAAGAGCTCTTCGCAGCCGCTCAGGACCGGTAGAAATTCAGCTGGCACAGACAGCTCTGTTTCTCTGTAACCACTCCTTTGCGCTCAGGGGGCAAAAAAACCCCGCACATTCGCCCGTATCGGGAAAACTGGCATCCTACCCTCTGTTAGGCCAGCCACCCTTTCTCTTAAAATCATATGCGGTTTGGAAATGTGAATGGGAGAGTTTGTCTGTGGAGATTCTCAGTCTTCCAGATCATGGTTGTCCCAAAGGTGTTTTTTCAAGAGGCAACTGGACTTTCTGGTTTTTCTTTGAAGACATTTCGCTTCTCATTCACACAAGAAGCTGAAGAAGCAGAACATCTTCAAAGAAAAAACAGAAAGCTAATTGCCTCTTGAAAAAGCACCTTTGGGACATTGGGACGGTTGGTTACGGAGCGTACCTAAGGGAGGAAGCAAATGCATTGCGCACGCTCAGTGACTAGGCGTCGTGAGCCCGGCGACGGAGCAGAAATGAGGTCTTTCTGAGGACTCTTCGGGCCCCCGCTGAAGCCGAGGGTGAAAGACAACAAACAGAACCCGAGGGGGGGACAGGGAGTGCTGCCGCCGGCCGGGGAATGGTGGTTCTCAGCAGGGAGGAGCCCAGGCAAGGCCGCGCGTTTGGAGCTTCCCCGGCCGGCAAATAGCGCTTTCGAGGTGGTGGGGCTGAGAGAGCTGCCGCCGGCTGGGGAATGGCTGCTGCTTTGTCTCGCCAGGGAACGGGCTGGTATCTGGTTGTCCTCCGGTAAGAGGCGCACCGTCCCTCTTGGAAGAAGTGGAGGCGCATGCGCGTGGGCGCAGTGAGGGTTTGCATGTGCGCATGTGCAGTGCGGGGCGCATGTATGGGGGGAATGCGGGGAGGGTCGTGCATGCATGCACAAATGGGGGCGTGCATTGCATTATGGGTGCCGGCACGCACGAGCGCAACAGCGCTCGTGCACTTGGACTTTTGGCACGCAACACCAAAAAGGTTCGCCATCACTGTTGTAGTGTAAACCATTTTATGAGGATGGTTGTATATTTCAGAGTTTGTATCCGTCAGAGTGCTTCAAGCATTTCATTTTTTTTATCCTACCATTATTTTTGCTTAAAATTAATAAACTAAAGTTATGGGAACAAACAAACCAATTAAGCAGGGCAATTTCATACAAACCACCAAGCAGCCTTATGTGGCCCATCATTTTTTTTTTTTACAAAGTACAGGTAGTCCTTGACTTACAACCATTCATTTAGTGACTGTTCAAAGTTACAACGGCACTAAAAAGTTATTTATGACCTTTTTCACACAACTATTGTAGCATCCCCATGGTCATGTTATCAAAATTTAGACGATTGGCAACTGGTTCATATTTATGACAGTTGCAGTGTCCCTGGGTGATGTGATCCCCTTTTGCAACCTTCTGACAATCAAAGTCAATGGGGAAGCCAGATTCACTTGACAACCGTGTTACTAATTTAACAACTGCAGTAATTCACTTGGCTTTCTTAATTTGGTTTCCTATGTCTCCATCCTCATTAAAATGACATGTCTGCAGTGACAACTGAAGCTTCAGTTGTCTCTGTAAACGTATCAACTCTAAATACGAGTTCCTTACATATAGGTTAAAAGGACCTTATGATCATACTCAAAGAAGCAGATAGTCTAGGACAGTGATGGCAAACATTTTACAGACCGAGTGCCCAAACTGCAACCCAAAACCCATTTATTTATCGCAAAGTGCCAAAACGGCAATTTAACCTGAATACTGAGGTTTTACTACCTAAAATAATGATAAACAAGGCAGAGTTCAGCTAATTGTTCTAAGAAAAACGTGATAAATGAACTTTTATGCCCCTTCATTTTTTTCTGTTTTTGAAATATTACGTTTAGCACAGGGGTGAAATTCAAAATTTTTCCCTACCAGTTCTGTAGGCGTGGCTTGGTGGGCATGGCAGGGGAAGGATATTGCAAAATCTCCATTCCCACCCCACTCCAGGGGAAGGATACTGCAAAATCTCCATTCCCACCCCACTCTGGAGCCAGCCAGAGGTGGTATTTGCCGGTTCTCCGAACTACTCAAAATTTCCGCTACCAGTTCTCCAGAACCTGTCAGAACCTACTGAATTTCACCCCTGGTTTAGCAACAATAAAAAAGAAAAACTTTTGTAATATCATTTCTCTTTCACTCTCTCTCTCTCTCTCTCTCTCTCTCTCTCTCTCTGTTTTTTTCTCTCTCTCTCTGTTTCCCTCCCTCTCTCTGTGTGTGTTTCGCTCTCTCTCTTCCTCCCTCTCTCTCTCTCTGTTTCTCTCTCTCTTTTTTCCTCCCTCTCTCTTTCCCCCTCTCTTTCCCTCCCTCTCTCTTTCCCTCCCTCCCTCTTTCTCTCTCTCTCTCTTTCCCTCCCTCCCTCTTTCTCTCTCTTTCCCTCTGTTTCTCTCTCTTTCCCTCCCCCCTCTGCCTCTTTCTCTCTCCCTCCCTCTCCCTCCCCATCTTTCTCTCTGTCTCTCTCTTTTCCTCCCTTTCTCTTTCCTTCTCTTCCCCCTCTTCCCCTTCCCTCTTTCCCCCCTCCCTCTCTTTCTCTCCCTCCCTCTTTTTCTCTCTCCCTTTCCCTCCCTCTCTGTTTCTCTCTCTCTTTTTCCCTCTCTTTCCCCCCTTTCTCTCCTCTCTTCCCTTCCCTTTCTGTTTCTCTCTGTTTCTCTCTCTCTCACTTTCCCTCCCTCCCTCTCTCTCTGCCTGTTTCTCTCTTTCCCTCCCTCTCTCTTTCCCTCCCTTCCTCTCTCTCTCTTTACCTCCCCCCTCTGCCTGTTTCTCTCTCTCTCTTTCCCTCCCTCCCTCTCCCTCCCCATCTTTCTCTGTCTCTCTCTTTTCCTCCCTCTCTCTTTCCTTCTCTTCCCCCTCTTCCCCTTCCCTCTTTCCCCCCTCCCTCTCTTTCTCTCCCTCCCTCTTTTTCTCTCTCTTTCCCTCCCTCTCTCTCTCTCTCTGCCTCTCTTTTTCTCTCTCTTTCCCTCCCTTTCTCTCTCTGTTTCTCTCTCTCTGTTTCTCTCGCTTTCCCTCCCTCTCTCTGTTTCTCTCTCTCTTTCTCTCGCTTTCCCTCTCTCCCTCCCTCCCCCCCTCTCTCTTCCTCCCTTTCTCTCTCTCTCTCTCTCTCTCTCTCTCTCTCTCTCTCTCTCTCTCTCTCCCTCTCTCTCCCCTGGGGTGGGGGGAAGGAACCCCTGAACTGGTGCTGGGTGGTGGGAATCTGATGTCTGTAGGCCGATGAGCCGAGGAGCAGCATGCCAAAGCTCAGCTGGCCGGCGGGAAGTCGGGGCATACCAACACAGGCAGCTCTGCAGGAAAAGTAACTGACATCTGGGAGGCCAGAATGAGCCCGAGACAATGCGGGATCACATTGTGACTTTGCATTGTAATGGGCTTCAGGAGGAGGGGACCCCGTCTCCCCCATTGTGAAGTGTGTGAGTGAAAAAGTTCACTCAATCAATTCCAACTTTGCAATATCTTTTTCTTTTGCGAGAAGTTGGAATTGATTATTTTTTTTAGTCCCACAAATTTTTGTTTCCCTGCAAACAACGGCGAGAAACACAACAGAGAAATGCAATGGGCTGGGGCGATGGCGCGCAAGTCCACAGAGAGGGCTCTGCGTGCCACCTCTGGCACACGTGCCATAGGTTCACCACCACGGGTCTAGGACCATTGGTCATCAACACCCTAATCTCCAGAGTACTTTACTCAGCAAACTGTATTTTCTAGCTCTTTATAGCATGAGATTTTGGACTCAGTAAAATTGCTTTTATATTTACCATTGTGATATTCAGCATTTTCATGTATTTTAGGATCTAAGTAATAACAACACTTCTTGGTTTTTTGAACATGTAATAAGGTTGAAAATGTAAACTCTACTACAATGACTACATCTATATACAGCAATAAAGTATAATTTTTATACATAAATAAGCCTTTAGCTTCTGATCTTTTCTTCAGTATTGCCATAAGGCAAGTTAAACTTTTAAACTGTATGTATGAATCTTAAGTGATTAATATTAACCAAAGTTTATCACAAAAGCTAGCTTCATAAAATCAAGCTTTGAATTTAGTGAATTTAAGCAAAACATTTACTAGCCATGATTTCTTAAATTCAGCATTTAATGCAGAATTAGGGTTAATTAAACTATAGTTTCAAGGAAAAGAACTTCAGTTTATATAGCAATGTTCAGAGACTAAGAATAAACCATTGTCAAAATTCTAGTAAAATCAATTCATGCACACAACCAAATCTAAAAATGTGTTGCCTCTAGACAAGATGGGCAGCACACAAATCTAATAAATAAACAAACAAATAAAATGGTTTCAACAAAACACAGTCACCACTAAGTCATTATCTTATTAACCAGGAGGAGGCAAACTACTTCTTCAAAGTATTTAACAGTAACAAATATAGATAGTCCTCATTTAACAATGGTTATTGGGACTAACAATTCCATCTCTAAGCAAAGTTGTTGTAAAGCATGTCACTTCACTGTGCCAACCTACAAGGCAGTAACGACAGTCCCAGTTGCTGTCTTTATGTGAATCCTATGTGGTAACAGGGTCTCATGGCCACATTATTACCATTTGTAACCTCCCCAGTTTTCCCACTGACTTGATTGTCAGAAATCAACAGTGAAGGTGGCAACTGGCGATCATATGACCATGAAACACTGAGATGTTGAAATTGTGAGCCAGTTGCAAAGTGCCTGAATCACAATCATGTGACTGCAAGGACACTGCAAAGATTGCAACTACAAGGACCCATCGTAAGTCCCTCTTGTTTAGCACTGTCGTAACTTCAAATGGTCACTGAACAAGTGGTCAACCAATCAGAATTATTTGTATATGACAAGCAGCCACCAGTCAGGACTGACAATCTAAATTTCAGTCCTACCAAGAGATTATCCCTTTATGAAACAAAAAGAAAACAGAAGGAAAGGGATTCCTATCTAAAGACCAGGAATATAGTAATAGCTACATAAAGTATTGGGGTTTGGTTAATTCTCATCCAGTTCCCATTCCTTCTCTGAACAGTATTCATCTGAGATGGATATGACACTACATTCTAAAGATATCAACCTTAGGTTTAAACTTTTCATGACAAATATAAATATTAGCAGACAAAAACATTATTGCAGGATGGCCAGATATCAATAGCTTTAAGTTAGCTCTAGAAAAACCCTGCTCTTACTAGTAGATGCATACCTCCAAATGCCTTTCTATCAAAGACACATAGGTTTTGTAGGAAAAAATATTACCTGATGGGGTCCCAAAATTGTATAGCATTGTATATTCAACTGTAAAATATAATTACACTGCCTACCACTATTTTGTAAAGCAAGGAATATTTCACACAGACAGTTTCTCTTCGCCTAATTTTCAACCTAACTATCTCAATTATTTTAGTCAAATTAATCCAACTGATTACTTGACAATAGCTGCCATCCAATCAGGGGTGGGTTATGGTTTTCTTCGCTGCCGGTTCGCTCAGTGTTGCGCCATGCGGGCGGGCGGACACTTCGCGCATGTGCAGTGCTTAAAAAAAGCTTCTGCGCATGCGCAGAAGCAAAAAACAAGATGGCGGCGCCTATGGCGCCACTGAAAGAACCAGTTCGGGGGCGTGGCAGGCCTGGGTCGCTGCCGGTTCTAGCAACCCAGGCCGCCAAGTTACTGCCGGTTCTATAGAACCGGTCCGAACCGGGAGGAACCCACCTCTGCATCCAATATACCTTCTTAAGAGTCAGTCCTACTGAATATAGGAGTTTAGAATTTTACTCAAATTACCGTAATCTATCTGATTACTTGCAAAGGCTACAATCTGATATACTTTTTTAAAAGCAAGCATTTTGGAACACAGTAGCATTAATTCATAAATTACTGTGTCCAGAATTTAGCAGTAGATTTTGAAGACTCTGCACTTCAGCAATAATTAAACATACTTCAAACTTAACATAATATTGAATAATATACATAATGTATTTCTAAAATTATTCATTACAGCCTCATGAGAAATGCATCTGGAACAACTAAAACACATACTTAATATATAGTACATTACTGAAAACAGGGATGCCAGAATATTTCTGAGGGAATAAGCCTCTTAAATGCAGACGACCTATTTCTTCCTTCCTTGCCAAAAATGGAAGTTGAAATCTGTATGCAATTTAATTGTTTTAAGGGGGAAAAACAAAGATAAAATCAATAAAGCACAATCAATATACACATAGCATTATGTATTAAATATGGTTGGCTTAATGTAGATCAAATGTATCCCCTCTCCAGAACTTGTTGCCAAGCATGTTATGTATTACTAGGGACCCATCAGACTTGCAACAGCTAAGAGAGACATTTGAAACAATATAAAAAATAGCATTAACTTGATTATAATTTTCTGGGCTGCACTCCAAAATACTGACAAATTGTCTCTTGTTAATGGGATCTTTAATTGATTTGGAATGCAGAAGAGCAAGACTTCCATTTTTAATTCCAAGACACGGTGCAATCACTTCAAAACAAACTGTAAGAAAGAAAACAGTTCACTCTCTCAATTACAAAAAAAAAAAAAAAGGAAGGTACATTGTTTGGATGGCATGTTAGGAGATGGGATGCCCAAGATGGCAACTAAGGTAAGAAAGCAGAGATTAGATGTTGCAATATGTTGACCATTATGCTATTTTTCTACTATTGTTTGTTCGTTGTTCAGAAATTCACACAATGTTTTCAGTTCTTTTCAGAAAAATAACTTTTAAAATTCATGGTCTGAGCACTGCAGTGCAGACATCAGTATTCCAGACATCTGTATTCCAGCCACCATGGACACTAAAGAAACATGAGCACATAGTACTAAAGTGAAACATCTTAATGTATAAAGTGAGAATTGATAGCAGGGCTGTAACCATTTCTGGAACCATAATGACAAATCGTAAAGGATTGAGAGAGGTACAGAGAAAAAGGTATTTAGGAAACAAAAACTGCAGCATTTAATCAATTAGTTTTAGAACTTGTTAATTAATTGAAAAAAATTTATGAATTAATTCTATCATTTTTAAATTAACAACAATATTAAAAATAGAAGAAACAAAGCATTGGTTTGAAACTTGAAAAAAATTACTCTTTCTTCTTATACATAACTGAGAAAGCCTTTTCTAGGATAAATGCTACAGCACACATATTCACAATCTAAAAAAACAAAGAAAAGATTTTCTTCAGAGATACTGTTTTTACTCTATAAAATGCAAATGTTTGCAATCAAAAGGATCCATGGAAATCTTTAACAATAATGAAAGGTGATGCAATATAGGTAGTCTTCAATTTACTACCACAATGGAGCCCCAAATTTCCATTGCTAAGCAAGAAAGTTGTTAAGTAAGTTGTGCCCCATTTTATGACCTTTTTGCCACACTTGTTAAATGAATCAGGCAGTTGTTAAGTGAATCTGGTTTCAAAGACAGCCAATTTGGTGCAATGGTTAAGGTGCTGGCCTAGAAAACAGGAGCCCATGAGTTTTTCTCTCACCTTAGATATGAAAAACTGACTGGGCGACTTTAGGCCAGTCACTCTTGCTCAGGCAAGTTACAAGGTTGTTGTGGTGGAAAAAATAGGAGGAGGAGAGCAAGATGGCCACCGTGTGACAGCTCTTTTAGTGAGCTCCTTATCCTCTTAATTTAGTTACTTTTATATGGGGTTGTAAAATAGTTTATTTTTATTTGATATTAACTATTAACTAGTAAGATTAGTTTTCTTTCACTAGGAGTAGTAATTTTAGATTTTTAGATTTAGGATTAGATAAGATTAAGTTTTAGACTACAAATCCCAGAACTTATTAGCTCCAAGCATTTGCAGATGAAGTAGGAGTATGTTTTAAAATCCTTTAAACCACCCAAGGATGCAAAAACAAAAGCTAACAGTAAAAGCAAAAAGGGACTGGAACAGAAAGTTTAAAAGGAGGCATAAATTGGATATAGAGTTGGGAAGAGACCTTAAACATAACATGGCGGCAATGACACACAGACAACCAAAGATAAAGGACTCATTTCAGATAATGGACGCTGCAAGTAAGTCTCCTTTTTTCTCTCTCTCTTCTCCCCTTGTAACCTCTGTAAACAAGCCCTGCTCCTTACTGGATTGGGAGGAGGATGACTGCCTTTTTGTGGAAAATGAGGCTCCATTAGGAGACAGAGGGGAGAACAAGGATAATATTAAGAGCAATTTTAAAGGAGACTTGGATTTGGTTGCTAAGAATTGCCTCTTGACAGCACAAACAGTTATTGCTATAGGTGATCAGCTCTTGGAAGCAAATAAAAAGATTGAAGAATTAAAGTCTCTAATGTGAAACTATATCTCTAAATTAGATAAGGAAGTAAATAGTAAAGCCCATGCTCCCAAACTTACTTTTAATTCACGGACAGCTCATGTAGATCAAGGGCTGCATGATGGAGAAGACACGGAGGAGAGGCTAGTTCTACAGTACAAAGACATAGGATTCTACTCCAAGTTGCTGATATTGCTTTGAACAGGGGCAGGTGGCATAACAGACGGGTAATACTGAACTCTCTTTTCCAACTTTTACACTGCAGGGTATATTCTAATGAACTAACAGAAATTTCTTGGCTCCCCAGCAGATATAGTTGTAAAAGAATATTGTTAACTTTTGGGCAGATTGTTATTCAGGCTTGAAACCTTTCTAAGGAAATACTGTATTCAGCCAATACAGGTGTATTATACCACCCAAATCCAGCCTCTGCTAAAGTCTGGGCAGAGAGCCAAGACAGCGAGGGAGGCTGACTCTAACCTTGAAAATTCTAAAAAATTAACGGCCAAGCAAAGAATCCCTCTATTAACAAGGATAGAACAAGGTAAGGATAATTTAAAAACTCAGATCTACTTAACAGACAGTTACAGTTTATGGATGATGAGGAAGAATTAATTCATCAGTGTGCCAATCTGAACACTCTGCTCCCCTCTAGTTGCTCTTCTGCGGAATTGTTATCAAGCTCGATTTCTGAAAGCACCAAATCCCCAACAAATAAAAAGAAAAGGCATGTCAGCCCAAAGCAAAAAGTAAAGGAAAAGGATATTCAGCAGGATATAATAGTACAAGTCCAAATTAACCATCCAGTATGACAAGTAGATAATGAGAAGGATCGTCAGAGTCCTCGTTCATTAGTAGAAATGCCAGTCTTAGATCAAAATCAGGGGAATACTAGCAATCAAGATAAAGAAGAGCAACAATTACAACTTATGAGGAGGAATATTGAACTTTACAATAATTGTGTTTACACAGGAAGTATAGTCAATATTGATTCAGCTCCAAAAACAAGTTGACATTTAGTACCTTTATTCCCTAGTCAACCAACCCAATCAGAAAATCTTGCTTTCGGGAGTCCTATACAAATTATGACTTGGAACATAGCTGGCTGGAAAGAAGTGGCTGACAGTAGTCTAGTGGACTTTCTTATCTAAATTTGATGTAATAGCCATCCAGGAAACCTGGCTAACTGAAAAGGACAAATTTGTACAACTTCTGGGCTTTTGGGGATGGGCAAAGAATAAGGGGTAATCCTCTGCTGGACTATGTATTTTCATTAAACAAAAATTGCAATGGCAGGGGGAAAAACTACATAATCAAGATAAGTTTTCGTATTTTTTAGCTGTAAATTTTAGATATGAGGAGTTTGAATTAATATTGGTAAATGTATTTATTCCTCCAAGCACATCCCTGTATTATAACTCTGATATTGGACATGTTTAGAGGTAATAGTAGATGATATATCCATACTGTATCCTCAATCTATAATTATATTGCTTGGAGATTTTAATGCTAAATTAGGTCCATCTTTGCATGAGTTTGCTCAAAAGAAAGGATTCCCAAAGGAATTTCTTGATAATCATCCAGAGCGGCTTTCTAGAGGCAACAAAATAATACTGCTGGTCTGCTCCTAGTCTCTTTAATTTTCAAAGGTAATCTTCAAATCTTGGGAGGTAAGGATAATAACTATATATACCCTTACACATACCATTCGGCCCACTCAAGTAGTGTGCTAGATCTCTTTTGTGTATCAAGAGATAAAGTTGGCCTCTTTTCAGTGGTTACAGTACATTTAGGTGATAAAAGTGATCATCAGCCTGTGTATGTGACATTACGAGGTCGCTCAGATTTAAGATAATATAATACGGCCGACAGATGGCTCATTAAAAACTTAGAGTTGATCCAAAATAAAAGGTTAATTTGGGCTAAAGTTGATACAAAGACAATATCAGACAGTCTTAAAACAGAGAATATTGCTAACTGGACTAGAACAATCCAGTCATTTACTACCGACTGGCTGTCAGCCTCCAAAGCATTCTTTAATCTTTGCAATATGCTGAAGAAACATTTAATAACTAAACCTCCTGCCAAACATTTTCAAGCAGGTAGATCTCGCTGGTTTGATTTTGAATGCAGGTTGTTGGGAAAAAAAATTGAAGGCAGCCATGAGACTTCCTCAGAGGAGTCCTACAAGCCCATAGACAAGCTGAGATGCTGCACATAAGAGAAAAAAAAAACTTATAAAATTAAAGAAAAAAGTTTTGCCATTTCAATTTGGTCAGAACGCAAGCTGGCTGCCAAAAGTCATAACTCAGTAATATTCTGACACTCTGTAGGAGTCCTCAAGGATTTCCATTTGATATACCAATCTCTGCTGAGGACTGAGAGAACTACTATCAATGTTTGTTTGCTTCCACGGAACCTGTAGAGAAACTGTCTTTAAGCAGTGATTTAGCATTCCCTGAAACTCCTCCCCCTTGGCCACCAGTCTTGGTAAAAGAGATACAATCCATCATTAAAAGTCTAAAGAGTAATAAAGCCCCAGGTGAGGATTTTCTACCAGCAGAATTTTTTAAGACATTCCACGATTGGTGGGGCCCAGTACTGGCAGGTCTTTTTACACATATAAATAACACCTACCATATAGTGGTGTGTGTGTGTGTGTGTGTGTGTGTGTGTGTGTGTGTGTGTATAGAGAGAGACAGGGGGTGTGTGTGTAGCTGGATGGAGTCACTGAAGCAGTAGGCGTGAGCTTAAATGGACTCCGGGGGATGGTAGAGGACAGGAAGGCCTGGAGGAACGTTGTCCATGGGGTTGCGATGGGTCGAACACGACTTCGCAACTAACAACAACCATATTCCAGCTGGGTGGAAGATGGCAATAGTTGTCCCTGTATACAAAAATGGGAATAAAAAAGATCCTAGTAATTATAGGCCCATCAGTCTGACTGACATTGTAGCAAAAATATATGCCAGGTTCCTTTTGAATAGAATTGAAACCTGGGTAGAGGGAAATCATATCCTCGTAGAAGAACAAGCAGGTTTTAGACAAAGCCGATCTACCATCGATAACTGCTTTGTCTTGAATCATCTAATTGCCAAATTTGCCTTTAAGAGGAAATCCATTTGCAGCTTTTATAGATCTCACAGCTGCATTTGATATGGTAAACAGAGAAGTACTATGGAGTAAATTGACAGCTCTTAAAACAGAACCTAGACTGCTGGCTTTGATTAAAGCCCTTTACACAAGTACTGTTTGAAAGTGCAATATGGGAGCTCTGACTAATAGGATCCACGCAAATAAAGGGGTAAGACAAGGGTGTATCTTAGCTCCATTATTATTTAATTTATACATCAATGACTTGTCAGGATTAATGAAGGATCCCATTGTACATATGCTAATGATGCTAAATACATATTGTAACATCTTGCTGTAAGCTGATGGTATGAATTATTATCATATTCATAAGTAGGATTGCATAGGTTATTAAGAAGATTTAGCTTCTACTGTCAAGATAATTCTCTAGCTATTAGTAAATCCAAATAAAAAATTATGGTGTTTGGAAAACATCATCAGAGACATAGATGGCAATTAGAATCAATTGAATAGGTTAACACCTTTTTATATTTAGGTGTAACTTTTTCCAAGACTCGATCTTGAGTTTGCCATCATCAACGGAGTACACTTAGAGCAAAAGCTCGTTTGAATTTACTGCTTAAATTAAAGAATCATAGTTACCCAGGGGCCCCAGCCCTATTAATTGAAGTATATAAAACTAAGGTTACCCCTATCCTCTTGTATGGAGCAGACGTTTGGGGTATACATTCTACTACAGTATTAGAACAAACACAGTCCCAGCACCTGAAATGTATTTTGGATGTAAATCTAAGGCAGACATGTCAAACACAAGGCCCATGAGCCAGATGCGGCCCGCAATGTGGTTAGATCTGGCCCGCAGGGCCACCCTGAAGACAACGAAGGACCAGCCCCCAGCACCTTGGCCCCAGCCCAGGCTGGCCGGGCGCTGATCTATAACTTGGTGGCAGCCATCCGGGCCGGAACATGGTCAGCCTTAAATCAGCGAGGCCACCCTGTAACCAGTGAGGAGCTGCCCCTGCCCCGCCCCTAGATGCGCACATAGGAGGCAGCAAGGGCTGGCGTTTCTGGTGACTGTCTTGCCCCACAGGTTGATTGCATTCTGAGCATTTCCCTTTCATCCAGGATGCCAGCCCCCACACACTCGCCGCCTCCTGTGCGCATGCCCAAGGGGCAGGGCCGAGGCAGTGGGGGAAGCCTCTTGCTGGCTCCAGGGCAGCCCCGTGGATGAGATCTACAGCTAACCGCATTCTGGCCCAGATGGCCGCCACATTGTAGATCAGCGCCGCACCAACGCCTCTATGGCTCGCTTGCAGGCCCAGACTTGCAGCTGGCGAGGCTTCCCTTTCACTGGGACTGCCCCTGCCCCCACGTGGGAAAGCCACACCTCCAGCAGCATGGCCACCAGCAGCACTGCCAATCTCTCCCTCTCCCCATATCCCTTCCTGAGCACGGAGGAAGGAAGGAGATGGGAATGAGAAGGAGGAAGGCAGGGAAGGCAGGAAGGAAGGAAGGCAGGCAGGCAGGCAGGAAGGCAGGCAGGCAGGCAGGCAGGCAGGAAGGAAGGAAGGAAGGAAGGAAGGAAGGAAGGAAGGAAGGAAGGAAGGAAGGAAGGAAGGAAGGAAGATGGAAATGAGGAGATGGGAATGAGAAGGAGGAGTGAGTGAGTGAGTGAGTGACTGACTGAGTGAGTGAGGAAGGAAGGAAGGAGATTGGAATGAGAGGGAGGGAGGGTCTGAGGAAAGTCCTGCCTTAGCACTTGGCCAACAGCAGCCCTGATGTCATTTCACCATCCCCTTGCCCCCTCCTGGTGGTCTCCCATCCTATCGCTGAAGATGTTTGGTTACAAAGACGGGTCTCCTCGCATGGAGAGGGAATGGGACTCGCTCTGACCCACGCACTTTGCCCTCCTGCACCTACCATGAGCAACCTGGTTAAGGAGAGCAAGCACAGCAGCAATAGCCTTGAGGATGAGGTAAGCGCGGTCAGGTGCCCCCTCAGGAAAGCAGGGCTGGGCTGGGTTGCAGGGTTCCTGTGCCCTAGGAGCTCGAGGGCCAGGCTGGGAATTTGCCTTCTGCTGCCCAGGACTCTGGGCAGCCCGTGCCACCATCCAGGGGTCCTCCACGTGGCCTGAGAGGGATGGCGAGGCTCCTCTAGTGAATGAGGCTTTGGCGCTCGTCCTGGTCTTGCCTTCGTCCGCTGGAGACCTTGGATCCTGCCACCCAGCCTTCCCTGGCCCTTCTCAGGAGGCTGCTGCGTGTGGAAGCATGGAGGAGAAAGTTTGCAGGAAGCAGTTTCCTCCAAGTCCAACTTCTACCTTGACACATCACTGGAGAGGAGGAGAGGGTGGTGGAGCTGCATGATGGAAGGCTGTCCCAACAAGGCAGCATCCTTACTACACACGATTGGAAATGGGGATTTCCTTTTGAGAAGGGCCAGCTTCCCTCATGCAGGACCAGGAAGCACTGCTCCCCTGCCTACTCCTCTTGCTCTCCACAGATCTGTCAAGGCAGAAGTTGGACTTGGAGGAAACTGCTTCCTGCAAACTTTTGCCTCCATGCTTCCACACACAGCAGCTTCATACTCTGCTTCCTGCTTTGCTGGGAGTGGGCATTGGACAGGGAAATGCCAATGATGTCTGGGATTGGGAGAAGAACGTCTCCTTTAGCATGCTGTGCGCGCGCGCGCGCGCGCGCACACACACACACACACACACACACACACACACACACACACACAACCCCATACCAAGCTTGGAGACTTTTATCCACATCTGAGTGTCAACTTCGAACCGAACTTGGCAGCAGCCATTTGTCTGTTCCTCAGTTGCCACACAGAGGGGGAAGGAGGTTGGAATGCCTTACTAGAAACAACAGAGAATTTTCTCATGAGAACCAAGATCATCTCTACTGGTAATGGATAAGGTCAGGGAAGGAGTGCCTGGAGAGCCCGCCAATTAATCCAATTGGCCAACGTGACCTGTGAGACTTGGGGATGGGGTTAGTTCCTATTTTAATTACACTGAAACTGCATGAAAGATTTAGAGTTGGTTTTCCTTTGAAGCAATGCTGATATGATATACTCAATAAAGAAGATCTTTGAGGATTCTAGTCCCAGAGTTCTTTTTTTTAAGGTTTTTATTTTTATTTTTTTACAAACATATCAATGCGTGAATAGTGTGGCACCTGAGTGTCTTACATTTTAGTACAAATAAAATAATATTCATCATATTTACTACGTTTGACAAGCTTATATAGTTCTGGTAATAGTACACATATTTTTGTTGAGTTATAATCTTTCATTATTTAGTTATTCAGTATTTCAATATGTTATTTTTATGCCAATCACCAAACACAGTGGGTTTTAATGCATTTTTAAATTTAATACAATTTAATCTAATGATTGACTACATGCCAGGAAATCATTTCCGTACAGTATCCCAGGGAATACCACAGACTTCACAACTCTGATCATTAATTGTATTTCTGTATTTTCACTGTGCTCCATGATTTTCATTACTAGAGATTGCATTTTCAGCTATCAGAGTAATGTCATCAGTATAACTGTAAGGTCTTGCCTCTCCAATCCTCTCAAGAAAGCAGGACTCTTGAAACAGGAACCATTTCAAAAGGAACTTTTATTGGAAGATAGTGATAGCAAGAGATCTAGGCAGGAATTAAGTTTCCCGCTTAAAAACAGTAAATTAAACCAGTGCAGACAAAGCCCCTCCCAAAGTCCAGTACATCGTCAAGCCAATCCCAAGGTGTAAAGATATTATGAGAAACCCAGGCTGAGGTGATAAAGACGAGATAAGGCACCTGGCTTGAAACACATTCCTTTCCCCCTCCCAAGGCCCCAAAAGTTACAGCAAAGCAATGCAGGAAATAGAAACAGAAACTTCATACAGAGATCCCCCCCAAGCCTCCCCCCTCCCACCAGAATGCCAGTATTCCTATAGAAATATATGGGACCTGACATGCCACCACCACCCCTAGAAAAATGGGAAGTACACCTGAAGGTAAACAGAAAGAGGAAAGGGGAGACAAATAAAACATACAATCAGCGAGGTTTGTCAGGGTACAAGTGATGAAATATGTGTATCAATTTTGGGGCATGCACATGTTTCTTGTGAACCCATTTGTTTTGCGAGAAGGGGAGGTGGTTCCATGCCACCAGGTACTGAGTGGCCCCATGGAATTTCCTAGAGTCTAGGATTGCTTGAACTTCGAAATGTTGTTCACCCTCGACCATAATAGGAGTGGAACAGGGGCAGGAGCAGGACAAAGGTCAGAGGTGATTTCAGGATTCAGCAGACTACAATGAAAAACGGGGTGGACTTGCCGTAATGACTTTGGAAGTTGCAGTTCCACTGTGAGAGGGTTAATAATACGAATGATGTGGAAAGGCCCAATATATTTGGGACCCAACTTTTTAGATGGCTGCAAGGATTTTAGAAACTTGGTAGAAAGGTAAACTTTGTCCCCCACTTTGTAAGGTTTAGGTTCTATTCTTTACTTGTCTGCTTGAGCTTTATAGGCAGCCCTGGCTTCATCCATGGCTTTACGGACCACCAGCCAAATGATTTGCAAATGACTGATCCATTGTTTCAAGGAAGGGATTTCTGGGTCATGTGAGGGCAATTCAGCCATGGCATTAAACTCTTGCCCTGTGGCCACTCTGAATGGGGTGAAACCCATGCTAGTGTGAACCGCATTGTTATAGGCCACTTCTGCAAAAGGCAGCAGCGCAGTCCAGTTGCGTGCCCGTGCTCAGCGTCATATCCAGAGGTTGGCTTTGGGAAATAGACGTATGAGTGCTGCCAGCATTGCTGCAGAGGTTGAAGGGGTGGGGGGTCAGCCTGTCAGTGCTCAGACCATACGTCGCACGCTGCATCAAATTGGTCTGCAGGGCTGTCGTCCCAGAAGGAAGCCTCTTCTAAAGATGATGCACAAGAAAGCCCGCAAATGGTTTGCTGCAGACAAGCACACTAAGGACATGGATTTCTGGAACCATGTCCTGTGGTCCGATGAGACCAAGATAAACTTATTTGGTTCAGATGGTGTCAAGCGTGTGTTGCGGCAACCAGGTGAGGAGTACAAAGATAAGTGTGTCTTGCCTACAGTCAAGCATGGTGGTGGGAATGTCATGGTTTGGGGCTGCATGAGTGCTGCCGGCACTGGGGAGCTACAGTTCATTGAGGGAACCATGAATGCCAACATGTACTGTGACATACTGAAGCAGAGCATGATCCCCTCCCTTCAGAGACTGGGCCGCAGGGCAGTATTCCAACATGATAACAACCCCAAACACACCTCCAAAATGACCACTGCCTTGCTAAAGAAGCT
>QLTV01000981.1:1533845-1561420 GCA_003457575.1 Thermophis baileyi
AGGCTCTGGAGGCTTTCCTGAAGCCTGGGGAGGTTGAAAAATGGCACAACGGGTCTACTGGAAGTCCGGAGGCTTTAGTGAGGCCTTGGCGCATGCGCGGGGGGGCAGCGCGGGGGGGTTGCACAGGGGTTGTGCGCATGCACGGGGGTTGTGCGCATGCACAGGGGGAGGGCATTGCATTATGGGTGTGAACACATGCACGCACGCTGTCGTGCGCACGCGCACCCTTTTGGCACCCGAGCCAAAAAAGGTTTGCCATCACTGCCCTAGGCTGAGAAGGATGGCTCTTAGAATCTTTGCAGGTACTAGAGTGGCCATGCTTGGATGCCTTGGAGGTACCCGAGGTGGCCTCAGAGCTAGAGGTAGCCATCGATTTGCTGCTCTTGTTGCCACCTCTGGCCTTGGCTGCCTTGCTGCCCACGGGCCTGTCTGCCATTTTGGTTCTCCCGGCTGGTGGCCTCAGGGAGAAAACTGCCCCAGAGATTTCTGATTATTATTATTTATTATTTGTTTGTTTCCTTCTTTTTTTGTTGTTAAATAGTGACCAAGGCAAGAGCCTACTCTCCTAGTGGCTAGGAGTGCCTCGCCTACTATAGGGCAGAAGAGCTAGTATCCGAGCAGCAGACACGGTCAGATGCCAATAACTAGCTCACTGGGGGGGGGTCCCCATCAGGAGTAGTGCGCTTCACTCAAGCGGCAATCAGCGCGGCTTGGAACAGCAGGCAAAATGGCGCCGTACACGAGGCAGGAATCGCTGTCAAGATTGTGCCCGAGGCAGCAGAAGAGCATGCTGCGCGAGGTGGCTATCAGCGCGGCGAGAAAGCAGGTGTCAAAATGGCACTGGGCACCTGTAGGAGCAGAGCGGCGAGTCGCGCGAGCGCAAGGCTCCTGACTGAGTTAATTGCACGCCGCCTGCTCTGTAGCCATTGCAGAAGGGGAGCGCGAAACTCCGGTGGCCAAATTGGTCGTCTTGCGACCGTGGCTTGACTAGCTGAGCACGATCTCTGTATGCAGCCCCAGCAGTCGATGAAAAGCCGCCAGAAACGCTGTTGAGCATTTAAGTGGGAGGGTGAAAGCTCCTCCAGCCACTCCGCCCGCCTTTGTGACAGGAGGCTCGAAGCCCCACAGACAAGCCTGGAAAGCAGATAGGTTTTACTGTTCTTATTTTGGAGCGCGATAGCTCCGGTGGCTGCACTGGAGGTCTCAGCCCCCTTGGCAGAGATTGGCCACCAATCAGGCTATGAGGCAAAAACGGCTAAAGCGGCCGAGGCTCTGTGCCGTTAACAACCCAGCAACTCCGATCGAGAGGGAGTCAGCTGGGGAACTCACAATTGAAGTTCAGATATTGAACAATATTGAAGATTGATGAAGATCCAATGGTATAAATTCCAACAGGAATAGGAGCTAGCAACCACACGTCCATCCAGTCTGAGGACTGGGCTTACAGGAGCCCTTTCCTCCCTCTCCTCTCTCCTGCCCCCACATACTTGGATCCCAGGTGCTGAAGGAAGAAGCTGATGGAGAAATGGGGGGTGCGCGGAGGGAGTGAGTTGCCGTTATAGAAAGTTTCTGAGCAGCAAGGAGTCAATGAAAGGCCAGGGAATTGAGAAAGTGTTTGGAGGGGGTGGGTTTCCATAAGTAAAATGTCCTTTTCACCCCCTTTCAAAAGAAGGGAGGTAGACAAATAGAATAGAATAGAGCTGGAAGGACTTTGGAGGTCTTCTAGCCCAGCCTTCTGCTCTGGTGGCTGTCCAGTCTCTTCTTAAAAACCTCCAGTGATGCAGTGCTCATGATTTATGAAGGCAAGCTGTTCCACTGGTTAATTGTCCTAACTGTTAGAAAGCTTTCGTTTAGTTTTGAAGAAATGCTTCGATTCTTTCAAACAGTTGTTTAAAAAACCCCTTCAGATGTACCTCTTAATTTTTGCTTTGGGCTCAAAACAGATGTTGGTTTATTGATATGTTAGTTTATTTATACAGTATCCTGTTTATTGTTTTTATAAACAATGTAAGGCGGTGAACATATCCAGCATTCCTTCCCCTTCCTATCTTCTCCACAACAACCCTGTGAGATGGACTGGGCTGAGAGAGAGGGACTGGTCCAAAGGCAGCTAATTAGGCTTTTGTGCTTGAGCAGAACTAGAACTCAGGATCTCCTGATTTTTGGCCTGCTGCCTTAACCACTGCATTGGCTCTTATGGCGATAAAGCTTACCATGAGTCTTTCCATTTGAACTTGGTAGTTCTTATTTCTGCAATGTTGGCCTTTACCAAGAGTTCCTACGATCCTGGGACCTTCGACTTTATTCTTGGCCTCTGTCCCATACTAACGTTGACTGCCCTTTAATAAGGGCTACTGCACAGGGTTGTGGTAACATGTGGCAAACTGGAAGCATAGGTAGAGTGATTTTGTTCTGGTCCAGCAAAACAAAAATGTCCTTTTTTATTATGGTTTTCTCACTTCCATATTATTTTTGCTGTGTTGACCTGTTTCTGTATTTTGATTATGTGACCATGGGGATGTTGCAACAGTCGTGAGAGAAAATGGTCATAAATTGCTTTTTTCAGTGCTGTTGTAACTTTGAACAGTCACTAAACGAACTGTTGTAAGTCAAGGACTACCTGCATAGGGTTTCCTGCTTGAGCAGGGGGTTGGATTAGAAGACCTCCAAGGTCCCTTCCAACTCTGTTATTCTGTACTGGTCTCGCTTATAGAGAGGTGATAAAAATTACAGAAATCCATACTTTTTTGGATCTATATCTGGGATTTTGAGGGCATATTATGGGCTGCATAGGTGCCATGTAGGGGGAGGGACTCCCCATTCACTTTATCTATGTCATAGTCACATGACCAGTTAGAAAAAAATCAGATGGGCATAGAAGTCTGAGGGTGCTAATGAAGACACCTGTGGATGCATTACAGGTAGTCCTCAAATTACGACCACATAATTTCTGTTGAGACATTTGTTCAGTTTTGCCGCATTTTATGACCTTTGTTGCCTCAGTTGTTAAGTGAATCACTGCAGTTAATAAGTTAGTAACTAGGTTAAGTGAATCTGGTTTCTCCATTGACTTTGCTTGTCAGAAGGTCGCAAAAGGGGATCATATGACCCCAGGACACAGCAACTGTCATAAATATGAACCAGTTGCCAAGCATCTGAATTTTGATTATATAACTATGGGGATGCTACAAAGATTATAACTGTGAAAAATGGTCATAAGTACTTTTTTCAGTGCCATTTTAACTTTGAACTGTCACTAAATGAACTGTTGTAAGTCGAGGACTACCTGTATATACCTTGAGCACCACATCTAGATATGAAAGGAGATGTGCTTCACATTCAAGAGGACTCATTCCTAAGCAAGTATAGAATTTCAGCCTTTTTTCTTCCAACAATAAATAAACAACTGTGGACAAACAACTCCAGAGCCCCAGGCCAGCATTATAAAAATCCAGGCAAGCATTCCCAACCCAAATGCCTTTCACAAAAGTGTGGATTATGATTAGATGAATTCCAAGTTTTCTGTGCAGGATGGTAGAAGCAGCTCTCCCATCCCTATTCTCTTCAGAAAATGTGTGCCTGTCAAGTGAGTGAGCGACCAGGAGGCCAGGCAAGCGAGCGACCGGGAGGCCAGGCAAGCGGCTGGCAGGCCAGGCGAAGGCGAGGCGAGCGGCTGGGCAAGGCGAGCCGCCCGGCGAGAAGAGGCCAGGCCAGGCCGGGCGTGACAAAGAGTGGCTGCGAGGGGAGGGGCAAGGAGAGGCCGGGCAAGGTGAGGCCCCCCTCGATGTGACATCGAGTTGGCCATGCCCACCCAGTCACATGATGACCCAGCCACATCTACCCAGCCTGTCATTAGGGCAGAGAACCGGTTGTTAAATTATTTGAATCCCACCACTGGAAGGAAGGATGGGGGGGGGGAGTGGGGACGGAAAGGGAGAGGGAATAATATCCAAAACTGCTTTGGAATTTGCTTTCCATTTTGCCTGAGCAAACTGATGGTAGACTGGTCCAAGAGATATGGGAGCAAGTTTTAACAGCACCCCTGTTTTGCCTACATAAGCAAAGCAGGAATTCTCTTAAAACCTGCTCTGGATTTTGCCTGAGCAGCTGTAGTATCACAAAGTTTTAGAAGGCCTGTGATACAGAGTTTAAAATTTAATTATTAAAAGGAGTTTGTTTCTCCCAAGCTTAAGCACAATAAGACCATCAAGTGTGGGAATCCCTGAGCTACTATTGTTTCAGGAGTGTTTCCTCCTGTACTTTCCAAGCTACTGGTCTTGCTCTGAAAGCAAAGGATACAAGTAAAACAAGCTTAATTCTATAAACACAACTTTAAAGTTAAATGCATTTGTTGAAAATTGTCAGCTATAGTCTATCTTCTTATCTTTTCCCTTACCTCAGATCCAGGTTAGAAAGGAACAGTTGCTACCAACTTATTTTCTTGCAAATGTCTTAGATTTCCAGGAAATAGGTTGCATTTCAGAAGACATATACAACTATGCCTTATTTTAGTGAATGTTAAAAGAAAACTATGGAGATCCAATTTGCATATCTATACAACTAAAGGTTGACAATCTGTTCTCTCATACTAGCTGTTATCTTCCAGTGGTACTCTCACTCAAGACTTGACCATTCACAAGATTTAGGCGGGGCTGTTAAATTTCACATGTGAATACCAGTAATATTTCTGAGCACCTCAAGGTTGACTCAGCCTTCCATCCTTCCGTAAAATGAGGACCCAGATTGTTGGGGACAATATGCTGACTCTGTAAACTGCTTAGAGAGGGGTGTAAAGCACTATGTAGTAGTATATGTCTAAGTGCTATTGCTATTTCAGACTTTTACTGTGCAATATGTACATCTTTGCAGTAATATTAAAAATAGAAAGGTACCTTACACCAGGTTCAACAATCTGCCTATTAAGCACAGTACTACCAGCTCTAACTGGCAGATATACTGCTATGTTAAACAAAGCCTTTTCTTATAATTTGCTATCCTATTAATTTGAATTGGAGATGCCAAATATTAAGCCCTGGGAACACTCTTCCAAGAAATAGCAATTAAAGAGGGGAAGATGAAAGTAAATGCAAGCTCACTAGCATATTTCAAAAACCAAGTTGTAAATAGAAAATCAATTTTATTTTACATTAAGTAAAATTATAACAAGAATAAAAATTATGTAGGCTAACTTTTTACGAAAATAAAACATAGAACTGATGCCTGTAACTCACGTTGGAGAGAATTAAGAATCTAAAACTATATGCATGAAAATATGTTTCAGACATCTGAGGAACTTTATGGCTTCTGATGAGATTCATGGTGGACTAGACTCCCTGAAGGCAATGCAACAGAGATCAGTGGCCAAATGATAAATTCTGGCCAGAGAAAACTCTCACAAAAAAAGAATGATAGTGAGATCACCCCCTCTGCACTCCTCATAAGTAAAGTGCAGGTTACAAGATTTTTGCTGTGATTTGTGAGTTGAGTGGCAAGGAATCAAGGGATTTCAACTAAGCTCACAGCTGTAAGGCAGCCTATTTAGACACAAAGTGAGCTCAAGCCTGATCCTTAAATACTTTTGGATGTAATTAATTTATAACTAAAGAGTGATCTTCTGAGTGGCATGATAAGAGAATTCCAATTAATGAATCAATATTATTTCTTGATTAAAAAGTAAAAAGGGGGTTCCAAATAATTAAAAACTCTTGGCAAAGGCATAGGTATAAGAAAGTTTAAAATGGATATATATTTTGAAATATTATTTTTGGTGAAAGTGCTTTTGAACAAATTGAATTAATATAGACAAAGAAAACAGACCTCAGTGGGAATATTTTTTGGATTATTAAAGAGTACAGAAAACTGGTGAACATTATAAAACAAAAGCTGCCTTGTTTACAATTACATTTCCAGCATACATCTGAAGTCCTGCTTTGAGCAGCTGATACGGAAAAATGACAAATTAGTCCACCTAGTGTTCTGAACAACCATTTGAAGCAGCTACTTCATTGCACATAATGGAAAATAGACAAACAGCTCTCATAAAATATGCTGATCTCTGGACCTTACCCTGTAACAGCTTACAGATGTCTAAATTAATTTGCTTTCCTTGCATCAATATCCTAATAATGCAAGGCATCAGGGCAGTCAGCTCTTCTGGACAGTAACTCCTAATCATGTTCAGATAATCTTGCCAATAAAGACCAAAATCAACATCCCAAAGGGAAATAACTACTACTGTCTTCTGGAGCAAGCACAAAACCAATACATCTTACTTGTCCTCAGAGTGAAACACTGCATTAAGCGGCTGTGGCAGCTGCTTATAATTACCTTGACCACACAATCCCTCAATCTGATGAGTAGGTTCAGTGAAGGGTGAACTGCTGCATCAGAAACAGATGAAAGACAGGAATTGGAGGCCATTTTGCTGCTTCAGAGAATCCTGTTGAGCTATCTTCATGGGAAGGAAGGGATGTCCTCAATGATGGCATATGGTAGTTACTGAGAGTGGAAAATACAGTCCCTAGTGTACACATATGGTGATAGATACTGTGCAGTAAGATATGATTGCCAGATGTCAAAATGATGAACAACATTTGGCCAACCACAAGTTTCAGCAGCCCTAGCTGTGTGGCCAGGAGAAAGCAAAAATTACGAGGTGTAGTTCATCAGTATTTTGGAAAATCACATGTTCATTCTTCTGAAGCTGCCTATTGTATTGCATACTTATAGTCTGTGGAAAGACACAAAAATATCACTAATATGTGCTGAGCATATGATACATAAGACCAGAATTCAAAGTCATTGACTACTTTTACATTCAAGATTTTCCATTCCTTATTACCTTTCCCTCTCTTCTCCATGGATTGTCCAACAGTTTCTTTCCCCCAACTTATCATATGACAGCCTGAAAGCATCAAGCAAATATGACTCAGTTCCTCCTATGATCATAACACTTCATATTAGCTAATGTGATACAGGGTGTGACCAAGCTACCTTCTTGATGGGGAACTCAAATAATAGCTTAGTGCTCCATTAGATATGTGTTGCTTTTATTCTTTGTTTTTGTTTTAAAGAGCAAAAAAGGGGACAATTCATTTCCCCAGGTGATACTTGATGGAAAAGTAAGGTTAAATTAATCTCTCCGCACACATACAGGTAGTCCTCAACTTACAATTGTTTGTTTACTGATCATTCGAAGTTACAATGGCACTGAAAAAATTGACATGACCATTTTTTGCAGTTATGACTATTGCAACATCACAATTATCACATGATTTATGATTGGATGCTTAACAACTGGTTCATATTTATGACAGTTGCAGTGTCCCGTGATCCCCTTTTGTGACCTTCTGACAAGCAAAGTTAATGGGGAATCCAGATTCACTTAACTGTGTTACTAATTTAACAACTGCAGTGATTCGCTTAACAAATGTAGCAAGAAAAGTTGTAAAATGAGGCAAAACTCATTTAATAAATTTCTCACTTAGCAACTTCAGAGGTGGGCTTCACATAATTTAACAACCGGTTCGCCCAGAATCGAAAATGTGCACACGCGCCTTGCGCACATGTGCGCTGCATAAAAAAACACGGCAATACACTTATGCGCGCCGTCCGTGCATGAGTGCAGCATCAAAAAACATGGCAATTCGCTCGTGCGCTACGTCCGTGCATGCATGCGTCAAAAAACACAGCGATATAGGACGGGATTGCGCCCGGGTGGGTGGTCGGGTGCGGGCCCACCTGCAGGTCGCCACTACCGATTCGCCCAAACCGGTCCAAACTGGCTGAATCCCACCTCTGAGCAACATAAATTCTGGGTTCAATTGTGGTCGTTAAGTCAAAGACTACCTCTATTATAACCGTCATAATGTTACTGAGGGACTAGACCTTCAGTAGCATATTTATCTGTCTGCTATTATTTTAATGGCCCACTGTGTGTTGATTATTTACTCTTACATTTGGTCTACTTGCCTATATGACAGGAGATATTTAAATCTCTGATGGTAAATATTACCTAAGTATAGTTTTAGATAAACAGATGTGTCAGAATTCTGCTGTAGAGAATTATGCAAAAACTCAACGCATGGCTATCCTACATAATTTACTTCAGTTTCTTCAAAAAACTACAAAACCCCACAATCTCTTCAATTATGCCAATTGACTTTGTCAGAAAACTAATGCATATTTCAAAAAACTATTAGCCAGCTACTGTATGTCTGCTTATTCCAGACAAGACAAATAGATAAATGTTCTTAAAATCATACTTTGTTTTAAAAAAAGGAAGAACTGAAAACACTGACAAATTCTGTAGTTTAAACTCTTACACAACTTAAAGGCAAAAAATAACTACTAATTGGAATCAGAACTTACGAAAGCTTCCTCTGATTACTCAACATCCACTATTTGTAGTTCAGAAAGGTTTCTTTTTTCTTTTTACTTGGTCAGTCAAATCAGCCTTCATGTAATTCTTTCTATCAAAAACTGCTTGGCTCAGCATCACTACATAAAGATACTAACTGCACTCAGAACTACCTCAAAATATGCTCCAAAAATATATTAAGACTAATATGTAATGAAATGGAAACACAGTTCTTCACAGGGCACGATAAAAATATTTTGAACACATGTGCACCCTTCTCATGTACTATAATCTTCTGCAGGTCACATTTAGACTGTCCACAATTATCTACATTTAAAGATTTTTTTTCCACCCTGCATATTTTCAAGATTGCATAAAACATTGATTAATTAGGCTTCAACAGACATGAAGTATGTGAATGTACTACAAAACACTGTTAAAAAGAAATTGCCAGTTCTCTTTTGAGACATTCTAGTAAGAATTAAAAATCTAAAAGCAACACTTCATTTACCCATCAGACACACATCTTAATATTACTGTGTTGTAATTTCAAAATAAAATATACAGTCTCCTGATGAGGTTTATGGAAATACGTATTCTTATCAGAAAAACAGATAAATATACTATTCAGCCAAAAAATCTAAACAGTGTCCAATTCATGTTTTCTTCTTCTTTTTCTGCAAAGAACTATAGTTATTAAATATAGGCTGAGAGTTGAACATATAGTTTCAAGGAGTTGATTTTGATTCAAAGAAGTTTTTTTTTTAACTTTTAGGCAACTGATAATTTTATTTCTTTTGATATAATTTATATAGCATGATAATAAAGATTGAGGCCATTTTATTTTATTCATAGTTAAATAAACTACAGCTTAGTTCAATTATATGGATTCAGCAACACTATTTGTTATTTACAAACAGCTGTTGGGATTTTGCTTATTTTGTGCAAATAAATTAACTGAAAGGCAACAAAATTGAGATGGAAATTCTAGCTGCTTTTTTTAGAAAGAACAAATAATTATTTTGAACTAGAGAGGCACACTTTCTTTTCTGGCACTGATGGTGAATAAGTTGTATATAAAATACTTGAAAGGTAAGTTTTGCAAAGCATATTGATGTGAATAAAGCTCCTGCCCAATTCACTTTCAGTGGGACTACCAAGTATACCATGCATACACCAGGGGTGGGTTCCTCCCGGTTCGGATCGGTTCTCCCGAACCGGTAGCGGCCCGCTGGTGATGTCACAATGATGTCACCGAACCGGATCAGTTGGTGCCGGTCCGTGGGGGCCGCCATCTTTTTTTTATTATTTTTTTTTAATTTCCCCCCCCCTTCTGAGCATGCACAGAAGCCGACTTCCGGCACTGTGCATACGGTCGCCATCTTTTTTTTGGCTTTTTTTGATTTTTTTAGGATTTTTTGGGGATTTTGGGGGGATTTTTTCCTACTGCGTATGCGCGCACCCATGAGGCGCGCGCACGAGGCGCGGGAGGGAGCAAACTGGCAGCGAGGTAAGTAGGAACCCACCCCTGGCATACACACTTGCAAACTATAATTGGAAACAGCCTTCACAGCACCTGTGTGGAGCTTTCCAGAAGACTCAACTGCTTTAATGTTTTAAGGTGCTTTATTGATGCTATCATATATTACAATGTGTTTGTTTTAAATGCATAGCCTTGAAATACAATGTAATAGCAAACATGAGGTGACTCCAATTTTAATATCCAAAAAATAATTACATAATTGTTTGTATCTGCTTACTTTTGTCTAAATTAAAATAGTAATGAACGCTGAGTGATGGGAGTGCCTCCATGTAAGAACAACTCTTTTATTAGTCATTTCATTACCATTGTGAGGGTTTTCAGATTCTGATGAAATAAATTATTCCAATCTGAATTCTGAATTCCAGCTACCATCTAAAGCCGCCTGGACACTTCCATATCTGTGAATCTTATTTCCCAGAAATCTCAACAATGCCATGTTTGCTACAAAATTCTGGAAGGTGAAATCCATTGATCAGGAGGCCATCCCAAATAAAGAAGGGACTTCTATGAACATGACCAGAATCATATCTAATAGCTTTTTGAAGACATCTAACAGCACCAACATCATACTCTGTATAACAATGACCTACATAAACTAAATAATACAGTTTTGTTGGAAGATCCAAGTTCTGATTTTAAAAGGAAAAAGGAAAAAAAGTTTTTTCTTTACTGCTCCATAGCAATAATCATAAAGTTGGGAAAATAGTATGTACATTCAGGAGCCAAGCACACAGCATCAGAGAGGAAAAAATATAAATACTCTTTATTTCTACAGATATATTGCTATACAGCTGGCTACGAATTCTTTTGCTGAGCAATGACCATACTTAATATTTTTTGAGGGGGAATGAGGACAGCTAAATAGAAGAGGACACATTATGTAAGTGAATGCAGCAAGTATTTTAGGAGAAATTTTGAGAGGGCTTATTGTTATTTTTGGTTTTTGGATTTATATTATTGTCTCCATGTTCATAATGACAAAACATGGCTCAGATTTTAACACCAGGACCAGAAGGTCCTCCTAAGGCTACTAAAAGAGGATTCCAGGATTGCAACTGGCCCAGCTGTTGATAGCAATGGTTGTCAGGATCATATATAATAAAATACAGATAAATAAATGCTAACACCTAAAATTAATATGGGCACCAAAATCAGCCAAAGTTAAAGATAGGAAAAATAAAACTGTGATGTTCGTCCATCGTTTTCTAAGAGGACCTTGACATCTATTGGGTTGTGGGCTGTCCACGGTGTGTCCGCAGATGGCTGGTAAGGCCTATACAGGCACAGAATGTTCTGCCACATGTCGGGCAGACATGTGTGGGCACCACTATTGCAGCATTTGCAGTTCTGGCTTTACGGAGTGCTCGCTTCTCTTGTGGTATGGTTGTCCTTCTGTCTTCAAATGTCTGGCAGCCTTGGTGGATCAATGTGCGCCATGTCGATCGATCTTGTGCCAGGGTTTCCCAGGAGGTGGTGTCAATATCCAGGGATTCGAGAGAGGCTTTCAGCGTGGCTTTGTATCGCTTCCTTTGTCCCCTGTGTGATCGTTTTCCTTGAGACAGCTCACCAGAAAGGAGCTGTTTGGGGATGCGGTGGTCTGGCATCCTTGCAACATGGCCTGCCCAGTGTGTCTGGGCTTTAATCAGCAGGGTGTAAACTGATGGCAGGCCTGCTCTGGAGAGGACTTCTGTGTCTGGCACCTTGTCCTGCCACCGGATCCTCAGAAGTCTGCGGAGGCAGGTCATGTGGAAGTGGTTCAATTGCCTAGCGTGCCTCCTGTATACAGTCCAAGTCTCACTGGCATACATCAGGGTAGTTAGCACTTCTGCTTGGTAGATTTTGAGCTTTGTAGCAAGGCTTATTCCACAGCGGTCCACAGGGCACAGTCATCAGCAAAAAGGAGGTCTCATAGCACAGTCTCCTTTATCTTGGTGACAGCCTGGAGTCTTTGCAGGTTGAATAGTCTGCCATCAGTCCTGTATCTCAGGCTGACTCCCAAGGAACTGTTCTGGAAGGCATCTGACAGCATGGCTGAAAACATTATGCTGAACAGGGTCGGTGCGAGCATGCACCCTTGCTTGACGCCGTTTGTGACGGGAAAGGCCTCTGAAGCTTCTCTGTCATCCAGAACACGAGCTGTCGTGGAACTGATGTACCATCAGGATGAATCTATTAGGGCACCCAAACTTCGACATGATGCACCACAGACCTTTGCGACTGATAGTGTCAAAAGCCTTGGTGAGATCCACGAAGGTGGTGTACAATTCACGATTCTGCTCTTGACACTTCTCTTGGAGCTGTCGGGCTGTGAAGATCATGTCCACAGTGCCACGCTCTTTGCGGAAACGGCACTGTGTCTCAGGTAATAAACCCTGTTCCAGGTGGTCAGTCAGGCGGTTCAGCAACACTTGTGCAAGGATCTTGCCTGTGATGGAAAACAGTGATATTCCTCTATGATTATCGCAGAACTGTCGATTCCCTTTCCTCTTGTAGAGGTGTACGATGGACGCGTCTTTCAGTTCCTGATGAATGGATCCTTGATTCCAGAAGGACTGGAACAGCTGAGTAAGTTTGTCGACAAGCATTGCACCACCATCCTTATAGACTTCCGCTGGGATCGCATCAGATCCTGGGGCCTTGCCACTGGACAGTTGGCTGATGGCCTGTAGGGTTTCAGTCTTTGATGGTGGGGTGTCCAGGCTGTGGTTGATGTCCGCCTGGGGCATTCTGTCAATCGCCTCGTTGTTGATGGAAGATGGGCAGTTCGGTACGGATTGGAAGTGCTCAGCAAAACGCTGTAAAATCAGAGTCTTCTCAATAATGAGAGTTGCACCATCTGAGTCCAGAGCGGAGCTCCCTGAGGGCTGAGGTCCATACAAGGATCTGAGGGCTTCGTAGAACCGTTTGGCATCGTTTCTTTCAGCAAACATCTGAATTTCATCTGCTTTGGCACTCAACCAGGAGTCCTGCATCTTGCGAAGCTTGCTCTGTATGGTCCTGCGAGTGTTGTTGAAGGCATTTTTCTTAGCTGTTGACGACGGGTCATTCTGATGAGCACAGTGAAGGCGGTGCTTTTCAGCAAGTATTTTATTTTATTTATTTTATTTATTTATTTTATTTTATTTTAAGCAAAATAAAACTACTTAACACGCCATAACATGACTCAAGCAAAAATTCAGAAAAGGGTTCCATGAATAAATAAAAAAAAAGATCTTCACTGAAAAGATCTTTTTCACCCAGAAAATATAAAGCAGATGCCAAGTTAGTTTTTTTGGTGAACTATTACTAAGGACTCAAAATTATTTTTCCACTTAGTTTTAGTATATGAGAAATTCTAAAATAAGAGTCTTCAGTTATAAACTTAATAGTTTGAGTAGTAATATGTAGAAAGTCAGAGTTTGCAACCTCTATTAAATGAAACAAGTAAAATTCATGTATTTATATAAAACATATGCATTTATTGTGATGAATTCTAAAATATGTAAAAACAGGATTACAGCACAGCTAGCCTGCTAGTCAAATCAATATTAAAACCTCAAGATTTTTCTTTAAATTATCTACAGTGCCAAGAATATAGCTGTTATGGAATAAAAAACTTTCCATCCAGAAATCCTAAGATTATCATGGCTGTCACATTAAATCTATTCATTGAATGAAGTATGATTGGCTGGTTTTGCACAATATATTAAGCCACTGTTCATTATCTACAAAGACTAAGTTAACACAACATATTATACTAAATATAAAACAAACCATTTACAGCATAGCCTTGTTTAGCAAGACACAGATACCCTACTTACATCTTCTCCAGCTGGGTGATGGGTTGAAAGAAGCTTTCCATTCACAGCTTTGCTGTTGTTGATAAATGAGTTGTGCTACCATTAGGCAGACTGAAGTAGCCATTTAGAACTGGTTTGAAAAACTAAGGGAAACAGGTGGGGAGGAAGAATTCAGTGGGTGCAAGAAAAGGCAGTATTGTTTAAAGGTGGGTATCATGGGGGGAGTGTCAAATTGGCTTGCTATAAGTCTTCCTTAGTTTTAGGGTTTTCAAGATACAGTATTTTTACTCTGACTAGCATAAATGAAGTTATTTTTTTTAAATCGGTGTACTTCTTGCTTCTTGAGCTTGCTATATGAAGTATGAAATCTGCCCTGCAACCTCTTCTTTATTTCATAAATTGTAGCTGATTAGATGTTTTGTTAGTGATGGAGTAATATTCCACTGCCAATAATCAATTTTCTACATATTAAGAGAGGCAGCACCAGCTTGCTCATCTCAGAAGACTGACTCAGAACCATTAACAAACAGCTCTTAAGTTATCTGAACTTACCTAGCAGGCTTTAGTCCCTTTTAAGCCTCTTTTAGCTACTGGAATTAAAAGTTCCCAGGAAATGTTACAAAGCTCTCAACCAATTTGCTTGTTTATTGTATTCATCCATTCCCAGGGGCTCTAAGTGGTTAACAATAAATATTTTCAGAGAAATACATATAAAATATACTATTTTAGAAATAAACCATGTATGCAATAGAACATACCTGAATATTATAAAGCATTATGTTTCTGTGCAGACAGAACTGTTTTAACAAGTGTCCCAAAACATTTGGAGGGGGGGAATGAAGCAGACTGAAACTCCTCTGGAAAGGGAGAACCTGATGGGAAAAGCCCATCTACCGTGTTTCCCTGAAAATAAGACATCCCCCAAAATAAGCCCTCCCCGAAAATAAGCCCTCCCCAAAAATATTTAAATGCATGCACAGCCGGTCCCCGCCATTTCCTCTGGTTAGGGTTAGGGAGACAGAGCTGGAAATCAGGTAAGATGGCAAGAGGAGCCCCGTCTTGCTCCACGTGCCCCAAAATAATAAGACCTCCCCAAAAATAAGGCCAAGCACTTATTTCGGGGTTCAAAAAAATATAAGACAGGGTCTTATTTTTGGGGAAACACGGTATGATCATTCTGCAGAGGCGGGACTTGGAGATAGCTTAGAACAATTTAGAACTTAGAATAACTTTATTGTCACTTTAAATGTACACTAATCGGCATACAATAAAATGAAATTTTGTTGCATACAGCTCTCAAAAGGTCACCACCTCCAATATACACTACATAAACATGACAAACAAATAAATAAAAATTATGTATATACCCACACATATTATATGACACAGAGAAACAACACAGTCTAGTTTGGATGTATACATGTACATGGCGAGAAAAATGAATCTGGCGAGCGCTTCCGAACCGGTAGGGAAGGTAAGTAGATTTTACCACTGAACTATACTACACTGATCCCTATTCCATGACTTGTTTGATCATTAGACTCTTATTTACCTGTTAGTAAGATTCTATTTGTGATTAATTGGTACAATTTATAACAATTTCTCTTACAAAACATTACATTCCAAAGTAATAGCCATTTCTGACTTAAAACCCAGTCATTTACTTGTAATATTCCTTAACATAATCACCATGTTTAAATTGGTTGAAAATTGATCAGGTCACATATTCAAAGCTGTTCATTCTGTTCATTACAAGCCATTCCATTACTGATGAAGTAGATAATTGTATTACTTTGTATTCTATATTGCAAATAAAATGTGCTGAAACCAATTATTCCAGAGGACCGGATTACAACTTTTTTATTGTGTTTAAGAAGAAAAATCACTCTACAGTTGTATATCACAAAGACCTAGTATACCCAAAGAAATGCTTTCCTAGATATTAGCATGTGTTTATTATATTCTATTGTGTTAAATGTCCGATGTTATAATTTTGTTTGTTCTGTTTCATAAAATATCATGACCTTTTTAGTGGTGAAAGATATTGCTCCTCTGCATTAGTAAGTAAGGAAATTAATGTCTGCTAAAATAAAAATGGGCAGTGCTAAAATGGGGCAAAAACGGGCAGTGAATGGCATTGGTCTTTATAACAAACTATCAGGCATATTTGCACAATAAATAAAGTAACAGCTAAAAAATTCCAACTCTACACATTACTTTAACGAAAAGGCCTCACTCTGTGGATGCTGTGTAAATATTTAAAAGATGTCAAGTTGTGAAAAACCTCATCACAAAACCTTCACATTTCTAAGAATGGAATTTCTTCTTACTTTCACCTCAAATACTGCATCTCCTTTTCTTTTTAGAAATCTTTCTCTGGGTACTTAGAAGATGTATATAACTCACACTTAATTTGTAGAGAAAGCTCTACATTGTAAAGCTATAATGAGAAAATGATGCTTCTTCTGTTGGTGTCCACTTCACCCTTCATTTCCTGACCCTCTGAAATCAGCCAAAAAGATATAAAAAGTTACTGTACCTCTTCAAAAACTTAGAAATGCCACCTTTGGTTACGTTTCCACCAATTTTTCTTCTAATTTCTTTATAACTGTAGCCTTGTTCACTTAATAATACTATTTTACATCGCTTTCTGGGCGACCAGTCAACTCTTTGCACCAGTGGTGGGTTCTAAATGATTTTGCTACCGGTTCGCGCACGCACAACACTTCTGCATATGCGCAGAAGTGTCCCGGGCGGGTGGGCAGAGCCTCCCGCCGCCGGCGCTACCGGTTCTAAGAACCGGTCCGAACCGGGAGCAACCCACCGCTGCTTTGCACCATTACTTTAATTTTTTTTGTTTTTTATTGTTTTTTAATTTTTTTACAAACATATCAATGCATGAACAGTGTGGCACCTGGGTGTCATACAGTCTAATACAAATAAAACTAATAGCATTAGTAATAGTTATTACTTTCAACCAACTTATATATTTCTAATAGTAATACATATTTATATAAAGTTGCAATCTGTTATTATTCAATTATTCCATGTTTTCTCTTATCATTGCTCTTATTTTATTATATAAAAGTGTATACACTAATATTCCCCTTTTCTCTTATTTCTGTCCCTTATTCTAACTTTTAATCATGTCATCCTTCGTTAAAAACGTTTTCTTTCTATCCTACCTAATTTCTAATCATGTCACCTACCTACAAAAAAAAGGAAAAGAAAGATAGAGGAAAAGAAAAGCAAATAAAAAACACCACCAAAAACGAAAAATCATCTATCCATCATCTCTTGTCCGCTTCGATACTTTAATTGCTATGCTTTTTTTCTTTTTGACTTGTCTCCCATATTCCTCTCTAAGATCTTAATTAATTACTTTAATTACTTTAATTTTATTACATTTTACAAGCTCACTAAATGAAAGAACACAAAAAAAAACCCAACCAACTTGATAGCGATCAAATAACACACTGACAAATGTCCTCCTCTCAGCTTCAATACATGACATCAATAAGTGAATCCTACTGTGATCTGATTGGCTGATTGCCAAAACAAGATGACACCTGATTGGCTCTCTAAACACTCATGCTCATTGGCTACAATCAGATGAAGGAAAGCTACCTTATCAACCTAAGCAGGTTGTGCTTCCTTTTTCTGGTTATTTGGCTATAACTTTTCATAGAATACAGATAATTGAACAAACTTTCTTGCATTACATTCTTGATTAAATTATCTTTCCATTGATATATAATTTTATGGTACTACTCCAAAAAAAGTGGTGTTATTAGCAGTGGTGGGATTCAAATAATTTAACAACCGGTTCTGTGCTCTGACTGGCTGGGGGGGCATGGCTGGGGGGTCATGTGACTGGGTGGGCATGGCCAACTCACGGTCACTCAAGTCAAGGGGCACCTCGCCTGGCCCCTCCCCTCCCAGCTCTCCAACTTGAATCAATTATCAAGTAGGAATAAATAAATACATGAGCAAATTAAAAGCAGATAGTCTGAGAACACTGCACTTTTTAACTTATCTTAATACTGCCATAAAAAGTAAGCGCTCTTTGGAGTCAAGCTCAAATCCTGATGACTTTATACATTATATCTGAACAGTCTTCTTGGCAGTACCGGTAGTACAAAATTATGAACCACTGTCTTCTTCAGGATATAGTTTACTTCCCCAGTCCAGGCTGTCCTTCCCACTTCCAAGTCCTAACCTATCTCAATTTTGCTTGGCTGTGACACAATCCAAAATAATGTACTCATTTTGTAATCCATTGGTTCTAAACATCTTTTATGTTATGTTATTTAGACTGATACACATTCACACACTTCTGTTCTTCGGTTTTCAAAACAAGGCCTTCGGTGCGTTCGCAGAAAATGGAGGCCTAAAGTAACCGCACATGAGATCAGTAGTGTGAGATCTCACACTACTGATCTCACATGATCTGATGGCCTCTGACGGCGTCTGTTCTCTGCAAATGGAGGTCTGGACGAGAACTGTGGCAAAAGGCTTTGCAATAGCAATAGCAATAGCACTTAGACTTATATACCGCTTTACAGTGCTTTACAGCCCTCTCTAAGCGGTTCACAGAGTCAGCATATTGCCCCCAACAATCTGGGTCCTCATTTTACCCACCTCGGAAGGATGGAAGGCTGACTCAACCTTGAGCTGGTGAGATTTGAACTGCCGAACTGCAGCTAGCAGTCAGCTGAAGTAGCCTGCAGTACTGTACTCTAACCACTGCGCCACCTTGGCTCTTGCAAACAGAGGGAAGGCCTGAAGCACTGAAGCCTTCCCTCCATTTGCAAAATCTTTTGCCATCTTTGCAAAAAGCCTTTGCTGCTGAGAACAGAGCCTAGGAGGGGCGCACGCGTCCCTCCGGGCTTCCATTTACAGCGGCAAAGGCCTTTCCTCTATGTAAGGTAAGTGACCTGGTCGGGCAGGATGTGGGGGGAAGCATGAGATACTTCAGTGGGTCAGAGGCGGCCTTGGGTGGTTGGAAGCAATACCCCCCCCATGGCCTTCCCCACCCTGAGATACCTCATGCACTTAACGACCCATGCACTCAATTAGCAAATGCGTGGGTGAAAGCAGGGATTGATCATGTTCAAGTTACATGATTGACTCCTATGAATCCTTGGGTTACGAATGTAATTGACAGGCTCCATTACATTAGTAACTCAAGGATTACTTTTACTCACTAAGGATTTGATGCAAATCCAAATGCTGTCCAGGACAATAGCACAATAATACACCAGGAGGGGAAAAGTTGCTTTAACTGAAAAAAAAAAAAACTCCTAGTTGTCACTGTTGCATTGTAACAGATTCATGCTCATGTGAAAAACTATCACCATGTGTTTTTATATCTTGAATACTACCCTGGCACTAAAGAGACATAAAGCGATTTTCCAGCTTGTATACCTAGGGCAGTGATGGCGAACCTTTTTTGGTCCGCATGCCAAAAGGGGGGTGCGCGCGCGTGCTAGCGTGCGCCCACACCCATTCCCTCCCCCCACGCATGCGCACAACCCCCCCGCTGTGCCTCCTGCGCATGCACACCCCCCCGCCAATGCGCAAAGGCCTCACTGAAGCCTGGGACGGTGAAAAACGCACTTCCGGTTTGCCGTTGGGCTGTTTTTTGCACTCCAGAGGCTTCAGGGAAGCTTCCTGAAGCCCCGGAGTGCGAAAAACGGCACAACGGCAAACCGGAAGTTCGGAAAAAACGCACTTCCGGTTTGCCGTTGGGCTGTTTTTTGCACTCCGGAGGCTTCAGGGAAGCCTATAGTGACAATTTACCTACTCCTCTCCAATATGCTTACAGTTTTCTGAGTCAGCCTAACCACAACTTAATTGGAGATGTAACCCAACTCTTAAGTATAATCATATAAAACTTTTGGCTACAAAAATTCTGAAGGATTAAGTGAAAAAATTTACTTAAGCATTTTTCACAGGCCAGTTGACCTTATGATTAAAGTATTGTATATTCTCCTTATCTCAAACACTCAATTGCCTGTCTGAGAATCCACATTTTTGTCAATTTTTTGACACCTGTTTTATCTTTATTGATCATGGAAAGAACAATTATTTTTACAATGTTCAATCCATTTAAGAAACAAAATTGCATAGACGATCAATTGCTATAGTAAACTCAGAATTCTGAACTACTGATGCTATCATACATTTATGTGAAAATAATTGAAAAATGTATTTTTCACTTATTGTATTGGGGTCTAATAACAGTCTGCTTATCTGATAAATTTAAAAAGAAAGCTCTTTGTCTTTGAAACAGTAATTAGCCATTAAAAAAAACATGGGCCCTCAACTGCTCCAAGACTGATGCAAATGTTGGTTTTGTGTTGTAAAACAACAAAAGAAACAAGATTGCCTTCATGAGTCATGGAAATGATCTTTACCAAATAACATCTGCAAAAACAAAAAAGTAAAATAAAATTGTTTGATTACTTGGAGACACTAAAGATGGACCCTTGCATCTGTTTGCTAAAAAACACAGGGCAAATTATAGGATATGTCACAGTTGCAACCCTCAATGATACCTTACATCTCAATTTTTAATGTAGCCAAGTTTTCTTTGTAAGTCATACACAGAACAACAATCAAGGAGATTTTCTACCAATCCAGATAATCCACTATGGCCTGTAGGTTTGGAGTATTCTCTATCACTATGGTGAAGCACATGGAAAATATAGAACATAATCAATTGCTAGTTTCACGCGCACACTTCTGAACCAGTAGGGAAGGTAAGAGAAACCCACCACTGATGTAGGAGACAACCCGGCTGAGCCCAAGGTGGGATCAAATGCATCATCAGTTTGGAGTCACTACACACCGTGAGAGACCTAAGTTCAACCCTGCTTGAAGTCCATTGGCTCTTATCTGGCGCCAATTTGCCTTGACCATTAGTAGATCAGATTCTTGTGAATAGGTTGCATGGAATAAACTTGTACCCTGTTTTCCCCAAAATAAGACATCCTCTGATAATAAGCCCAATCGGGCTTTTGAGTGCATGGCAATAAGGCCAAGCGCTTATTTCAAGGTTCAAAAAAATATAAGACAGGGTCTTATTTTTGGGGAAACACGGTAGTGCTTGAGAACTTTATGCTGGCTCCTGATTTCCTGTGCCTGACAATATATAGCAAAAATGTATCACATGCAATGTTCCCTCTAAGCTGCGCGGCCGCGCACGTGACAAGAAAATACCGTGCAGCAGTTTCCAACTGCCGCGCAGTGATTTTTAATGTCCGCGCACACTGAAAAAAAATTAGAGAGAACATTGATCACATGATATATTTATTTAATTATGTCTGCTCCAGTTTAAGCTCCATGAGCTTGATTTTAAAAGAACTATCAATATTTGCAGCAACTTCTCTACGTTTATATTGTACATGGAGAGATACTGTCAGGAACAATGTCTGAATCATGTTAAACTAGTTTGCTATCCAAATATAATGACTTCATTCATACAAAACACTAAATTATAAAACATGATTTACAAGCTACAGTAGAAGAGTTCACACACTGCACCCAAATGTTTGATTCTTATGCTCTGTGTGAACACAAGCAATGAAATGCATTTCTGGTCTAATGGTACTGGCCTAGAAATCAGAAGAGTATGAATTTCAGTCCTGCCTTAGACATGAAAACTGGCTGGATAACTTTGGGCCAGTCACTCTCTCTCAGCCCAACCCACCTCACAGGGCTGTTGTTGTGGGGGAAATAGGAGAAACTGGGAATATTATGTCTGTTCATTTCCTCGAGTCACTTATAAAGTAATAAAGGCGGGATGAAAATCTAATCAGTAAATTTCCTTATATAACAGCTAAACATGCCCACAAAAGTCCCAACAAATGAGCAAATTTTTTTGTCTACCCATTCACACAACAACTTTCTAACTCTAAAGCTCCAAATAAATTCTAAATAAATTTTTAAATAAAATTATCTATTATGAAGGAATTTTAGGAATGCCAACTGGAATTAAAGGTAGGCTATTCATCTTTATTTCCAAAATCTTTTCAATGCAATAGCTCCACTCATTTTTCTTTATGCTTTGATAAATAGAAATGATAGGCCAGGTAAAAACTGTATGTAGCAGACTTATGTACGTTATTCTAAAATGACAAGTCTGAATGATTATTCATGATTGAGTAACACCAAGACAGTTAAAAAGGACCACTGACATACTAGCCTGAGGTGTATTGTTTCTTGGATCTTACATCTTTGTCACAGTAAGGTACATTATGGGAAAGCTGTATTTTAATAAAACCATGAAGTACTAAGAACAGATGCAAAGAATAGAGATGGATATTTAGCATAACACACTGAATAAAAGTTCTGTACATCTTTATTGATAAAAGAATCTCTTGATTTTTCACACATATGCAATGTACCCTAAAGGTACATTGATGCAACTTTAAATTAGATAGTTATAGTGACCCAGCCTTGTGAACACAGTGCTACAATTTTAAGATACAGTTATATCCATAAGATATAGATCGCTATGTAATTAAGAGTTATATTTCAATTAATGCTAAAGAAAATACTTCTTCAGTAAAATTAAATATTTAGTTTGCATCTTTGTACAAAATTAGAGTCTGCATCATATGTGATCCTTATCTTACCTTATTTACAGGTAGTTCTCGACTTACAACCACAACTGAGCCCAAAATTTCTGTTGCTAAGCAAGACACTTGTTAAATGAGTTCTGCCCTATTCAATTACCTTTTTTGCCACAGTTGTTAAGTTAATCACTGTAGTTAACTTATTAACATGGTTGTTAAGTGGTTTTCCCTTTTACTTTGCTTGTCAGAAGGTCGTAAAAGGTGATCACATGACCACGGGACACTGCAATAGTCATAAATATGAACCATTGTCATGTGTCTGAATTTTGACTATCTGACTGTGGGGATGCTGCAATGATCATAAATGTGAAAAATAGTCATGGGTCATTTTTTTTCAGTGTGGTGCTATAACTTTGAAGGAGGTTAGGTTGAGTTAGGTTAAGAAATGAAGCAGAGATCGCAAGGATCCAAGCTTTGTTTCTGTAGCCGAATAAAAGATTTCTACCCTGTGCAAGATAGGCTCCTTAAACCTCACAAAAGTATATTGATGTTACCAGAGCCCAAACTGAAGGATGACTTTCCCCATCATGTGGATATTAAAAAGGAGGGGTGTCAACCCTGAAGCTGACCTGACCAAAGCCATTTTGAAGCTTCAGTATTGCCACACTGGAGCCGAGGAATAGGGAGGGGGGAATAGAGATAGCTGGGGTTTTGTAGCCTAAACAAAATACTTTCCCCTGGGAACCAAGGACATTCTCACACCTGGTCAGAGGGAGAGGAGGAGTGACATTATCAGGCAACCAGACAGCACCTTGATTGGACCATGTGACTGATTGTTTGGGGAAGGGGAAAAACTTTTACTTTTAATTATGTGAAAACCGTGGGAACCTTCAGAGTCGGTTTTCACCAGAACTCTGCCAATATGATATATCCAATAAAACTATTCTTTGAGAAATCTACCTGCCTCGGTAACTATGGGTGTATTACTTGGAACCCTGACATTAAACCGACTCTCCTAATTTTCTGCTCCAACCAGAGCAGCTCTCCGGGGTCCTGCTACCCAGTCTACCCTGGGAGCAGGAAGACTCAGGGAAGACGAGATGGAGAAGAAATGGGACGAGACCGCAGGAGCCTGCGGAGGGACCCTGGGAATCCAGCAGGACCTGGCCCAAAGTCCACACTGAATGGCCTGTCTCCAGAGACCTGTATCAGGTGCAGGAGGACCTTGGCGGCCAAGGCTCATTCCAGGAGCCGGTGAGACATCGTCCCGTGACATCGACCCCAGAGTCGAGAACCACGATCGGGTGGAGAGCAACGTGACCGCTGGACCTGAGCGACTCCGGGGACTGGAGATACCAGACCCCGGTGCACAGCCAGAACTTGGAGGAGTTCTTGGAGGAGAGAATCAACTGGCTGAGCCTGGGCAGCATGGGGTGCTTCCACCGGCCCGAGCACACGGGGTTGATCTTGAACCAGTCGACCTTGACGTTCCCTCCCCAGTGGGACTGGTCTACCACGGCAGCATCCCAACCAGCCAGCCCTCAGCCGCTTCGTTCAGTGCAGTCAAGCTCGGGATTATTCCTTCCCCAGAGGGACCGGTCTACCCCTGCAGCATCCTGGGCGACTAGCCCTCCGCCGCTCTCTTCAGCACAGTCAAGTCCAGGATGGCAATGGAGCCTATTGAGATGCCAGAGAGCAACCAGCCCACCCGGCCAGCCCCAGCTCCCACTGAATATTTAAGTGTCACCCGGCTGGGCCTACCACCCGGGGCATGGCTGGGTCGAAGCCCAGTGGACCCCTGCCACTGCGCCGCCAGCTCTGCCACTGCCAGCTTGGGTTGCAGCTCCACCACGATTCAGAGCTACCTTCGACAGAGATCCAGACAAGGTGGCATTCTACCTGAACCTGGCGTGGGCCCACATTGATGAGTGCCAGGGGCGACTATCCCCACAACATAGAAATAGTCTGGGCCATCATTGACAACTTAATGGGGGAAGCAGCAGAGTGGGTGACCCAACTGTATGATGAGGACGCGCCGGAGCTGGCAAACGTCAGTGCAGGAGCTGAGGGCCAGATTTGAGGACGAATCCCAAGCCCAGGAAGCTGAGGAGGAAATCAAGGGGATCAAGCAGAGAGGCTGCTCAGCCAAAGAGTATGTCCGAGAGTTCAGAAGAGTTGCTGGCAAGCTACAGCAATGGCCTGAGCGACTCCTGGTCTACTTCTTTAAAGAGGGATTGGACAAGGAGCTGCTTCACACCTGCATCTGCCGAGGAGTTCCCGACCGAATCCACGAGTGGTACCAGATGGCAGTGGCCATGGACCTCGAGCTCCATCGTCACAGGAAGGGAGCTCCATCGGCTGACAAGAAACCCAAAAGCCAACCTGAGCAGTGGCAGCTTGGCCAGCAATCCAGTTCCTGCCAAGTGGAAGAGCAGCCGAGGGGAGCTTTGACGATTAAATGCTTCCAATGCAGTCAGCAAGGCCACCGAGCGGCTGAGTGCCTGGCCCCATCCCCCATCCCCCATCCCCCATCCCACAAACAAGAGCCTCGGAGTTTTGCTTGCTATGGGTTTATTATGTGGAACCCCGACAAGGGGAAAATACAATATATCAGACTCAGAGACCCCTTCAAAGCAAGGACGTCCAACTCAATCCCTTTCTCCCTATCAACACCGAGCACATTCCCCCCAAAAAAGTATGAGAACCACCATAACATGGTACCTCCAACTCCCAAACCTTGCAGACAGTCCAAAAGAATGCAATGACTGACAATATCAAAAACAGCTAAGAGATCAAGGAGCATAATGGTAGACACACCATCCCCACCCCAGCTCTACCATAAGTTATCAAGAATCACAACTAATGGTATCTCCGTACTGAACTTCAGTCTGAAACCCAGCTGAAATGGGCCAGATATTGAGCAATGTTTTAGCTAATCCCTCTTACCCTTAACATATCTGTGGTATCAGAATTTTAGCACTAACCTTTTCTAACCCTAATCTTTTCTGGGTTCTGGAGCAACTGCCAATTACATACGCAAGGCTATTGTGTAACAGTTTGACTTGCTCGCACAATAGGATAAAGCCTATTCAGGTGGAAATTACCAATGGCAGACCCCTATAATCAAGTCCTATGTACTGCAACATACAGTGGGGAATAAAGACTATGAAGAATTCTTCCAACTATATTTACTACTTCCGTATATGTCCCAAATGTTTTGAGGATAGATTGGCTTCAGACTCATAATCTGGATTTCACTGGAAGGAAAAAGCTATTTCCTCTCAAAAAGTGATAGCAGCAGCATTTGCAGGCATCCAACTTTTCCTTCTTTTCATCCCACACCACTGCCTGAATCTCCTTTCTTGCCAGAAAATAGTTAGATTTTGTCTTGATGGAAGAAGGAACAGCTGCTTGCTTCATCATTAGGTATGTGACTGTGCCATCACCTTAATACCTGGGAATCAGATGCAAGCTAAAAGGCAAAACCACATGTTTACTAAAAAGGTTAACCACATCTAAAGAGTTTCTGGACACCTGATTCTTCTGTTTCCTCATATGCAGTCTTACAATTTCTTTCTAATGTTGGCATACCATGCATGCCCAGGACAGAACCCTGGCTACCTCCTTGCAGAGTGTCCCACCTGGACTTCCTTACAGAGTGACATAAAAGGATTAATAAAACCATTAAAGAAAGCAAATTTAGTTGTTCTATGCCCACATCAATTTTTAATTAAAAGTGTATGCATTCCACTAAGCAAAATATGCAGGCACTTACATAGCAGCAATAACAGATTGGCAAACTACACATTCAACTAGACTCTCAATTGTTAATTTCAGGAGAAATATTTTTCTCAATTATCTAATTTGCTGACTTTCAACTAAACTTTAATACATAACAATAGACTACATGCAGTGCTTATTAGTGGTGTTCAATTCATTAGTTTTGAATTGAACCATCTTGAATTGAAAACACTCAATTTTAACCACTAAAACAGCTGCTGCAAGTGCAAAAAAATATATCTGTTTGAGCATTTTGGAACTTGAAAAAATGTATTAATTGTTCAGTTTTGAGTTCAAATTATTTCTGAAAGTCTCAATTAAGTCCACTTGCAGTTGAACCCAGGCTATTTTAAATTCAAGGCACTTTAATACAAATATTGTGAGCATTCCTAAAGGTTATGTTCATTACTAAATGAAGCAGGTTTATAATAACATCTGAGCTCAGGTTAGCTCCCATTCACACAACTAAGGCTGATTATCAGCAGATAGCCAGAAATGCAAAGACGAAGTCAGGAAAGCAAAGACTCAGAATGAACTAAGGCTTGCTACAAAAGTCAAAGATTAAAAAAAAAGTTTCTTACAACATATAATTAACAAGAAAGAAGACAAGGAAATTAAAGAGAGAAGATGACAAGGAAGTAACAGGCAGTAGGGAGAAAGCAGAGCTGCTTAACTCATTCTTTGCATCAAACTTCACGCAAAAAGAAATTATAGCCCAACGTACCAAAAAAGCTACTGTAAAAGACAAACCAGAAATAAAAATTAAAATAAGCAGGAAAATGGTAAGAGAACACCTATCTGACCTTGATGAATATAAATCACCAGGACTTGACAGATTACATCCCAGAGTTCTGAAGGATCTGGCAGATGTTATCTCAGAACCACTGTACCAAATCTTTCAAAAATCCTGGAGCACAGGGGAAGTACCTGAGGATTGGAAAAGGGCTGATGTGGTTCCCATCTTCAAGAAAGGGGAAAAAACAGACCCAGGAAACTACAGACCAATCAATCTAACATCAATACATGGGAAGATCCTGGAAAAGATAATAAAAAAACAGATCTGTGAATAACTAGAAGCAAATAAAGTTATAACTAATAGCCAGGACAGGTTTGTTAAAAACAAATCATGCCAAGCCAATCTTATTTCATTCTTTGATAAAGTCACTAAATTAGTAGACCAGAGAAATGCTGTGGACATAGTATACTTAGATTTCAGTAAGGCATTTGATAAAGTAGACCACAACCTACTTCTGGGTAAGCTAGAAGAAGGTGGGTTAGACAGCACCACCACCAGATGGGTTTGTAACTGACTTACAAATCGTACCCACCGTGTAATCCTCAGCAGAACTACATCCACATGGAGGGAGGTAAGCAGTGGGGTACCCCAAGGCTAGATCTAGACAAGGGAATAGAAGGGGAATTCATCAAATTTGCAGACAACACTAAGCTGGCAGGAATAGCCTACACCCCAGAAGACAAGATTTTGACGGACTTGAACCCTGGGCCTTATCTAACAAAATGAAATGCAAGGT